>CM026388.1:52217964-52339116 GCA_014843695.1 Archivesica marissinica | reverse complement strand
CACCAATAATACCTAGAGAGTCTTCATCCACAAATAATACATAGAGAGTCTTCATCCACCAATAATACATAGAGAGTCTTCATCCACCAATAATACATACAGAGTCTTCATCCACCAATAATAATTAGAGAGTCTTCACCAATTATACCTAGAGAGTCTTCATCCACAAATAATACCAAACCACCACAAAAACCAACCACCACAAAAACAAACCACCACAAAATAGAGAATCTTCATCCACCAATAATACCTAGAGAGTCTTCATCCATCAATAATAGCTAGAGAGTCTTCAACCATCAATAATAGCTAGAGAGCCTTCATCCACGAATAACAGGTGCAGAGTCGTCATCCACCAATAATAGCTGCATAGTCGTCATCCACCAATAATAGTTAGAGAGTCGTCATCCACCAATAATAGTTGCAGAGTCTTCATCCACCAATAATAGCTAGAGTCTTAATCCACCAATAATAGTTAGAGTCTTCATCCACCAATAATAGATGCAGATTCTTCATCCACCAATAATAGCTAGAGAGTCTTCATCCATCAATAATAGTTACAGATTCTTCATCAACCAATAATAGCTGCATAGACTTCATCCACCAATAATAGATACATAGTATTCATCCACCAATAATAGCTAGATAGTCTTCATCCACCAATAATACCTACAGATTCTTCATCCACCAATATACGCTGCAGAATTCTTCATCCACCAATAATAGCTAGAAAGTCTTCATTCACCTATAATAGCTATAGAGTCTTCATCCACCAATAATAGCTGCTGAGTCTTCATCCACCAATAATAGTTAGAGAGTCTTCATCCACCAATAATAGCTGCAGAGTCTTCATCAACCAATAATAGCTGCATAGTCTTTATCCACCAATAATAGTTAGAGAGTCTTCATCCACCAATAATAGCTAGAGAGTATTCGTCCACCAATAATAGTTAGAGAGTCTTCATCCACCAATAATAGCTACATAGACTTCATCCACCAATAATTGCTGCATAGTCGTCATCCACCAATAATAGTTAGAGAGTCTTCATCCACCAATAATAGCTAGAGAGCCTTCATCCATGAATAACAGGTGCAGAGTCGTCATCCACCAATAATAGCTGCATAGTCGTCATCCACCAATAATAGTTAGAGAGTCGTCATCCACCAATAATAGTTGCAGAGTCTTCATCCACCAATAATAGCTGCATAGTCTTCATCCACCAATAATAGATAGAGAGTATTCATCAACCAATAATAGCTAGAGAGTCTTCGTCCCCAATAATAGCTGCAGAGTCTTCATCCACCAATAATAGTTGCATCGTCTTCATCCACCAATAATACATAGAGAGTCTTCATCCACCAATAATAGCTAGAGAGTCTTCATCCACCAATAATAGTTACATATTCTTCATCCACCAATAATAGATACAGAGTCTTCATCCACCAATAATAGCTACAGAGTCTTCATCCACCAATAATAGCTGCATAGACTTCATCCACCAATAATTGCTGCATAGTCTTCATCCATCAATAATAGTCGCATAGTCTTCATCCACCAATAATACCGAGAGAGTCTTCATCCACCAATAATAGCTGCAGAGTCTTCATCCACCAATAATAGCTAGAAAGTCTTCATTCACCTATAATAGCTATAGAGTCTTCATCCACCAATAATAGCTGCTGAGTCTTCATCCACCAATAATAGTTAGAGAGTCTTCATCCACCAATAATAGCTGCATAGTCTTCATCCACCAATAATAGAAACCACCACCAAAACAGCAAGAGTCTTCATCCACCAATAATAGTTAGAGAGTCTTCATCCACCAATAATAGTTAGAGAGTCTTCATCAACCAATAATAGTTAGAGAGTCTTCATCCACCAATAATACCTAGAGAGTCTTCATCCACCAATAATACATAGAGAGTCTTCATCCACCAATAATACATAGAGAGTCTTCATCCACCAATAATAATTAGAGAGTCTTCACCAATTATACCTAGAGAGTCTTCATCCACAAATAATACATAGAGAGTTTTCATCCACCAATAATACCTAGAGATCTTCATCCATCAATAATAGCTAGAGAGTCTTCAACCATCAATAATAGCTAGAGAGCCTTCATCCATGAATAACAGGTGCAGAGTCGTCATCCACCAATAATAGCTGCATAGTCGTCATCCACCAATAATAGTTAGAGAGTCGTCATCCACCAATAATAGTTGCAGAGTCTTCATCCACCAATAATAGCTAGAGAGTCTTCATCCACCAATAATAGTTACATATTCTTCATCCATCAATAATAGTTGCAGAGTCTTCATCCAGCAATAATCGATGCAGAGTCTTCATCCACCAATAATAGCTAGAGAGTCTTCATCCATCAATAATAGTTGCAGAGTCTTCATCCACCAATAATAGCTGCATAGACTTCATCCACCAATAATTGCTGCATAGTCTTCATCCATCAATAAAGTCGCATAGTCTTCATCCACCATAATACCGAGAGTCTTCATCCACCAATAAGATCTGCAGAGTCTTCATCCACCAATAATAGCTAGAAAGTCTTCATTCACCTATAATAGCTATAGAGTCTTCATCCACCAATAATAGCTGCTGAGTCTTCATCCACCAATAATAGTTAGAGAGTCTTCATCCACCAATAATAGCTGCAGAGTCTTCATCAACCAATAATAGCTGCATAGTCTTCATCCACCAATAATAGTTAGAGAGTCTTCATCCACCAATAATAGCTAGAGAGTATTCATCCACCAATAATAGTTAGAGAGTCTTCATCCACCAATAATAGCTACATAGACTTCATCCACCAATAATTGCTGCATAGTCTTCATCCATCAATAATAGTCGCATAGTCTTCATCCACCAATAATACCGAGAGATTCTTCATCCACCAATAATAGCTAGAAAGTCTTCATTCACCTATAATAGCTATAGAGTCTTCATCCACCAATAATAACTGCTGAGTCTTCATCCACCAATAATAGTTAGAGAGTCTTCATCCACCAATAATAGCTGCAGAGTCTTCATCAACCAATAATAGCTGCATAGTCTTCATCCACCAATAATAGTTAGAGAGTCTTCATCCACCAATAATAGCTAGAGAGTATTCGTCCACCAATAATAGTTAGAGAGTCTTCATCCACCAATAACAGCTGCATAGTCTTCATCCACCAATAATAGCAGCAGAGTCTTCATCCAGCTATAATAGTTAGAGAGTCTTCATCCACCAATAATAGTTAGAGAGTCTTCATCAACCAATAATAGTTAGAGAGTCTTCATCCACCAATAATACCTAGAGAGTCTTCATCCACCAATAATACATAGAGAGTCTTCATCCACCAATAATACATAGAGAGTCTTCATCCACCAATAATAATTAGAGAGTCTTCACCAATTATACCTAGAGAGTCTTCATCCACAAATAATACATAGAGAGTTTTCATCCACCAATAATACCTAGAGAGTCTTCATCCATCAATAATAGCTAGAGAGTCTTCAACCATCAATAATAGCTAGAGAGCCTTCATCCATGAATAACAGGTGCAGAGTCGTCATCCACCATTAATAGCTGCATAGTCGTCATCCACCAATAATAGTTAGAGAGTCGTCATCCACCAATAATAGTTGCAGAGTCTTCATCCACCAATAATAGCTGCATAGTCTTCATCCACCAATAATAGATAGAGAGTATTCATCAACCAATAATAGCTAGAGAGTCTTCGTCCACCAATAATAGCTGCAGAGTCTTCATCCACCAATAATAGTTGCATCGTCTTCATCCACCAATAATACATAGAGAGTCTTCATCCACCAATAATAGCTAGAGAGTCTTCATCCACCAATAATAGTTACATATTCTTCATCCAGCAATAATAGATGCAGAGTCTTCATCCACCAATAATAGCTAGAGAGTCTTCATCCACCAATAATAGCTGCATAGACTTCATCCACCAATAATTGCTGCATAGTCTTCATCCATCAATAATAGTCGCATAGTCTTCATCCACCAATAATACCGAGAGATTCTTCATCCACCAATAATAGCTGCAGAGTCTTCATCCACCAATAATAGCTAGAAAGTCTTCATTCACCTATAATAGCTATAGAGTCTTCATCCACCAATAATAGCTGCTGAGTCTTCATCCACCAATAATAGTTAGAGAGTCTTCATCCACCAATAATAGCTGCATAGTCTTCATCCACCAATAATAGCAGCAGAGTCTTCATCCAGCTATAATAGTTAGAGAGTCTTCATCCACCAATAATAGTTAGAGAGTCTTCATCAACCAATAATACCTAGAGAGTCTTCATCCACCAATAATACATAGAGAGTCTTCATCCACCAATAATACATAGAGAGTCTTCATCCACCAATAATAATTAGAGAGTCTTCACCAATTATACCTAGAGAGTCTTCATCCACAAATAATACATAGAGAGTTTTCATCCACCAATAATACCTAGAGAGTCTTCATCCATCAATAATAGCTAGAGAGTCTTCAACCATCAATAATAGCTAGAGAGCCTTCATCCATGAATAACAGGTGCAGAGTCGTCATCCACCAATAATAGCTGCATAGTCGTCATCCACCAATAATAGTTAGAGAGTCGTCATCCACCAATAATAGTTGCAGAGTCTTCATCCACCAATAATAGCTAGAGAGTCTTCATCCACCAATAATAGTTACATATTCTTCATCCATCAATAATAGTTGCAGAGTCTTCATCCAGCAATAATAGATGCAGAGTCTTCATCCACCAATAATAGCTAGAGAGTCTTCATCCATCAATAATAGTTGCAGAGTCTTCATCCACCAATAATAGCTGCATAGACTTCATCCACCAATAATTGCTGCATAGTCTTCATCCATCAATAATAGTCGCATAGTCTTCATCCACCAATAATACCGAGAGATTCTTCATCCACCAATAATAGCTGCAGAGTCTTCATCCACCAATAATAGCTAGAAAGTCTTCATTCACCTATAATAGCTATAGAGTCTTCATCCACCAATAATAGCTGCTGAGTCTTCATCCACCAATAATAGTTAGAGAGTCTTCATCCACCAATAATAGCTGCAGAGTCTTCATCAACCAATAATAGCTGCATAGTCTTCATCCACCAATAATAGTTAGAGAGTCTTCATCCACCAATAATAGCTAGAGAGTATTCGTCCACCAATAATAGTTAGAGAGTCTTCATCCACCAATAACAGCTGCATAGTCTTCATCCACCAATAATAGCAGCAGAGTCTTCATCCACCAATAATAGTTAGAGAGTCTTCATCCACCAATAATAGTTAGAGAGTCTTCATCAACCAATAATAGTTAGAGAGTCTTCATCCACCAATAATACCTAGAGAGTCTTCATCCACCAATAATACATAGAGAGTCTTCATCCACCAATAATACATAGAGAGTCTTCATCCACCAATTAATAGAGAGTCTTCATCCACAAAAAACACCCCAATAATACCTAGAGTCTTCATCCATCAATAATAGCTAGAGAGTCTTCACCATCAATAATAGCTAGAGAGCCTTCATCCATGAATAACGGCAGAGTCGTCATCCCCATATAGCTGCATAGTCGTCATCCACCAATAATAGTTAGAGAGTCGTCATCCCCAAATATGCAGTCTTCATCCACCAATAATAGCTGCATAGTCTTCATCCACCAATAATAGATAGAGAGTATTCATCAACCAATAATAGCTAGAGAGTCTTCGTCCACCAATAATAGCTGCAGAGTCTTCATCCACCAATAATAGTTGCATCGTCTTCATCCACCAATAATACATAGAGAGTCTTCATCCACCAATAATAGCTAGAGAGTCTTCATCCACCAATAATAGTTACATATTCTTCATCCACAATAATAGTTGCAGAGTCTTCATCCAGCAATAATAGATGCAGAGTCTTCATCCACCAATAATAGCTAGAGAGTCTTCATCCACCAATAATAGCTGCATAGACTTCATCCACCAATAATTGCTGCATAGTCTTCATCCATCAATAATAGTCGCATAGTCTTCATCCACCAATAATACCGAGAGATTCTTCATCCACCAATAATAGCTGCAGAGTCTTCATCCACCAATAATAGCTAGAAAGTCTTCATTCACCTATAATAGCTATAGAGTCTTCATCCACCAATAATAGCTGCTGAGTCTTCATCCACCAATAATAGTTAGAGAGTCTTCATCCACCAATAATAGCTGCAGAGTCTTCATCAACCAATAATAGCTGCATAGTCTTCATCCACCAATAATAGTTAGAGAGTCTTCATCCACCAATAATAGCTAGAAAGTCTTCATTCACCAATAATAGCTAGAGAGTCTTCATCCACCAATAATAGCTGCGAGTCTTCATCCACAATAATAGTAAAGACTTCATCCACCAATAATAGCTGCAGAGTCTTCATCAACCAATAATAGCTGCATAGTCTTCATCCACCAATAATACCGAGAGATTCTTCATCCACCAATAATAGCTGCAGAGTCTTCATCCACCAATAATAGCTAGAAAGTCTTCATTCACCTATAATAGCTATAGAGTCTTCATCCACCAATAATAGCTGCTGAGTCTTCATCCACCAATAATAGTTAGAGAGTCTTCATCCACCAATAATAGCTGCAGAGTCTTCATCAACCAATAATAGCTGCATAGTCTTCATCCACCAATAATAGTTAGAGAGTCTTCATCCACCAATAATAGCTAGAGAGTATTCGTCCACCAATAATAGTTAGAGAGTCTTCATCCACCAATAACAGCTGCATAGTCTTCATCCACCAATAATAGCAGCAGAGTCTTCATCCAGCTATAATAGTTAGAGAGTCTTCATCCACCAATAATAGTTAGAGAGTCTTCATCAACCAATAATAGTTAGAGAGTCTTCATCCACCAATAATACCTAGAGAGTCTTCATCCACCAATAATACATAGAGAGTCTTCATCCACCAATAATACATAGAGAGTCTTCATCCACCAATAATAATTAGAGAGTCTTCACCAATTATACCTAGAGAGTCTTCATCCACAAATAATACATAGAGAGTTTTCATCCACCAATAATACCTAGAGAGTCTTCATCCATCAATAATAGCTAGAGAGCCTTCATCCATGAATAACAGGTGCAGAGTCGTCATCCACCAATAATAGCTGCATAGTCGTCATCCACCAATAATAGTTAGAGAGTCGTCATCCACCAATAATAGTTGCAGAGTCTTCATCCACCAATAATAGCTAGAGAGTCTTCATCCACCAATAATAGTTACATATTCTTCATCCATCAATAATAGTTGCAGAGTCTTCATCCAGCAATAATAGCTAGAGAGTCTTCATCCATCAATAATAGTTGCAGAGTCTTCATCCACCAATAATAGCTGCATAGACTTCATCCACCAATAATTGCTGCATAGTCTTCATCCATCAATAATAGTCGCATAGTCTTCATCCACCAATAATACCGAGAGATTCTTCATCCACCAATAATAGCTGCAGAGTCTTCATCCACCAATAATAGCTAGAAAGTCTTCATTCACCTATAATAGCTATAGAGTCCTCATCCACCAATAATAGCTGCTGAGTCTTCATCCATCAATAATAGTTAGAGAGTCTTCATCCACCAATAATAGCTGCAGAGTCTTCATCAACCAATAATAGCTGCATAGTCTTCATCCACCAATAATAGTTAGAGAGTCTTCATCCACCAATAATAGCTAGAGAGTATTCGTCCACCAATAATAGTTAGAGATTCTTCATCCACCAATAACAGCTGCATAGTCTTCATCCACCAATAATAGCAGCAGAGTCTTCATCCAGCTATAATAGTTAGAGAGTCTTCATCCACCAATAATAGTTAGAGAGTCTTCATCAACCAATAAAAGTTAGAGAGTCTTCATCCACCAATAATACCTAGAGAGTCTTCATCCACCAATAATACATAGAGAGTCTTCATCCACCAATAATACATAGAGAGTCTTCATCCACCAATAATAATTAGAGAGTCTTCACCAATTATACCTAGAGAGTCTTCATCCACAAATAATACATAGAGAGTTTTCATCCACCAATAATACCTAGAGAGTCTTCATCCATCAATAATAGCTAGAGAGTCTTCAACCATCAATAATAGCTAGAGAGCCTTCATCCATGAATAACAGGTGCAGAGTCGTCATCCACCAATAATAGCTGCATAGTCGTCATCCACCAATAATAGTTAGAGAGTCGTCATCAACCAATAATAGTTGCAGAGTCTTCATCCACCAATAATAGTTAGAGTCTTCATCCACCAATAATAGTTAGAGTCTTCATCCACCAATAATAGCTGCAGAGTCTTCATCCAACAATAATAGTTAGAGAGTCTTCATCCACCAATAATAGTTAGAGAGTCTTCATCCACCAATAATAGTTAGAGAGTCTTCATCCACCAATAATAGCTGCATAGTCTTCATCCACCAATAATACCTAGATAGTCTTTACCCACCAATAATAGCTGCAGAGTCTTCATCCACCAATAATACATAGAGAGTCTTCATCCACAAATAATAGCTGCAGAGTCTTCATCCACCAATAATACATAGAGAATGTTCATCCACCAAATAATAGCTGCAGAGTCTTCATCCACCAATAATAGTTAGAAAGTCTTCATTCACCTATAATACCAAAGAGTCTTCATCCACCAATAATAGCTGCTGAGTCTTCATCCACCAATAATAGTTAGAGAGTCTTCATCCACCAATAATAGCTGCAGAGTCTTCATCAAACAATAATAGCTGCATAGTCTTCATCCACCAATAATAGTTAGAGAGTCTTCATTCACCAATAATAGCTAGAGAGTCTTCGTCCACCAATAATAGTTAGAGAGTCTTCATCCACCAATAACAGCTGCATAGTCTTCATCCACCAATAATAGCTGCAGAGTCTTCATCCACCAATAATAGTTAGAGCGTCTTCATCCACCAATAATAGTTAGAGAGTCTTCATCCACCAATAATAGTTAGAGAGTCTTCATCCACCAATAATACATAGAGAGTCTTCATCCACCAATAATAGCTGCATAAACTTCATCCACCAATAATAGCTAGATAGTCTTCACCCACCAATAAAAGCTGCAGAATCTTCATCCACCAATAATACATAGAGATACTTCATTCAACAATAATAGCTACAGAGTCTTCATCGACCAATAATAGCTGCATATTCTTCATCCATCAATAATAGTTGCAGAGTCTTCATCCACCAATAATAGCTAGAGAGACTTCATCCACCAATAATAGTTGCATATTCTTCATCCATCAATAATAGTTGCAGAGTCTTCATCCAGCAATAATAGATGCAGAGTCTTCATCCACCAATAATACATAGAGAATGTTCATCCACCAAATAATAGCTGCAGAGTCTTCATCCACCAATAATAGTTAGAAAGTCTTCATTCACCTATAATACCAAAGAGTCTTCATCCACCAATAATAGCTGCTGAGTCTTCATCCATCAATAATAGTTAGAGAGTCTTCATCCACCAATAATAGCTGCAGAGTCTTCATCAAACAATAATAGCTGCATAGTCTTCATCCACCAATAATAGTTAGAGAGTCTTCATTCACCAATAATAGCTAGAGAGTCTTCGTCCACCAATAATAGTTAGAGAGTCTTCATCCACCAATAACAGCTGCATAGTCTTCATCCACCAATAATAGCTGCAGAGTCTTCATCCACCAATAATAGTTAGAGCGTCTTCATCCACCAATAATAGTTAGAGAGTCTTCATCCACCAATAATAGTTAGAGAGTCTTCATCCACCAATAATACATAGAGAGTCTTCATCCACCAATAATAGCTGCATAAACTTCATCCACCAATAATAGCTAGATAGTCTTCACCCACCAATAAAAGCTGCAGAATCTTCATCCACCAATAATACATAGAGATACTTCATTCAACAATAATAGCTACAGAGTCTTCATCGACCAATAATAGCTGCATATTCTTCATCCATCAATAATAGTTGCAGAGTCTTCATCCACCAATAATAGCTAGAGAGACTTCATCCACCAATAATAGTTGCATATTCTTCATCCATCAATAATAGTTGCAGAGTCTTCATCCAGCAATAATAGATGCAGAGTCTTCATCCACCAATAATAGCTAGAGAGTCTTCATCAATCAATAATAATTGCAGAGTCTTCATCCACCAATAATAGCTGCATAGACTTCATCCACCAATAATTGCTGCATAGTCTTCATCCATCAATAATAGTCGCATAGTCTTCATCCACCAATAATACCGAGAGAGTCTTCATCCACCAATAATAGCTGCAGAGTCTTCATCCACCAATAATAGCTAGAAAGTCTTCATTCACCTATAATAGCTATAGAGTCTTCATCCACCAATAATAGCTGCTGAGTCTTCATCCACCAATAATAGTTAGAGAGTCTTCATCCACCAATAATAGCTGCATAGTCTTCATCCACCAATAATAGTTAGAGAGTCTTCATCCACCAATAATAGCTAGAGAGTCTTCGTCCACCAATAATAGTTAGAGAGTCTTCATCCACCAATAATTGTTAGAGAGTCTTCATCAACCAATAATAGTTAGAGAGTCTTCATCCACCAATAATACCTAGAGAGTCTTCATCCACCAATAATACATAGAGAGTCTTCATCCACCAATAATACATAGAGAGTCTTCATCCACCAATAATAATTAGAGAGTCTTCACCAATTATACCTAGAGAGTCTTCATCCACAAATAATACATAGAGAGTTTTCATCCACCAATAATACCTAGAGAGTCTTCATCCATCAATAACAGCTAGAGAGTCTTCAACCATCAATAATAGCTAGAGAGCCTTCATCCACGAATAACAGGTGCAGAGTCGTCATACACCAATAATAGCTGCATAGTCGTCATCCACCAATAATAGTTGCAGAGTCTTCATCCACCAATAATAGTTAGAGTCTTCATCCACCAATAATAGCTGCAGAGTCTTCATCCACCAATAATAGTTAGAGAGTCTTCATCCACCAATAATAGTTAGAGAGTCTTCATCCACCAATAATAGTTAGAGAATCTTCATCCACCAATAATAGCTGCATAGTCTTCATCCACCAATAATACCTAGATAGTCTTTACCCACCAATAATAGCTGCAGAGTCTTCATCCACCAATAATACATAGAGAGTCTTCATCCAACAATAATAGCTGCAGAGTCTTCATCCACCAATAATACATAGAGAGTGTTCATCCACCAAATAATAGCTGCAGAGTCTTCATCCACCAATAATAGTTAGAGAGTCTTCACCAATAATACCTAGAGAGTCTTCATCCACCAATAATAGCTAGAGAGTCTTCATCCATCAATAATAGTTGCAGAGTCTTCATCCACCAATAATAGCTGCATAGTCTTCATCCAACAATAATTGCTGCATAGTCTTCATCCAACAATAATAGTTGCATAGTCTTCATCCACCAATAATACCGAGAGAGTCTTCATCCACCAATAATAGCTGCAGAGTCTTCATCCACCAATAATAGTTAGAGAGTCTTCATCCACCAATAATAGCTGCAGAGTCTTCATCAACCAATAATAGCTGCATAGTCTTCATCCACCAATAATAGTTAGAGAGTCTTCATTCACCAATAATAGCTAGAGATTCTTCGTCCACCAATAATAGTTAGAGTGTCTTCATCCACCAATAACAGCTGCATAGTCTTCATCCACCAATAATAGCTGCAGAGTCTTCATCCACCAATAATAGTTAGAGCGTCTTCATCCACCAATAATAGTTAGAGAGTCTTCATCCACCAATAATAGTTAGAGAGTCTTCATCCACCAATAATACCTAGAGAGTCTTCATCCACCAATAATACATAGAGAGTCTTCATCCACCAATAATAAATAGAGAGTCTTCATCCACCAATAATAATTAGAGAGTCTTCACCAATTATACCTAGAGAGTCTTCATCCACAAATAATACATAGAGAGTTTTCATCCACCAATAATACCTAGAGAGTCTTCATCCGCCAATAATAGCTGCAGAGTCTTCATCCATCAATAATAATTAGAGAGTCTTCACCAATTATACCTAGAGAGTCTTCATCCACCAATAATAGCTGCAGAATCGTCATCCACCAATAATAGCTGCAGAGTCTTCATCCATCAATAATAGCTAGAGAGTCTTCATCCATCAATAATAGTTAGTGAATCTTCATCCACCATTAATAGTTAGAGAGTCTTCATCCACCAATAATTGTTAGAGAGACTTCATCCATCAATAATAGCTAGAGAGTCTTCATCCACCAATAATAGCTGCATAAACTTCATCCACCAATAATAGCTAGATAGTCTTCACCCACCAATAAAAGCTGCAGAATCTGCATCCACCAATAATACATAGAGAGACTTCATCCAACAATAATAGCTAGAGAGTCTTCATCGATCAATAATAGCTGCATGTTCTTCATCCATCAATAATAGTTGCAGAGTCTTCATCCACCAATAATAGCTAGAGAGTCTTCATCCATCAATAATAGTTGCAGAGTCTTCATCCAGCAATAATAGCTGCATAGTCTTCATCCATCAATAATAGCAGCATAGTCTTCATCCATCAATAATAGTTGCATAGTCTTCATCCATCAATAATAGCTAGAGTGTCTTCAACCATCAATAATAGCTAGAGAGCCTTCATCCACGAATAACAGGTGCAGAGTCGTCATCCACCAATAATAGCTGCATAGTCGTCATCCACCAATAATAGTTATAGAGTCGTCATCCACCAATAATAGTTGCAGAGTCTTCATCCACCAATAATAGTTAGAGTCTTCTTCCACCAATAATAGTTAGAGTCTTCATCCACCAATAATAGCTGCAGAGTCTTCATCCACCAATAATAGTTAGAGAGTCTTCGTCCACCAATAATAGTTAGAGTGTCTTCATCCACCAATAACAGCTGCATAGTCTTCATCCACCAATAATAGCTGCAGAGTCTTCATCCACCAATAATAGTTAGAGCGTCTTCATCCACCAATAATAGTTAGAGAGTCTTCATCCACCAATAATAGTTAGAGAGTCTTCATCCACCAATAATACCTAGAGAGTCTTCATCCACCAATAATACATAGAGAGTCTTCATCCACCAATAATAAATAGAGAGTCTTCATCCACCAATAATAATTAGAGAGTCTTCACCAATTATACCTAGAGAGTCTTCATCCACAAATAATACATAGAGAGTTTTCATCCACCAATAATACCTAGAGAGTCTTCATCCGCCAATAATAGCTGCAGAGTCTTCATCCATCAATAATAATTAGAGAGTCTTCACCAATTATACCTAGAGAGTCTTCATCCACCAATAATAGCTGCAGAATCGTCATCCACCAATAATAGCTGCAGAGTCTTCATCCATCAATAATAGCTAGAGAGTCTTCATCCATCAATAATAGTTAGTGAATCTTCATCCACCATTAATAGTTAGAGAGTCTTCATCCACCAATAATTGTTAGAGAGTCTTCATCCATCAATAATAGCTAGAGAGTCTTCATCCACCAATAATAGCTGCATAAACCTCATCCACCAATAAAAGCTAGATAGTCTTCACCCACCAATAAAAGCTGCAGAATCTGCATCCACCAATAATACATAGAGAGACTTCATCCAACAATAATAGCTAGAGAGTCTTCATCGATCAATAATAGCTGCATAATCTTCATCCATCAATAATAGTTGCAGAGTCTTCATCCACCAATAATAGCTAGAGAGTCTTCATCCATCAATAATAGTTGCAGAGTCTTCATCCACCAATAATAGCTGCATAGTCTTCATCCATCAATAATAGCAGCATAGTCTTCATCCATCAATAATAGTTGCATAGTCTTCATCCATCAATAATAGCTAGAGAGTCTTCAACCATCAATAATAGCTAGAGAGCCTTCATCCACGAATAACAGGTGCAGAGTCGTCATCCACCAATAATAGCTGCATAGTCGTCATCCACCAATAATAGTTATAGAGTCGTCATCCACCAATAATAGTTGCAGAGTCTTCATCCACCAATAATAGTTAGAGTCTTCTTCCACCAATAATAGTTAGAGTCTTCATCCACCAATAATAGCTGCAGAGTCTTCATCCACCAATAATAGTTAGAGAGTCTTCATCCACCAATAATAGTTAGAGAGTCTTCATCCACCAATAAAAGTTAGAGAGTCTTCATCCACCAATAATAGCTGCATAGTCTTCATCCACCAATAATACCTAGATAGTCTTTACCCACCAATAATAGCTGCAGAGTCTTCATCCACCAATAATACATAGAGAGTCTTCATCCACCAATAAAAGCTGCAGAGTCTTCATCCACCAATAATACATAGAGAGTGTTCATCCACCAAATAATAGCTGCAGAGTCTTCATCCACCAATAATAGTTAGAGAGTCTTCACCAATAATACCTAGAGAGTCTTCATCCACC
Organism: Archivesica marissinica; assembly: GCA_014843695.1. NCBI lineage: Eukaryota > Metazoa > Mollusca > Bivalvia > Venerida > Vesicomyidae > Archivesica > Archivesica marissinica. The sequence goes on along the minus strand of CM026388.1, from coordinate 52,324,633 downwards.
AATAATAGCTAGAGAGTCTTCATCCACCAGTAATAGCTGCATAGTCTTCATCCACAAATAATACATAGAGAGTTTTCATCCACCAATAATACCTAGAGAGTCTTCATCCGCCAATAATAGCTGCAGAGTCTTCATCCATCAATAATAATTAGAGAGTATTCACCAATTATACCTAGAGAGTCTTCATCCACCAATAATAGCTGCAGAATCGTCATCCACCAATAATAGCTGCAGAGTCTTCATCCATCAATAATAGCTAGAGAGTCTTCATCCATCAATAATAGTTAGTGAATCTTCATCCACCATTAATAGTTAGAGAGTCTTCATCCACCAATAATTGTTAGAGAGTCTTCATCCATCAATAATAGCTAGAGAGTCTTCATCCACCAATAATAGCTGCATAAACTTCATCCACCAATAATAGCTAGATGGTCTTCACCCACCAATAAAAGCTGCAGAATCTGCATCCACCAATAATACATAGAGAGCCTTCATCCAACAATAATAGCTAGAGAGTCTTCATCGATCAATAATAGCTGCATATTCTTCATCCATCAATAATAGTTGCAGAGTCTTCATCCACAATAACAGCTGCATAGTCTTCATCCACCAATAATAGCTGCAGAGTCTTCATCCAATAATAGTTAGAGAGTCTTCATCAACCAATACTAGTTAGAGAGTCTTCATCCACCAATAATAGTTAGAGAGTCTTCATCCACCAATAATACCTAGAGAGTCTTCATCCACCAATAATACATAGAGAGTCTTCATCCACCAATAATACATAGAGAGTCTTCATCCACCAATAATAATTAGAGAGTCTTCACCAATTATACCTAGAGAGTCTTCATCCACAAATAATACATAGAGAGTTTTCATCCACCAATAATACCTAGAGAGTCTTCATCCACCAATAATAGCTGCAGAGTCTTCATCCATCAATAATAATTAGAGAGTCTTCACCAATTATACCTAGAGAGTCTTCATCCATCAATAATAGTTAGAGAGTCTTAATCCATCAATAATAGCTAGAGAGTCTTCATCCACCAATAATAGCTGCATAACCTTCTTCCACCAATAATAGCTAGATAGTCTTCACCCACCAATAAAAGCTGCAGAATCGTCATCCACCAATAATACATAGAGAGACTTCATCCAACAATAATAGCTAGAGAGTCTTCATCGACCAATAATAGCTGCATATTCTTCATCCATCAATAATAGTTGCAGAGTCTTCATCCACCAATAATAGCTAGAGAGTCTTCATCCATCAATAATAGTTGCAGAGTCTTCATCCACCAATAATAGCTGCATAGTCTTCATCCATCAATAATAGCAGCATAGTCTTCATCCATCAATAATAGTTGCATAGTCTTCATCCACCAATAATACCGAGAGAGTCTTCATCCACCAATAATACCGAGAGAGTCTTCATCCACCAATAATAGCTGCAGAGTCTTCATCCACCAATAATAGCTAGAAAGTCTTCACCAATTATACCTAGAGAGTCTTCATCCACCAATAATAGCTGCACAGTCGTCATCCACCAATAATAGATGCAGAGTCTTCATCAACCAATAATAGCTGCATAGTCTTCATCCAGCAATAATAGTTAGAGAGTCTTCATCCACCAATAATAGCTAGAGAGTCTTCGTCCACCAATAATAGTTAGAGAGTCTTCATCCACCAATAATAGCTGCAGAGTCTTCATCCACCAATAATAGTTAGAGAGTCTTCATCCACCAATAATAGTTAGAGAGTCTTCATCCACCAATAATAGTTAGAGAGTCTTCATCCACCAATAATAGTTAGAGAGTCTTCATCCACCAATAATAGTTAGAGAGTCTTCATCCACCAACAATAGTTAGATTATTCATCCATCAATAATAGCTAGAGAGTCTTCATCCATCAATAATAGCTAGAGAGTCTTCATCCACGAGTAACAGGTGCAGAGTCATCATCCACCAATAATAGCAGCATAGTCGTCATCCACCAATAATAGCTAGAGAGTCTTCATCCACCAATAATAGCTGCAGATTCTTCATCCACCAATAATAATTAGAGAGTCTTCACCAATTATACATAGAGAGTCTTCATCCACCAATAATAGCTGCAGAGTCGTCATCCACCAATAATAGCTGCAGAGTCTTCATCCATCAATAATAGCTAGAGAGTCTTCCTCCATCAATAATAGCTAGAGAGTCTTCATCCACCAATAATTGCTGCATAGTCTTCATCCATCAATAATATTTGCATAGTCTTCATCCACCAATAATACCGAGAGAGTCTTCATCCACCAATAATAGCTGCAGAGTCTTCATCCACCAATAATAGCTAGAAAGTCTTCATTCACCTATAATACCAAAAGAGTCTTCATCCACCAATAATAGCTGCTGAGTCTTCATCCACCAATAATAGTTAGAGAGACTTCATCCACCAATAATAGCTGCAGAGTCTTCATCAACCAATAATAGCTGCATAGTCTTCATTCACCAATAATAGTTAGAGAGTCTTCATTCACCAATAATAGCTAGAGAGTGTTCGTCCACCAATAATAGTTAGAGAGTCTTCATCCACAATAACAGCTGCATAGTCTTCATCCACCAATAATAGCTGCAGAGTCTTCATCCAATAATAGTTAGAGAGTCTTCATCAACCAATAATAGTTAGAGAGTCTTCATCCACCAATAATAGTTAGAGAGTCTTCATCCACCAATAATACATAGAGAGTCTTCATCCACCAATAATACATAGAGAGTCTTCATCCACCAATAATAATTAGAGAGTCTTCACCAATTATACCTAGAGAGTCTTCATCCACAAATAATACATAGAGAGTTTTCATCCACCAATAATACCTAGAGAGTCTTCATCCACCAATAATAGCTGCAGAGTCTTCATCCATCAATAATAATTAGAGAGTCTTCACCAATTATACCTAGAGAGTCTTCATCCATCAATAATAGTTAGAGAGTCTTAATCCATCAATAATAGCTAGAGAGTCTTCATCCACCAATAATAGCTGCATAACCTTCTTCCACCAATAATAGCTAGATAGTCTTCACCCACCAATAAAAGCTGCAGAATCGTCATCCACCAATAATACATAGAGAGACTTCATCCAACAATAATAGCTAGAGAGTCTTCATCGACCAATAATAGCTGCATATTCTTCATCCATCAATAATAGTTGCAGAGTCTTCATCCACCAATAATAGCTAGAGAGTCTTCATCCATCAATAATAGTTGCAGAGTCTTCATCCACCAATAATAGCTGCATAGTCTTCATCCATCAATAATAGCAGCATAGTCTTCATCCATCAATAATAGTTGCATAGTCTTCATCCACCAATAATACCGAGAGAGTCTTCATCCACCAATAATACCGAGAGAGTCTTCATCCACCAATAATAGCTGCAGAGTCTTCATCCACCAATAATAGCTAGAAAGTCTTCACCAATTATACCTAGAGAGTCTTCATCCACCAATAATAGCTGCACAGTCGTCATCCACCAATAATAGATGCAGAGTCTTCATCAACCAATAATAGCTGCATAGTCTTCATCCAGCAATAATAGTTAGAGAGTCTTCAACCACCAATAATAGCTAGAGAGTCTTCATCCACCAATAATAGTTAGAGAGTCTTCATCCACCAATAATAGTTAGAGAGTCTTCATCCACCAATAATAGTTAGAGAGTCTTCATCCACCAATAATAATTAGAGAGTCTTCATCCACCAACAATAGTTAGATTATTCATCCATCAATAATAGCTAGAGAGTCTTCATCCATCAATAATAGCTAGAGAGTCTTCATCCACGAGTAACAGGTGCAGAGTCATCATCCACCAATAATAGCAGCATAGTCGTCATCCACCAATAATAGCTAGAGAGACTTCATCCACCAATAATAGCTGCAGAGTCTTCATCCACCAATAATAATTAGAGAGTCTTCACCAATTATACATAGAGAGTCTTCATCCACCAATAATAGCTGCAGAGTCTTCATCCATCAATAATAGCTAGAGAGTCTTCCTCCATCAATAATAGCTAGAGAGTCTTCATCCACCAATAATTGCCTCAGAGTCTTCATCCACCAATAATAGCAGCATAGTCTTCATCCATCAATAATAGTTGCATAGTCTTAATCCACCAATAATACCGAGAGAGTCTTCATCCACCAACAATAGCTGCAGAGTCTTCATCCACCAATAATAGCTAGAAAGTCTTCATTCACCTATAATAGCTATAGAGTCTTCATTCACCAATAATAGCTGCATAGTCTTCATCCACCAATAATAGTTAGAGAATCTTCATCCACCAATAATAGCTGCAGAGTCTTCCTCAACCAATAATAGCTGCATAGTCTTCATCCACCAATAATATTTAGAGAGTCTTCATCCACCAATAATAGCTAGAGAGTCTTCGTCCACCAATAATAGTTAAAGAGTCTTCATCCACCAATAATAGCTGCATAGTCTTCATCCACCAATAATAGCTGCAGAGTCTTCATCCACCAATAATATTTAGAGAGTCTTCATCCACAAATAATAGTTAGAGAGTCTTCATCCACCAATAATACCTAGAGAGTCTTCATCCATCAATAATATATAGAGAGTCTTCATCCACCAATAATACATAGAGAGTCTTCATCCACCAATAATAATTAGAGAGTCTTCACCAATTATACCTAGAGAGTCTTCATCCACAAATAATACCTAGAGAGTCTTCATCCACCAATAATAGCTGCAGAGTCGTCATCCACCAATAATAGCTGCAGAGACTTCATCCATCAATAATAGCTAGAGAGTCTTCATCCACCAATAAAAGCTAGAGAGTCTTCATCCATCAATAATAGTTGCAGAGTCGTCATCCACCAATAATAGCTGCATAGTCTTCATCCATCAATAATAGCAGCATAGTCTTCATCCATCAATAATAGTTGCATAGTCTTCATCCACCAATAATACCGAGAGAGTCTTCATCCACCAATAATAGCTGCAGAGTCTTCATCCACCAATAATAGCTAGAAAGTCTTCACCAATTATACCAAGAGAGTCTTCATCCACCAATAATAGCTAGAAAGTCTTCACCAATTATACCTAGAGAGTCTTCATCCACCAATAATAGCTGCACAGTCGTCATCCACCAATAATAGATGCAGAGTCTTCATCAACCAATAATAGCTGCATAGTCTTCATCCAGCAATAATAGTTAGAGAGTCTTCACCACCAATAATAGCTAGAGAGTCTTCATCCACCAATAATAGTTAGAGAGTCTTCATCCACCAATAATAGTTAGAGAGTCTTCATCCACCAATAATAGTTAGAGTCTTCATCCACAATAAAACACCACAAAACCACCACAAAACCACACAACAAGAGTCTTCATCCACCAATAATAGGCAGAGTCTTCATCCACCAATAATACTAAACCACCAAACCAACACACCAAAAACACCACAAAACTAGAGAGTCTTCATCCACCAATAATAGCTGCACAGTCGTCATCCACCAATAATAGATGCAGAGTCTTCATCAACCAATAATAGCTGCATAGTCTTCATCCAGCAATAATAGTTAGAGAGTCTTCAACCACCAATAATAGCTAGAGAGTCTTCATCCACCAATAATAGTTAGAGAGTCTTCATCCACCAATAATAGTTAGAGAGTCTTCATCCACCAATAATAGTTAGAGAGTCTTCATCCACCAACAATAGTTAGAGTCTTCATCCATCAATAATAGCTAGAGAGTCTTCATCCATCAATAATAGCTAGAGAGTCTTCATCCACGAGTAACAGGTGCAGAGTCATCATCCACCAATAATAGCAGCATAGTCGTCATCCACCAATAATAGCTAGAGAGTCTTCATCCACCAATAATAGCTGCAGAGTCTTCATCCACCAATAATAATTAGAGAGTCTTCACCAATTATACATAGAGAGTCTTCATCCACCAATAATAGCTGCAGAGTCGTCATCCACCAATAATAGCTGCAGAGTCTTCATCCATCAATAATAGCTAGAGAGTCTTCCTCCATCAATAATAGCTAAGAGTCTTCATCCACCAATAATTGCTGCAGAGTCTTCATCCACCAATAATAGCACAAGTCTTCATCCATCATAATAGTGCATAGTCTTAATCCACCAATAAACCGAGAGAGTCTTCATCCACCAACAATAGCTCAGAGTCTTCATCCACCAATAATAGTAGAAGTCTTCATTCACCTATAATAGCTTAAGTCTTCATCCACCAATAATAGCTGCAAGTCTTCATCCACCATAATAGTAGAGAATCTTCATCCACCAATAATACTCGAGTCTTCATCAACCAATATAGCTGCATAGTCTTCATCCACCAATATATTAGAGAGTCTTCATCCACCATAATACTAGAGAGTCTTCGCCACCAATAATAGTTAAAGAGTCTTCTCCACCAATAATATGCATAGCTCATCCCCAAAACGCAGAGTCTTCATCCACCAATAATATTTAGAGAGTCTTCATCCACAAATAATAGTTAGAGAGTCTTCATCCACCAATAATACCTAGAGAGTCTTCATCCACAATAATATATAGAGAGTCTTCATCCACCAATAATACATAGAGAGTCTTCATCCACCAATAATAATTAGAGAGTCTTCACCAATTATACATAGAGAGTCTTCATCCACAAATAATACTAGAGAGTCTTCATCCACCAATAATAGCTGCAGAGTCGTCATCCACCAATAATAGCTGCAGAGACTTCATCCATCAATAATAGCTAGAGAGTCTTCATCCACCAATAATAGCTAGAGAGTCTTCATCACATGTCAGGTCTCATCCACCAATAATAGCTGCAGAGTCTTCATCCACCAATAATAGCAGCATAGTCTTCATCCATCAATAATAGTTGCATAGTCTTCATCCACCAATAATACCGAGAGAGTCTTCATCCACCAATAAAGCTGCAGAGTCTTCATCCACCAATAATAGCTAAACCACCAAAACAGAGAGTCTTCATCCACCAATAATAGCTGCACAGTCTCATCCACCAATAATATACGCAGAGTCTTCATCCACCAATATAGCTGCATAGTCTTCATCCACAATAATAGTTAGAGAGTCTTCATCCACCAATAATAGCTAGAGAGTCTTCATCCACCAATAATAGCTAGAGAGTCTTCATCCACCAATAATAGATGCAGAGTCTTCATCCACCAATAATAGCTGCAGAGTCTTCATCCACCAATAATAGTTAGAGAGTCTTCATCCACCAATAATAGCTAGAGAGTCTTCATCCACCAATAATAGTTAGAGAGTCTTCATCCACCAATAATAGCTGCAGAGTCTTCATCCACCAATAATAGCTGGAGAGTCTTCATCCATCAATAATAGCTAGAGAGTCTTCATCCACCAATAATAGCTGGAGAGTCTTCATCCACCAATAATAGCTGCAGAGTCTTCATCCACCAATAATAGTTGCAGAGTCTTCATCCACCAATAAAATAATAGCTGCAGAGTCTTCATCCACCAATAATAGCTAGAGTCTTCATCCACCAATAATAGCTGCAGAGTCTTCATCCACCAATAATAATTAGAAACACCACAAAACAACCACCACCAAAATAGTAGAGTCTTCATCCACAATAATAGTAGAGTCTTATCCACAATAATGCTGCAGAGTCTCATCACCATAATAGCTAGAGGTCTTATCCACCAATATAGCTGCAGAGTCTTCATCCACCAATAATAGCTAGAAGTCTTCACCAATTATACCTAGAGAGTCTTCATCCACCAATAATAGCTGCAGAGTCTTCATCCACCAATAATAGCTAGAAAGTATTCACCAATTATACCTAGAGAGTCTTCATCAACCAATAATAGCTGCATAGTCTTCATCCAGCAATAATAGTTAGAGAGTCTTCATCCACCAATAATAGCTAGAGAGTCTTCGTCCACCAATAATAGTTAGAGAGTCTTCATCCATCAATAACAGCTGCAAAGTCATCATCCACAAATAATAGCTGCAGAGTCTTCATCCACCAATAATAGTTAGAGAGTCTTCATCCACCGATAATAGTTAGAGAGTCTTCATCCACCAATAATAGTTAGAGAGTCTTCATCCACCAATAATAGTTAGAGAGTCTTCATCCTCCAATAATAGTTAGAGAGTCTTCATCCACCAACAATAGTTAGAGTCTTCATCCATCAATAATAGCTAGAGAGTCTTCATCCATCAATACTAGCTAGAGAGTCTTCATCCACGAGTAACAGGTGCAGAGTCATCATCCACCAATAATAGCTGCATAGTCTTCATCCACCAATAATAGTTAGAGTCGTCATCCACCAATAATAGCTGCAGAGTCTTCATCCACCAATAATAGCTAGAGAGTCTTCATCCACCAATAATAGCTGCAGAGTCTTCATCCACCAATAATAATTAGAGAGTCTTCACCAATTATACATAGAGAGTCTTCATTCACCAATAATAGCTGCAGAGTCGTCATCCACCAATAATAGCTGCAGAGTCTTCATCCATCAATAATAGCTAGAGAGTCTTCATCCATCAATAATAGCTAGAGAGTCTTCATCCACCAATAATGGCTGCAGAGTCTTCATCCACCAATAATAGCAGCATAGTCTTCATCCATCAATAATAGTTGCATAGTCTTAATCCACCAATAACACCGAGAGAGTCTTAATCCACCAATAATAGCTGCACAGTCTTCATCCACCAATAATAGCTAGAAAGTCTTCATTCACCTATAATAGCTATAGAGTCTTCATTCACCAATAATAGCTGCTGAGTCTTCATCAACCAATAATAGCTGCATAGTCTTCATCCACCAATAATAGTTAGAGAGTCTTCATCCACCAATAATAGCTGCAGAGTCTTCATCACCAAATAGCTGCATAGTCTTCATCCACCAATAATAGTTAGAGAGTCTTCATCCACCAATAATAGCTAGAGAGTCTTCGTCCACCAATAATAGTTAAAGAGTCTTCATCCACCAATAAGAGCTGCATAGTCTTCATCCACCAATAATAGCTGCAGAGTCTTCATCCACCAATAATATTTAGAGAGTATTCATCCACCAATAATAGTTAGAGAGTCTTCATCCACCAATAATAGTTAGAGAGTCTTCATCCACCAATAATATATAGAGAGTCTTCATCGACAAATAATACCTAGAGAGTCTTCATCCACCAATAATAGCTGCAGAGTCTTCATCCACCAATAATAATTAGAGAGTCATCACCAATTATACCTAGAGAGTCTTCATCCACCAATAATAGCTGCAGAGTCGTCATCCACCAATAATAGCTGCAGAGTCTTCATCCATCAATAATAGCTAGAGAGTCTTCATCCATCAATAATAGTTAGAGAGTCTTCATCCAGGAATAACAGGTGCAGAGTCATCATCCACCAATAATAGCTGCATTGTCGTCATCCACCAATAATAGTTAGAGAGTCTTCATTCACCAATAATAGCTGCAGAGTCGTCATCCACCAATAATAGTTAGAGAATCTTCATCCACCAATAATACTTAGAGAGTCTTAATCCACCAATAATAGTTAAAGGGTCTTCATCCACCAATAACAACTGCATAGTCTTCATCCACCAATAATAGCTGCAGAGTCTTCATCCACCAATAATATTTAGAGAGTCTTCATCCACCAATAATAGTTAGAGAGTCTTCATCCACCAATAATAGTTAGAGAGTCTTCATCCACCAATAATACCTAGAGAGTCTTCATCCACCAATAATATATAGAGAGTCTTCATCCACCAATAATACATAGAGAGTCTTCATCCACCAATAATAATTAGAGAGTCTTCACCAATTATACCTATAAAGTCTTCATCCACAAATAATACCTAGAGAGTCTTCATCCACCAATAATAGCTACAGAGTCTTCATCCACCAATAATAATTAGAGAGTCATCACCAATTATACCTAGAGAGTCTTCATCCACCAATAATAGCTGCAGAGTCGTCATCCACCAATAATAGCTGCTGAGTCTTCATCCATCAATAATAGTTAGAGAGTATTCATCCATTAATAATAGCTAGAGAGTCTTCATCCACGAATAACAGGTGCAGAGTCATCATCCATCAATAATAGCTGCATAGTCGTCATCCACCAATAATAGTTAGAGAGTCTTCATTCACCAATAATAGCTGCAGAGTCGTCATCCACCAATAAAAGTTAGAGAGTCTTCATCCATCAATAATAGCTAGAGAGTCTTCATCCACCAATAATAGCTGCATAACCTTCATCCACCAATAATAACTAGATAGTCTTCACCCACCAATAAAAGCTGCAGAATCTTCATCCACCAATAATACATAGAGAGACTTCATCCACCAATAATAGCTAGAGAGTCTTCATCGACCAATAATAGCTGCATATTCTTCATCCATCAATAATAGTTGCAGAGTTTTTATCCACCAATAATAGCTAGAGAGTCTTCATCCATCAATAATAGTTGCAGAGTCTTCATCCACCAATAATAGCTGCATAGTCTTCATCCATCAATAATAGCAGCATAGTCTTCATCCATCAATAATAGTTGCATAGTCTTCATCCACCAATAATACCGAGAGAGTCTTCATCCACCAATAATAGCTGCAGAGTCTTCATCCACCAATAATAGCTAGAAAGTCTTCACCAATTATACCAAGAGAGTCTTCATCGACCAATAGTAGCTGCACAGTCGTCATCCACCAATAATAGACGCAGAGTCTTCATCAACCAATAACAGCTGCAAAGTCTTCATCCACCAATAATAGCTGCAGAGTCTTCATCCACCAATAATAGTTAGAGAGTCTTCATCCACCAATAATAGTTAGAGAGTCATCATCCTCCAATAATAGTTAGAGAGTCTTCATCCAACAACAATAGTTAGAGTCTTCATCCATCAATAATAGCTAGAGAGTCTTCATCCATCAATAATAGCTGCTGAGTCTTCATCCACCAATAATAGTTAGAGAGTCTTCATCCAACAATAATAGCTGCAGAGTCTTCATCAACCAATACTAGCTGCATAGTCTTCATCCACCAATAATAGTTAGAGAGTCTTCATCCACCAATAATAGTTAGAGAGTCTTCATCCACCAATAATATCTAAAGAGTCTTCATCCACGAGTAACACGTGCAGAGTCATCATCCACCAATAATAGCTGCATAGTCGTCATCCACCAATAATAGTTAGAGTCTTCATCCACCAATAATAGTTAGAGTCGTTATCCACCAATAATAGCTGCAGAGTCTTCATCCACCAATAATAGCTAGAGAGTCTCCATCAACCAATAATAGCTGCAGAGTCTTCATCCACCAATAATAATTAGAGAGTCTTCACCAATTATACATAGAGAGTCTTTATCCACCAATAATAGCTGCAGAGTCGTCATCCACCAATAATAGCTGCAGAGTCTTCATCCATCAATAATAGCTATAGAGTCTTCATCCATCAATAATAGCTAGAGAGTCTTCATCCACCAATAATGGCTGCAGAGTCTTCATCCACCATTAATAGCAGCATAGTCTTCATCCATCAATAATAGTTGCATAGTCTTAATCCACCAATAATACCGAGAGAGTCTTCATCCACCAATAATAGCTGCAGAGTCTTCATCCACCAATAATAGCTAGAAAGTCTTCATTCACCTATAATAGCTATAGAGTTTTCATTCACCAATAATAGCTGCTGAGTCTTCACCAACCAATAATAGCTGCATAGTCTTCATCCACCAATAATAGTTAGAGAGTCTTCATCCACCAATAATAGCTGCAGAGTCTTCATCAACCAAGAATAGCTGCATAGTCTTCATCCACCAATAATAGTTAGAGAGTCTTCATCCACCAATAATAGCTAGAGAGTCTTCGTCCACCAATAATAGTTAAAGAGTCATCATCCACCAATAAGAGCTGCATAGTCTTCATCCACCAATAATAGCTGCAGAGTCTTCATCCACCAATAATATTTAGAGAGTCTTCATCCACCAATAATAGTTAGAGAGTCTTCATCCACCAATAATAGTTAGAGAGTCTTCATCCACCAATAATATATAGAGAGTCTTCATCCACAAATAATACCTAGAGAGTCTTCATCCACCAATAATAGCTGCAGAGTCTTCATCCACCAATAATAATTAGAGAGTCATCACCAATTATACCTAGAGAGTCTTCATCCACCAATAATAGCTGCAGAGTCGTCATCAACCAATAATAGCTGCAGAGTCTTCATCCATCAATAATAGCTAGAGAGTCTTCATCCATCAATAATAGTTAGAGAGTCTTCATCCACGAATAATAGGTGCAGAGTCATCATCCACCAATAATAGCTGCATTGTCGTCATCCACCAATAATAGTTAGAGAGTCGTCATCCACCAATAATACTTAGAGAGTCTTAATCCACCAATAATAGTTAAAGGGTCTTCATCCACCAATAACAGCTGCATAGTCTTCATCCACCAATAATAGCTGCAGAGTCTTCATCCACCAATAATATTTAGAGACTCTTCATCCACCAATAATAGTTAGAGAGTCTTCATCCACCAATAATACCTAGAGAGTCTTCATCCACCAATAATATATAGAGAGTCTTCATCCACCAATAATACATAGAGAGTCATCATCCACCAATAATAATTAGAGAGTCTTCACCAATTATACCTATAAAGTCTTCATCCACAAATAATACCTAGAGAGTCTTCATCCACCAATAATAGCTGCAGAGTCTTCATCCACCAATAATAATTAGAGAGTCATCACCAATTATATCTAGAGAGTCTTCATCCACCAATAATAGCTGCAGAGTCGTCATCCACCAATAATAGCTGCAGAGTCTTCATCCATCAATAATAGTTAGAGAGTCTTCATCCACCAATAATAGCTAGAGAGTCTTCGTCCACCAATAATAGTTAGAGAGTCTTCATCCACCAATAACAGCTGCAAAGTCTTCATCCAACAATAATAGCTGCAGAGTCTTCATCCACCAATAATAGTTAGAGAGTCTTCATCCACCAATAATAGTTAGAGAGTCTTCATCCACCAATAATAGTTAGAGAGTCTTCATCCACCAATAATAGTTAGAGAGTCTTCATCCTCCAATAATAGTTAGAGAGTCTTCATCCACCAATAATAGTTAGAGAGTCTTCATCCACCAATAATAGTTAGAGAGTCTTCATCCACTAATAATAGTTAGAGAGTCTTCATCCAACAACAATAGTTAGAGTCTTCATCCATCAATAATAGCTAGAGAGTCTTCATCCATCAATAATAGCTAGAGAGTCCTCATCCACGAGTAACAGGTGCAGAGTCATAATCCACCAATAATAGCTGCATAGTCGTCATCCACCAATAATAGTTAGAGTCTTCATCCACCAATAATAGTTAGAGTCGTCATCCACCAATAATAGCTGCAGAGTCTTCATCCACCAATAATAGCTAGAGAGTCTTCATCCACCAATAATAGCTGCAGAGTCTTCATCCACCAATAACAGCTGCAAAGTCTTCATCCACAAATAATAGCTGCAGAGTCTTCATCCACCAATAATAGTTAGAGAGTCTTCATCCACCGATAATAGTTAGAGAGTCTTCATCCACCAATAATAGTTAGAGAGTCTTCATCCACCAATAATAGTTAGAGAGTCTTCATCCTCCAATAATAGTTAGAGAGTCTTCATCCATCAACAATAGTTAGAGTCTTCATCCATCAATAATAGCTAGAGAGTCTTCATCCATCAATACTAGCTAGAGAGTCTTCATCCACGAGTAACAGGTGCAGAGTCATCATCCACCAATAATAGCTGCATAGTCTTCATCCACCAATAATAGTTAGAGTCGTCATCCACCAATAATAGCTGCAGAGTCTTCATCCACCAATAATAGCTAGAGAGTCTTCATCCACCAATAATAGCTGCAGAGTCTTCATCCACCAATAATAATTAGAGAGTCTTCACCAATTATACATAGAGAGTCTTCATCCACCAATAATAGCTGCAGAGTCGTCATCCACCAATAATAGCTGCAGAGTCTTCATCCATCAATAATAGCTAGATAGTCTTCATCCACCAATAATGGCTGCAGAGTCTTCATCCACCAATAATAGCAGCATAGTCTTCATCCATCAATAATAGTTGCATAGTCTTAATCCACCAATAATACCGAGAGAGTCTTAATCCACCAATAATAGCTGCACAGTCTTCATCCACCAATAATAGCTAGAACGTCTTCATTCACCTATAATAGCTATAGAGTCTTCATTCACCAATAATAGCTGCTGAGTCTTCATCAACCAAGAATAGCTGCATAGTCTTCATCCACCAATAATAGTTAGAGAGTTTTCATCCACCAATAATAGCTGCAGAGTCTTCATCAACCAAGAATAGCTGCATAGTCTTCATCCACCAATAATAGTTAGAGAGTCTTCATCCACCAATAATAGCTGGAGAGTCTTCGTCCATCAATAATAGTTAAAGAGTCTTCATCCACCAATAAGAGCTGCATAGTCTTCATCCACCAATAATAGCTGCAGAGTCTTCATCCACCAATAATATTTAGAGAGTATTCATCCACCAATAATAGTTAGAGAGTCTTCATCCACCAATAATAGTTAGAGAGTCTTCATCCACCAATAATATATAGAGAGTATTCATCCACAAATAATACCTAGAGAGTCTTCATCCACCAATAATAGCTGCAGAGTCTTCATCCACCAATAATAATTAGAGAGTCATCACCAATTATACCTAGAGAGTCTTCATCCACCAATAATAGCTGCAGAGTCGTCATCCACCAATAATAGCTGCATAGTCTTCATCCATCAATAATAGCTAGAGAGTCTTCATCCATCAATAATAGTTAGAGAGTCTTCATCCACGAATAACAGGTGCAGAGTCATCATCCACCAATAATAGCTGCATTGTCGTCATCCACCAATAATAGTTAGAGAGTCTTCATTCACCAATAATAGCTGCAGAGTCGTCATCCACCAATAATAGTTAGAGAATCTTCATCCACCAATAATACTTAGAGAGTCTTAATCCATCAATAATAGTTAAAGGGTCTTCATCCACCAATAACAGCTGCATAGTCTTCATCCACCAATAATAGCTGCAGAGTCTTCATCCACCAATAATATTTAGAGAGTCTTCATCCACCAATAATAGTTAGAGAGTCTTCATCCACCAATAATAGTTAGAGAGTCTTCATCCACCAATAATACCTAGAGAGTCTTCATCCACCAATAATATATAGAGAGTCTTCATCCACCAATAATACATAGAGAGTCTTCATCCACCAATAATAATTAGAGAGTCTTCACCAATTATACCTATAAAGTCTTCATCCACAAATAATACCTAGAGAGTCTTCATCCACCAATAATAGCTACAGAGTCTTCATCCACCAATAATAATTAGAGAGTCATCACCAATTATACCTAGAGAGTCTTCATCCACCAATAATAGCTGCAGAATCGTCATCCACCAATAATAGCTGCAGAGTCTTCATCCATCAATAATAGTTAGAGAGTATTCATCCATTAATAATAGCTAGAGAGTCTTCATCCACGAATAACAGGTGCAGAGTCATCATCCATCAATAATAGCTGCATAGTCGTCATCCACCAATAATAGTTAGAGAGTCTTCATTCACCAATAATAGCTGCAGAGTCGTCATCCACCAATAAAAGTTAGAGAATCTTCATCCATCAATAATAGCTAGAGAGTCTTCATCGACCAATAATAGCTGCATATTCTTCATCCATCAATAATAGTTGCAGAGTCTTTATCCACCAATAATAGCTAGAGAGTCTTCATCCATCAATAATAGTTGCAGAGTCTTCATCCACCAATAATAGCTGCATAGTCTTCATCCATCAATAATAGCAGCATAGTCTTCATCCATCAATAATAGTTGCATAGTCTTCATCCACCAATAATACCGAGAGAGTCTTCATCCACCAATAATAGCTGCAGAGTCTTCATCCACCAATAATAGCTAGAAAGTCTTCACCAATTATACCAAGAGTGTCTTCATCGACCAATAATAGCTGCACAGTCGTCATCCACCAATAATAGACGCAGAGTCTTCATCAACCAATAATAGCTGCATAGTCTTCATCCAGCAATAATAGTTAGAGAGTCTTCATCCACCAATAATAGCTAGAGAGTCTTCGTCCACCAATAATAGTTAGAGAGTCTTCATCCACCAATAACAGCTGCAAAGTCTTCATTCACCAATAATAGCTGCAGAGTCTTCATCCACCAATAATAGTTAGAGAGTCTTCATCCATCAATAATAGTTAGAGAGTCATCATCCTCCAATAATAGTTAGAGAGTCTTCATCCAACAACAATAGTTAGAGTCTTCATCCATCAATAATAGCTAGAGAGTCTTCATCCATCAATAATAGCTAGAGAGTCTTCATCCACGAGTAACACGTGCAGAGTCATCATCCACCAATAATAGCTGCATAGTCGTCATCCACCAATAATAGTTAGAGTCTTCATCCACCAATAATAGTTAGAGTCGTTATCCACCAATAATAGCTGCAGAGTCTTCATCCACCAATAATAGCTAGAGAGTCTTCATCCACCAATAATAGCTGCAGAGTCTTCATCCACCAATAATAATTAGAGAGTCTTCACCAATTATACATAGAGAGTCTTTATCCACCAATAATAGCTGCAGAGTCGTCATCCACCAATAATAGCTGCAGAGTCTTCATCCATCAATAATAGCTAGAGAGTCTTCATCCATCAATAATAGCTAGAGAGTCTTCATCCACCAATAATGGCTGCAGAGTCTTCATCCACCATTAATAGCAGCATAGTCTTCATCCATCAATAATAGTTGCATAGTCTTAATCCACCAATAATACCGAGAGAGTCTTCATCCACCAATAATAGCTGCAGAGTCTTCATCCACCAATAATAGCTAGAAAGTCTTCATTCACCTATAATAGCTATAGAGTTTTCATTCACCAATAATAGCTGCTGAGTCTTCATCAACCAATAATAGCTGCATAGTCTTCATCCACCAATAATAGTTAGAGAGTCTTCATCCACCAATAATAGCTGCAGAGTCGTCATCAACCAAGAATAGCTGCATAGTCTTCATCCACCAATAATAGTTAGAGAGTCTTCATCCACCAATAATAGCTAGAGAGTCTTCGTCCACCAATAATAGTTAAAGAGTCATCATCCACCAATAAGAGCTGCATAGTCTTCATCCACCAATAATAGCTGCAGAGTCTTCATCCACCAATAATATTTAGAGAGTCTTCATCCACCAATAATAGTTAGAGAGTCTTCATCCACCAATAATAGTTAGAGAGTCTTCATCCACCAATAATATATAGAGAGTCTTCATCCACAAATAATACCTAGAGAGTCTTCATCCACCAATAATAGCTGCAGAGTCTTCATCCACCAATAATAATTAGAGAGTCATCACCAATTATACCTAGAGAGTCTTCATCCACCAATAATAGCTGCAGAGTCGTCATCAACCAATAATAGCTGCAGAGTCTTCATCCATCAATAATAGCTAGAGAGTCTTCATCCATCAATAATAGTTAGAGAGTCTTCATCCACGAATAATAGGTGCAGAGTCATCATCCACCAATAATAGCTGCATTGTCGTCATCCACCAATAATAGTTAGAGAGTCTTCATTCACCAATAATAGCTGCAGAGTCGTCATCCACCAATAATACTTAGAGAGTCTTAATCCACCAATAATAGTTAAAGGGTCTTCATCCACCAATAACAGCTGCATAGTCTTCATCCACCAATAATAGCTGCAGAGTCTTCATCCACCAATAATATTTAGAGACTCTTCATCCACCAATAATAGTTAGAGAGTCTTCATCCACCAATAATAGTTAGAGAGTCTTCATCCACCAATAATACCTAGAGAGTCTTCATCCACCAATAATATATAGAGAGTCTTCATCCACCAATAATACATAGAGAGTCATCATCCACCAATAATAATTAGAGAGTCTTCACCAATTATACCTATAAAGTCTTCATCCACAAATAATACCTAGAGAGTCTTCATCCACCAATAATAGCTGCAGAGTCTTCATCCACCAATAATAATTAGAGAGTCATCACCAATTATATCTAGAGAGTCTTCATCCACCAATAATAGCTGCAGAGTCGTCATCCACCAATAATAGCTGCAGAGTCTTCATCCATCAATAATAGTTAGAGAGTCTTCATCCACCAATAATAGCTAGAGAGTCTTCGTCCACCAATAATAGTTAGAGAGTCTTCATCCACCAATAACAGCTGCAAAGTCTTCATCCACCAATAATAGCTGCAGAGTCGTCATCCACCAATAATAGTTAGAGAGTCTTCATCCACCAATAATAGTTAGAGAGTCTTCATCCACCAATAATAGTTAGAGAGTCTTCATCCACCAATAATAGTTAGAGAGTCTTCATACTCCAATAATAGTTAGAGAGTCTTCATCCACCAATAATAGTTAGAGAGTCTTCATCCACCAATAATAGTTAGAGAGTCTTCATCCACCAATAATAGTTAGAGAGTCTTCATCCAACAACAATAGTTAGAGTCTTCATCCATCAATAATAGCTAGAGAGTCTTCATCCATCAATAATAGCTAGAGAGTCTTCATCCACGAGTAACAGGTGCAGAGTCATAATCCACCAATAATAGCTGCATAGTCGTCATCCACCAATAATAGTTAGAGTCTTCATCCACCAATAATAGTTAGAGTCGTCATCCACCAATAATAGCTGCAGAGTCTTCATCCACCAATAATAGCTAGAGAGTCTTCATCCACCAATAATAGCTGCAGAGTCTTCATCCACCAATAATAATTAGAGAGTCTTCACCAATAATACATAGAGAGTCTTCATCCACCAATAATAGCTGCAGAGTCGTCATCCACCAATAATAGCTGCAGAGTCTTCATCCATCAATAATAGCTAGAGAGTCTTCATCCATCAATAATAGCTAGAGAGTCTTCATCCACCAATAATGGCTGCAGAGTCTTCATCCACCAATAATAGCAGCATAGTCTTCATCCATCAATAATAGTTGCATAGTCTTAATCCACCAATAATACCGAGAGAGTCTTCATCCACCAATAATAGCTGCAGAGTCTTCATCCACCAATAACAGCTGCATAGTCTTCATCCACCAATAATAGCTGCAGAGTCTTCATCCACCAATACTATTTAGAGAGTCTTCATCCACCAATAATAGTTAGAGAGTCTTCATCCATCAATAATAGTTAGAGAGTCTTCATCCACCAATAATACCTAGAGAGTCTTCATCCACCAATAATATATAGAGAGTCTTCATCCACCAATAATACATAGAGAGTCTTCATCCACCAATAATAATTAGAGAGTCTTCACCAATTATACTTAGAGAGTCTTCATCCACAAATAATACCTAGAGAGTCTTCATCCACCAATAATAGCTGCAGAGTCTTCATCCACCAATAATAATTAGAGAGGCATCACCAATTATACCTAGAGAGTCTTCATCCACCAATAATAGCTGCAGAGTCGTCATCCACCAATAATAGCTGCAGAGTCTTCATCCATCAATAATAGCTAGCGAGTCTTCATCCATCAATAATAGCTAGAGAGTCTTCATCCACGAATAACAGGTGCAGAGTCATCATCCATCAATAATAGCTGCATAGTCGTCATCCACCAATAATAGTTAGAGAGTCTTCATTCACCAATAATAGCTGCAGAGTCGTCATCCACCAATAATATTTAGAGAGTCTTCATCCATCAATAATAGCTAGAGAGTCTTCATCCACCAATAATAGCTGCATAACCTTCATCCACCAATAATAGCTAGATAGTCTTCACCCACCAATAAAAGCTGCAGAATCTTCATCCACCAATAATACATAGAGATACTTCATCCAACAATAATAGCTAGAGAGTCTTCATCGACCAATAATAGCTGCATATTCTTCATCCATCAATAAGAGTTGCAGAGTCTTCATCCACCAATAATAGCTCGAGAGTCTTCACCCATCAATAATAGTTGCAGAGTCTTCATCCACCAATAATAGCTGCATAGTCTGCATCCACCAATAATAGCAGCATAGTCTTCATCCATCAATAATACCGAGAGAGTCTTCATCCACCAATAATAGCTAGAAAGTCTTCACCAATTATACCTAGCGAGTCTTCATCCACCAATAATAGCTGCACAGTCGTCATCCACCAATAATAGATGCAGAGTCTTCATCAACCAATAATAGCTGCATAGTCTTCATCCAGCAATAATAGTTAGAGAGTCTACATCCATCAATAATAGCTAGAGAGTCTTCGTCCACCAATAATAGTTAGAGAGTCTTCATCCACCAATAACAGCTGCATAGTCGTCATCCACCAATAATAGCTGCAGAGTCTTCATCCACCAATAATAGTTAGAGTGTCTTCATCCACCAATAATAGTTAGAGAGTCTTCATCCACCAATAATAGTTAGAGAGTCTTCATCCACCAATAATAGTTAGAGAGTCTTCATCCACCAATAATAGTTAGAGAGTCGTCATCCACCAACAATAGTTAGAGTCTTCATCCATCAATAATAGCTAGAGAGTCTTCATCCATCAATAATAGCTAGAGAGTCTTCATCCAAGAGTAACAGGTGCAGAGTTATCATCCACCAATAATAGCTGCATAGTCGTCATCCACCAATAATAGTTAGAGTCTTCATCCACCAATAATAGTTAGAGTCGTCATCCACCAATAATAGCTGCAGAGTCTTCATCCACCAATAATAGCTAGAGAGTCTTCATCCACCAATAATAGCTGCAGAGTCTTCATCCACCAATAATAATTAGAGAGTCTTCACCAATTATACATAGAGAGTCTTCATCCACCAATAATAGCTGCAGAGTCGTCATCCACCAATAATAGCTGCAGAGTCTTCATCCATCAATAATAGCTAGAGAGTCTTCATCCGTCAATAATAGCTAGAGAGTCTTCATCCACCAATAATGGCTGCAGAGTCTTCATCCACCAATAATAGCAGCATAGTCTTCATCCATCAATAATAGTTGCATAGTCTTAATCCACCAATAATACCGAGAGAGTCTTCATCCAACAATAATAGCTAGAGATTCTTCGTCCACCAATAATAGTTAAAGAGTCTTCATCCACCAATAACAGCTGCATAGTCTTCATCCACCAATAATAGCTGCAGAGTATTCATCCACCAATAATATTTAGAGAGTCTTCATCCACCAATAATAGTTAGAGAGTCTTCATCCACCAATAATAGTTAGAGAGTCTTCATCCACCAGGAATACCTAGAGAGTCTTCATCCACCAATAATATATAGAGAGTTTTCATCCACCAATAATACATAGAGAGTCTTCATCCACCAATAATAATCAGAGAGACTTCACCAATTATACCTAGATAGTCTTCATCCACAAATAATACCTAGAGAGTCTTCATCCACCAATAATAGCTGCAGAGTCGTCATCCACCAATAATAGCTGCATAGTCTTCATCCATCAATAATAGCTAGAGAGTCTTCATCCATCAATAATAGCTAGAGAGACTTCATCCACGAATAACAGGTGCAGAGTCATCATCCACCAATAATAGCTGCATAGTCGTCATCCAACAATACTAGTTAGAGAGTCTTCATCCACCAATAATAGTTGCAGATTCTTCATCCACCAATAATACATAGAGAGTCTTCATCCACCAATAATAGCTAGAGAGTCTTCATCCACCAATAAAAGCTGCATATTCTTCATCCATCAATAATAGTTGCAGAGTCTTCATCCACCAATAATAGATGCAGAGTCTTCATCCACCAATAATAGCTAGAGAGTCTTCATCCATCAATAATAGTTGCAGAGTCTTCATCCACCAATAATAGCTGCATAGTCTTCATCCACCAATAATAGTTCCATAGTCTTCATCCATCAATAATATTGCAGAGTCTTCATCCACCAATAATAGCTGCAGAGTCTTCATCCACCAATAATAGCTAGAAAGTCTTCATTCACCTATAATAGCTATAGAGTCTTCATCCACCAATAATAGCTGCTGATTCTTCATCCACCAATAATAGTTAGAGAGTCTTCATCCACCAATAATAGCTGCAGAGTCTTCATCAACCAATAATAGCTGCATAGTCTTCATCCTCCAATGATAGTTAGAGAGTCTTCATCCACCAATAATACCTAGAGAGTCTTCATCCACCAATAATACATAGAGAGTCTTCATACACCAATAATAATTAGAGTGTCTTCACCAATTATACCTAGAGAGTCTTCATCCACAAATAATACATAAAGAGTCTTCATCCACCAATAATACCTAGAGAGTCTTCATCCACCAATAATAGCTGCAGAGTCTACATCCACCAATAATAATTAGAGAGTCTTCACCAATTATACCTAGAGAGTCTTCATCCACCAATAATAGCTGCATTGTCTTCATCCACCAGTAATAGTTAGAAAGTCGTCATCCACCAATAATAGCTAGATAGTCTTCACACACCAATAATAGCTGCAGTCTTCATCCACCAACAATATCTGCAGAGTCTTCATCCACCAATAATAGTTAGAGAGTCTTCATCCACCAATAATAATTAGAGAGTCTTCAGCCACCAATAATACCTAGAGAGTCTTCATTCACCAATAATACATAGAGAGTCTTCATCCACCAATAATAATTAGAGAGTCTTCACCAATTATACCTAGAGTCTTCATCCACAAATAATACATAGAGAGTCTTCATCCACCAATAATACATAGAGAGTCTTCATCCACCAATAATAGCTGCAGAGTCTTCATCCACCAATAATAATTAGAGAGTCTTCACCAATTATAACTAGAGAGTCTTCATCAACCAATAATAGCTGCACAGTCGTCATCCACCAATAATAGCTGCAGAGTCTTCATCCATCAATAACAGCTAGAGAGTCTTCATCCATCAATAATAGCTAGAGAGTCTTCATCCACGAATAACAGCTGCAGAGTCATCATCCACCAATAATAGCTGCATAGTCGTCATCCACCAATAATAGATGCAGAGTCTTCATCAACCAATAATAGCTGAATAGTCTTCATCCAACAATAATAGTTAGAGAGTCTTCATCCACCAATAATAGCTAGAGAGTCTTCGTCCACCAATAATAGTTAGAGAGTCTTCATCCACCAATAACAGCTGCATAGTCTTCATCCACCAATAATAGCTGCAGAGTCTTCATCCCCCAATAATAGTTAGAGAGTCTTCATCCACCAATAATAGTTAGAGAGTCTTCATCCACCAATAAGAGTTAGAGAGTCTTCATTCACCAATAATACATAGAGAGTCTTCATCCACCAATAATAGCTGCAGAGGCTTCATCCATCAATAATAGCTAGAGAGTCTTCATCCATCAATAATTGCTAGAGAGTCTTCATCCACGAATAACAGGTGCAGAGTCATCATCCACCAATAATAACTGCATAGTCGTCATCCACCAATAATAGATGCAGAGTCTTCATCAACCAATAATAGTTAGAGAGTCTTCATCCACCAATAATAGTTAGAGAGTCTTCATCCACCAATAATAGCTAGAGAGTCTTCGTCCACCAATAATAGTTAGAGAGTCTTCATCCACCAATAACAGCTGCATAGTCT
Source organism: Archivesica marissinica (assembly GCA_014843695.1). Lineage (NCBI taxonomy): Eukaryota > Metazoa > Mollusca > Bivalvia > Venerida > Vesicomyidae > Archivesica > Archivesica marissinica. The sequence goes on along the minus strand of CM026388.1, from coordinate 52,300,982 downwards.
TCATCCACCAATAATAGCTGCAGAGTCTTCATCCCCCAATAATAGTTAGAGAGTCTTCATCCACCAATAATAGTTAGAGAGTCTTCATCCACCAATAATACCTAGAGAGTCTTCATCTGCCAATAATACATAGTGAATCTTCATCCACCAATAATATATAGAGAGTCTTCATCCACCAATAATAATTAGAGAGTCTTCACCAATTATACCTAGAGATTCTTTATCCACCAATAATAATATAGAGAGTCTTCATCCACCAATAATACCTAGAGAGTCTTCATCCACCAATAATAGCTGCAGAGTCTTCATCCACCAATAATAATTAGAGAGTATTCACCAATTACACCTAGAGAGTCATCATCCACCAATAATAGCTGCATAGTCGTCATCCACCAATAATAGTTAGAGAGTCTTCATCCACCAATAATAGCTGCATAGTCGTCATCCACCAATAATACGTAGAGAGTCTTCATCCACCAATAATAGTTAGAGAGTCTTCATCCACCAATAATAGTTATAGAGTCTTCATCCATCACTAATAGCTAGAGAGTCTTCATCCATCAATAATAGCTAGAGAGTCTTCATCCACGAATAACAGGTGCAGAGTCATCATCCACCAATAATAGCTGCATAGTCGTCATCCACCAATAATAGTTAGAGAGTCTTCATCCACCAATAATAGTTGCAGAGTCTTCATCCACCAATAATACGTAGAGAGTCTTCATCCACCAATAATAGCTAGAGAGTCTTCATCCACCAATAACAGCTGCATATTCTTCATCCATCAATAATAGTTGTAGAGTCTTCATCCACCAATAATAAATGCAGAGTCTTCATCCACCAATATTAGCTAGAGAGTCTTCATCCATCAATAATAGTTGCTGAGTCTTCATCCACTAATAATAGCTGCATAGTCTTCATCCATCAATAATAGTTGCATAGTCTTCATCCACCAATAATACCGAGAGAGTCTTCATCCACCAATAATAGCTGCAGAGTCTTCATCCACCAATAATAGCTAGAAAGTCTTCATTACCTATAATAGCTATAGAGTCTTCATCCACCAATAATAGCTGCTGAGTCTTCATCCACCAATAATAGTTAGAGAGTCTTCATCCAACAATAATAGCTGCAGAGTCTTCATCAACCAATACTAGCTGCATAGTCTTCATCCACCAATAATAGTTAGAGAGTCTTCATCCACCAATAATAGTTAGAGAGTCTTCATCCACCAATAATATCTAAAGAGTCTTCATCCACCAATAATAGTTAGAGAGTCTTCATCAAACAATAATAGTTGCAGAGTCTTCATCCACCAATAATAGTTAGAGTCTTCATCCACCAATAATAGTTAGAGAGTCTTCATCCACCAATAATAGTTAGAGAGTCATCATCCACCAATAATAGTTAGAGAGTCTTCATCCACCAATAATAGTTGCATAGTCTTCATCCACCAATAATACCGAGAGAGTCTTCATCCACCAATAATAGCTGCATAGTCTTCATCCACCAATAATAGCTAGATAGTCTTCACCCACCAATAATAGCTGCAGAGTCTTCATCCACCAATAATACATAGAGAGTCTTCATCCACCAATAATAACTGCAGAGACTTCATCCACCAATAATAGTTAGAGAGTCTTCAACAATAATACCTAGAGAGTCTTCATCCACCAATAATAGCTAGAGAATCTTCATCCACCAATAATAGCTGCATAGTCTTCATCCATCAATAATAGTTGCAGAGTATTCATCCACCAATAATAGTTAGAGTCATCATCCATCAATAATAGTTAGAGTCGTCTTCCACCAATAACAGCTGCAGAGTCTTCATCCAACACTAATAGTTAGAGAGTCTTCATCCACCAATAATAGTTAGAGAGTCTTCATCCACCAATAATAGTTAGAGAGTCTTCATCCACCAATAATAGTTAGAGTCTTCCTCCATCAATAATAGTTAGAGAGTCTTCATCCATCAATAATAGCTAGAGAGTCTTCATCCACGAATAACAGTTGCAGAGTCGTCATCCACCAATAGTAGCTGCATAGTCGTCATCCACCAATAATAGTTAGAGTCTTCATCCACCAATAATAGTTAGAGTCGTCATCCACCAATAATAGCTGCAGAGTCTTCATCCACCAGTAATAGCTAGAGAGTCTTCATCCACCAATAATAGCTGCAGAGTCGTCATCCACCAATAATAATTAGAGAGACTTCACCAATTATACCTAGAGAGTCTTCATCCACCAATAATAGCTGCAGAATCGTCATCCACCAATAATAGCTGCAGAGTCTTCATCCATCAATAATAGCTAGAGAGTCTTCATCCACCAATACTACCGAGAGTGTCTTCATCCACCAATAATAGCTGCACAGTCTTCATCCACCAGTAATAGCTAGAAAGTCTTCATTCACCTATAATAGCTATAGAGTCTTCATTCACCAATAATAGCTGCTGAGTCTTCATCAACCAATAATAGCTGCATAGGCTTCATCCACCAATAATAGCTAGAAAGTCTTCATTTACCTATAATAGCTAGAAAGTCTTCATCCACCAATAATAGCTAGAGAGTGTTCATCCACCAATAATAGCTGCAGAGTCTTCATCAACCAATAATAGCTGCATATACTTCATCCACCAATAATAGTTAGAGAGTCTTCATCCACCAATAATACCTAAAGAGTCTTCATCCACCAATAATAGTTAGAGAGTCTTCATATACCAATAATAGTTGCAGAGTCTTCATCCACCAATAATAGCTGCACAGTCTTCATCCACCAATAATAGCTAGAAAGTCTTCATTCACCTATAATAGCTATAGAGTCTTCATTCACCAATAATAGCTGCTGAGTCTTCATCAACCAATAACAGCTGCATAGTCTTCATCCACCAATAATAGCTGCAGAGTCTTCATCCACCAATAATAGATAGAGAGTCTTCATCCACCAATAATTGTTAGAGTCTTCATCCACCAATAATAGCTGCACAGTCTTCATCCACCAATAATAGCTAGAAAGTCTTCATTCACCTATAATAGCTATAGAGTCTTCATTCACCAATAAAAGCTGCTGAGTCTTCATCAACCAATAATAGCTGCATAGTCTTCATCCACCAATACTAGCTAGAGAGTCTTCATCCACCAATAATAGCTGCAGAGTCTTCATCCACCAATAATAGTTAGAGAGTCTTCATCCACCAATAATAGTTAGAGAGTCTTCATCCACCAATAATACCTAGAGAGTCTTCATCCACCAGTAATACATAGAGAGTCGTCATCCACCAATAATACATAGAGAGTCTTCATCCACCAATAATACCTAGAGAGTCTACATCCACCAATAATAGCTGCAGAGTCTTCATCCACCAATAATAGTTAGAGAGTCTTCATCCACCAATAATAGTTAGAGAGTCTTCATCCACCAATAATACCTAAAGAGTCTTCATCCACCAATAATAGTTAGAGAGTCTTCATCCACCAATAATAGTTGCAGAGTCTTCATCCACCAATAATTGTTAGAGTCTTCATCCACCAATAATAGCTGCACAGTCTTCATCCACCAATAATAGCTAGAAAGTCTTCATTCACCTATAATAGCTAGAGAATCTTCATCCACCACTAATAGCTGCAGAGTCTTCATCCATCAATAATAGCTAGAGAGTCTTCATCCACCAATAATAGCTGCATAGTCTTCATCCATCAATAATAGTTGCATAGTCCTCATCCACCAATAATACCGAGAGTGTCTTCATCCACCAATAATAGCTGCACAGTCTTTATCCACCAATAATAGCTAGAAAGTCTTCATTCACCTATAATAGCTATAGAGTCTTCATTCACCAATAATAGCTGCTGAGTCTTCATCAACCAATAAAGCTGCATAGTCTTCATCCACAAATAATAGCTGCAGAGTCGTCATCAACCAATACTAGCTGCATAGTCTTCATCCACCAATAATAGTTAGAGAGTCTTCATCCACCAATAATAGTTAGAGAGTCTTCATCCACCAATAATACCTAGAGAGTTTTCATCCACCAATAATACATAGAGAGTCTTCATCCACCAATACTACATAGAGAGTCTTCATCCACCAATAATAATTAGAGAGTCTTCACCAATTATACCTAGAGAGTCTTCATCCACAAATAATACATATAGAGTCTTCATCCACCAATAATAGTTAGAGAGTCTTCATCCACCAATAATAGCTGCAGAGTCTTCATCCACCAATAATAATTAGAGAGTCTTCACCAATTATACCTAGAGAGTCTTCATCCACCAATAATAGCTGCAGAGTCTTCATCCATCAATAATAGCTAGAGAATCTTCATCCATCAATTATAGCTAGAGAATCTTCATCCACGAATAACAGGTGCAGAGTCATCATCCGCCAATAATAGCTGCATAGTCGTCATCCACCAATAATAGTTAGAGAGTCTTCATTCACCAGTAATATCTGCAGAGTCGTCATCCACCAATAATAGTTAGAGAATCTTCATCCACCAATAATAGTTAGAGAGTCTTAATCCACCAATAATAGTTATAGAATCTTCATCCATCAATCATAGCTAGAGAGTCTTCATCCATCAATAATAGCTAGAGAGTCTTCATCCACGAATAACAGGTGCAGAGTCATCATCCACCGATAATAGCTGCATAGTCGTTATCCAACAATACTAGTTAGAGAGTCTTCATCCACCAATAATAGTTGCAAGTCTTCACCACCAATAATACATAAGAGTCTTCATCCACCAATAATAGCTAGAGAGTCTTCATCCACCATTAATAGCTGCATATTCTTCATCCATCAATAATAGTTGCAGAGTCTATATCCACCAATAATAGATGCAGAGTCTTCATCCACCAATAATAGCTAGAGAGTCTTCATCCATCAATAATAGTTGCAGAGTCTTCATCCATCAATAATAGTTGCAGAGTCTTCATCCACCAATAATAGTTAGAGTCATCATCCACCAATAATAGTTAGAGTCTTCATCCATCAACAATAGCTAGAGAGTCTTCATCCCCCAATAATAGTTAGAGTCTTCATCCATCTATAATAGCTAGATAGTCTTCATCCATCAATAATAGCTAGAGAGTCTTCATCCACGAATAACAGGTGCAGAGTCATCATCCACCAATAATAGCTGCATAGTCGTCATCCAACAATACTAGTTAGAGAGTCTTCATCCACCAATAATAGTTGCAGAGTCTTCATCCACCAATAACAGCTAGAGAGTCTTCATCCACCAATAATAGCTGCATATTCTTCATCCATCAATAACAGTTGCAGAGTCTTCATCCACCAATAATAGCTAGAGAGTCTTCATCCATCAATAATAGCTGCATAGTCTTCATCCACCAATAATAGTTGTATAGTCTTCATCCACCAATAATAGCTAGAAAGTCTTCATTCACCTATAATAGCTATAGAGTCTTCATCCACCAATAATAGCTGCTGGGTCTTCATCCACCAATAACAGTTAGAGAGTCTTCATCCACCAATAATAGCTGCAGAGTGTTCATCAACCAATAACAGCTGCATAGTCTTCATCCACCAATAATATTTAGAGAGTCTTCATCCACCAATAATAGCTAGAAGTCTTCGTCCACCAATAATAGTTAGAGAGTCTTCATCCACCAATAACAGCTGCATAGTCTTCATCCACCAATAATAGCTAGAAAGTCTTCATTTACCTATAATAGCTAGAAAGTCTTCATCCACCAATAATAGTTAGAGAGTGTTCATCCACCAATAATAGCTGCAGAGTCTTCATCCACCAATAATAGCTGCATAGACTTCATCCACCAATAATAGTTAGAGAGTCTTCATCCACCAATAATAGTTAGAGAGTCTTCATCCACCAATAATAGCTGCATAGTCTTCATTCACCAATAATAGATGCAGAGTCTTCATCCACCAATAATAGATGCAGAGTCTTCATCCACCAATACTAGTTAGAGAGCTTCATCCACCAATAATAGCTCAAGTCTTCATTCACCAATAATAGATGCAGAGTCTTCATCCACCAATAATAGATGCAGAGTCTTCATCCACCAATAATAGTTAGAGAGTCTTCATCCACCAATAATAGCTGCATAGTCTTCATCCACCAATAATAGATGCAGAGTCTTCATCCACCAATAATATAAGAGTCTTCATCCACCAATAATAGATGCAGAGTCTTCATCCACCAATAATAGTTAGAGAGTCTTCATCCACCAATAATAGCTGCATAGTCTTCATTCACCAATAATAGCTGCAGAGTCTTCATCCACCAATAATAGCTGCATAGTCTTCATCCACCAATAATAGCTGCAAGTCTTCATTCACCAATAATAGATGCAACACCACCAAAAAACCACCAAAAAAAGATCTTCATCACCAAAATATAAGATTTCATCCACAATAATAGATGCAGAGTCTTCATCCACCAATAATAGTTAGAATTTTCATCACAATAATATCAAGTCTTCATCCACCAATAATAGATGCAGAGTCTTCATCCACCAATAATAGTTAGAGAGTCTTCATCCACCAATAATAGATGCAGAGTCTTCATCCACCAATAATAGCTAGAGTTTCATCCACCAATAATAGTCACCACCAAACCACCACACCAAAAACAACCACCCAAAAAACCACCACAAAAAAAGTCTCACAAGTCTTCATCCACCAATAATAGTTAGAGAGTCTTCATCCACCAATAATAGTTAAGAGTCTCATCCACCAATAATAGTAGAAGTCTTCATCCACCAATAATAGCTACAGAGTCTTCATCCACCAATAATAGCTCAACTTCATCCACCAATAATATAACACCAAAAACCACCAAAAAAACATCCACCAATAATATAGATCTTCATCCACCAATAATAGCTGCAAGTCTTCATCCACCAATAATAGAACACAAAAAGCGAGTCTTCATCCACCAATAATAGCTGCAAGTCTTCATCCACCAATAATAGATGCAGAGTCTTCATCCACCAATAATAGCTGCATAGTCCACAATAATAGCTAGAGAGTCTTCATCCACCAATAATAGTAAGAGTCTTCATCCACCAATAATAGCTGCATAGTCTTCATCCACCAATAATAGCTGCAGAGTCTTCATCCACCAATAATAGCTACATAGTCTTCATCCACCAATAATAGCTAGAGAGTCTTCATCCACCAATAATAGCTGCAGAGTCTTCATCCACCAATAATAGCTGCAAGTCTTCATCCACCAATATAGAAGTAGAGTTTCATCCACCAATAAAAGCTGCATAGTCGTCATTCACCAATAATAGCTAGAGAGTCTTCATCCACCAATAATAGCTGCATAGTCTTCATTCACCAATAATAGCTAGAGAGTCTTCATCCACCAATAATAGATGCAGAGTCTTCATCCACCAACAATAGCTAGAGAGTGTTCATCCACCAATAATAAATGCAGAGTCTTCATACACCAATAATAGTTAGAGTCTTCATCCACCAATAATAGTTAGAGAGTCTTCATCCACCAATAATAGATGCAGATTCTTCATCCACAACAAGCTAAGAGTGTTCATCCACCAATAATAAATGCATAGTCTTCATTCACCATAATAGCTAGAGAGTCTTCATTCACCAATAATAGCTGCAGAGTCTTCATCCACCAATAATAGATGCAGAGTCTTCATCCACCAACAATAGCTAGAGAGTCTTCATCCACCAATAATAAATGCAAAGTCTTCATCCACCAACAATAGATGCAGAGTCTTCATCCACCAATAATAATCAGAGAGTCGTCAACCACCAATAATAGCTAGAGAGTGTTCATCCACCAATAATAGATGCAGAGTCTTCATTCACCAATAATAGATGCAGAGTCTTCATCCACCAATACTAATCAGAGAGTCTTCATTCACCAATAATAGCTGCATAGTCTTCATTCACCAATAATAGCTGCAGAGTCTTCATCCACCAATAATAGCTGCAGAGTCTTCATCCACCAATAATAGCTGCATAGACTTCATCCACCAATAATAGTTAGAGAGTCTTCATCCACCAATAATAGTTAGAGAGTCTTCATCCACCAATAATAGCTGCATTGTCTTCATTCACCAATAATAGATGCAGAGTCTTCATCCACCAATAATAGATGCAGAGTCTTCATCCACCAATACTAGTTAGAGAGACTTCATCCACCAATAATAGCTGCATAGTCTTCATTCACCAATAATAGATGCAGAGTCTTCATCCATCAATAATAGATGCAGAGACTTCATCCACCAATAATAGTTAGAGAGTCTTCATCCAACAATAATAGCTGCATAGTCTTCATCCACCAATAATAGATGCAGAGTCTTCATCCACCAATAATAGTTAGAGAGTCTTCATCCACCAATAATAGATGCAGAGTCTTCATCCACCAATAATAGTTAGAGAGTGTTCATCCACCAATAATAGCTGCATAGTCTTAATTCACCAATAATAGCTGCAGAGTCTTCATCCACAAATAATAGCTGCATAGTCCTCATCCACCAATAATAGCTGCATAATCTTCATTCACCAATAATAGATGCAGAATCTTCATCCAATAATAACAGTTAGAGAGTGTTCATCCACAAATAATAGCTAGAGAGTCTTCATCCACCAATAATAGCTGCAGAGTCTTCATCCACCAATAATAGATGCAGATTCTTCATCACCAAGAATAGCTAGAGAGTGTTCATCCATCAATAATAAATGCAGAGTCTTCATACACCAATACTAGTTAGAGAGTGTTCATCCACGAATAATAGTTAGAGAGTCTTCATCCACCAATAATACATGCATAGTCTTCATCCACCAATAATAGCTGCATAGTCTTCATTCACCAATAATAGATGCAGAGTCTTCATCCACCAATAATAGATGCAGAGTCTTCATCCACCAATAATAGTTAGAGAGTCTTCATCCACCAATAATAGCTACATATTCTTCGTCCACCAATAATAGATGCAGAGTCTTCATCCACCAATAATAGTTAGAGAGTCTTTATCCACCAATAATAGATGCAGAGTCTTCATCCACCAATAATAGTTAGAGAGTGTTCATCCACCAATAATAGCTGCATAGTCTTAATTCACCAATAATAGATAGAGACTCTTCATCCACCAATACTAGCTGCATAGTCTTCATTCACCAATAATAGCTGCAGAGTCTTCATCCACCAATAATAGCTGCATTGTCTTCATCCACCAATAATAGCTGCATAGTCTTCATTCACCAATAATAGATGCAGAGTCTTCATCCACCAATAATAGCTGCATAGTCTTCATTCACCAATAATAGCTAGAGAGTCTTCATCCACCAATAAGAGTTGCAGAGTCTTCATCCACCAATAGTAGTTAGAGAGTGTTCATCCACCAATAAAAGCTGCATAGTCGTCATTCACCAATAATAGCTAGAGAGTCTTCATCCACCAATAATAGCTGCATAGTCTTCATTCACCAATAATAGCTAGAGAGTCTTCATCCACCAATAATAGATGCAGATTCTTCATCCACCAACAATAGCTAGAGAGTGTTCATCCACCAATAATAAATGCAGAGTCTTCATACACCAATAATAGTTAGAGAGTGTTCATCCACCAATAATAGTTAGAGAGTCTTCATCCACCAATAATAGATGCAGATTCTTCATCCACCAACAAAAGCTAGAGAGTGTTCATCCACCAATAATAAATGCATAGTCTTCATTCACCATTAATAGCTAGAGAGTCTTCATTCACCAATAATAGCTGCAGAGTCTTCATCCACCAATAATAGATGCAGATTCTTCATCCACCAACAATAGCTAGAGAGTGTTCATCCACCAATAATAAATGCAAAGTCTTCATCCACCAACAATAGATGCAGAGTCTTCATCCACCAATAATAATCAGAGAGTCGTCAACCACCAATAATAGCTAGAGAGTGTTCATCCACCAATAATAGATGCAGAGTCTTCATTCACCAATAATAGATGCAGAGTCTTCATCCACCAATACTAATCAGAGAGTCTTCATTCACCAATAATAGCTGCATAGTCTTCATTCACCAATAATAGCTGCAGAGTCTTCATCCACCAATAATAGCTGCATAGTCTTCATCCACCAATAATAGCTGCAGAGTCTTCATCCACCAATAATAGTTAGATAGTCTTCACCCACCAATAATAGATGCAGAGCCTTCATCCACCAATAATAGCTAGAGAGTGTTCATCCACCAATAATAGATGCAGAGTCTTCCTCCACCAATAATAGCTAGCGAGTGTTCATCCACCAATAATAGCTGCATAGTCTTCATTCACCAATAATAGCTGCAGAGACTTCATCCACCAATAATAGATGCAGAGTCTTCATCCACAAATAATAGATGCAGAGTCTTCATCCACCAATAATAGTTAGAGAGTTTTCATCCACCAATAATAGATGCAGAGTCTTCATCCACCATTAATAGCTTCATAGTCTTAATCCACCAATAATATTTAGAGAGTCTTCATCCACCAATAATAGATGCAGAGTCTTCATCCACCAATAATAGATGCAGAATCTTCATTCACCAATAATAGATGCAGAGTCTTCATCCACCAATACTAGTTAGAGATTCTTCATCCACCAATAATAGCTGCATAGTCTTCATTCACCAATAATAGCTGCAGAGTCTTCATCCACCAATAATAGCTGCATAGTCTTCATTCACCAATAATGGCTGCATAGTCTTCATTCACCAATAATAGATGCAGAGTCTTCATCCACAAATAATAGATGCAGAGTCTTCATCCACCAATAATAGTTAGAGAGTTTTCATCCACCAATAATAGATGCAGAGTCTTCATCCACCATTAATAGCTGCATAGTCTTCATCCACCAATAATAGATGCAGAGTCTTCATCCACCAATAATAGTTAGAGAGTCTTCATCCACCAATAATAGATGCAGAGTCTTCATCCACCAATAATAGCTGCAGAGTCTTCATCCACCAATAATAGCTAGAGTCTTCATCCACCAATAATAGTTAGAGAGTCTTCATCCACAAATAATAGTTAGAGAGTCCTCATCCACCAATAATAGCTAGATAGTCTTCATCCACCAATAATAGCTACAGAGTCTTCATCCACCAATAATAGCTGCATATTCTTCATCCACCAATAATAGTTAGAGAATCTTCATCCACCAATAATAGCTGCATAGTCTTCATTCACCAATAATAGCTAGAGACTCTTCATCCACCAATACTAGCTGCATAGTCTTCATTCACCAATAATAGCTGCAGAGTCTTCATCCACCAATAATAGCTGCATTGTCTTCATCCACCAATAATAGCTGCATAGTCTTCATTCACCAATAATAGATGCAGAGTCTTCATCCACCAATAATAGCTGCATAGTCTTCATTCACCAATAATAGCTAGAGAGTCTTCATCCACCAATAAGAGTTGCATAGTCGTCATTCACCAATAATAGCTAGAGAGTCTTCATCCACCAATAATAGCTGCATAGTCTTCATTCACCAATAATAGCTAGAGAGTCTTCATCCACCAATAATAGATGCAGATTCTTCATCCACCAACAATAGCTAGAGAGTGTTCATCCACCAATAATAAATGCAGAGTCTTCATACACCAATAATAGTTAGAGAGTGTTCATCCACCAATAATAGTTAGAGAGTCTTCATCCACCAATAATAGATGCAGATTCTTCATCCACCAACAAAAGCTAGAGAGTGTTCATCCACCAATAATAAATGCATAGTCTTCATTCACCATTAATAGCTAGAGAGTCTTCATTCACCAATAATAGCTGCAGAGTCTTCATCCACCAATAATAGATGCAGATTCTTCATCCACCAACAATAGCTAGAGAGTGTTCATCCACCAATAATAAATGCAAAGTCTTCATCCACCAACAATAGATGCAGAGTCTTCATCCACCAATAATAATCAGAGAGTCGTCAACCACCAATAATAGCTAGAGAGTGTTCATCCACCAATAATAGATGCAGAGTCTTCATTCACCAATAATAGATGCAGAGTCTTCATCCACCAATACTAATCAGAGAGTCTTCATTCACCAATAATAGCTGCATAGTCTTCATTCACCAATAATAGCTGCAGAGTCTTCATCCACCAATAATAGCTGCATAGTCTTCATCCACCAATAATAGCTGCAGAGTCTTCATCCACCAATAATAGTTAGATAGTCTTCACCCACCAATAATAGATGCAGAGTCTTCATCCACCAATAATAGCTAGAGAGTGTTCATCCACCAATAATAGATGCAGAGTCTTCCTCCACCAATAATAGCTAGCGAGTGTTCATCCACCAATAATAGCTGCATAGTCTTCATTCACCAATAATAGCTGCAGAGACTTCATCCACCAATAATAGATGCAGAGTCTTCATCCACAAATAATAGATGCAGAGTCTTCATCCACCAATAATAGTTAGAGAGTTTTCATCCACCAATAATAGATGCAGAGTCTTCATCCACCATTAATAGCTTCATAGTCTTAATCCACCAATAATATTTAGAGAGTCTTCATCCACCAATAATAGATGCAGAGTCTTCATCCACCAATAATAGATGCAGAATCTTCATTCACCAATAATAGATGCAGAGTCTTCATCCACCAATACTAGTTAGAGATTCTTCATCCACCAATAATAGCTGCATAGTCTTCATTCACCAATAATAGCTGCAGAGTCTTCATCCACCAATAATAGCTGCATAGTCTTCATTCACCAATAATGGCTGCATAGTCTTCATTCACCAATAATAGATGCAGAGTCTTCATCCACAAATAATAGATGCAGAGTCTTCATCCACCAATAATAGTTAGAGAGTTTTCATCCACCAATAATAGATGCAGAGTCTTCATCCACCATTAATAGCTGCATAGTCTTCATCCACCAATAATAGATGCAGAGTCTTCATCCACCAATAATAGTTAGAGAGTCTTCATCCACCAATAATAGATGCAGAGTCTTCATCCACCAATAATAGCTGCAGAGTCTTCATCCACCAATAATAGCTAGAGTCTTCATCCACCAATAATAGTTAGAGAGTCTTCATCCACAAATAATAGTTAGAGAGTCCTCATCCACCAATAATAGCTAGATAGTCTTCATCCACCAATAATAGCTACAGAGTCTTCATCCACCAATAATAGCTGCATAGTCTTCATCCACCAATAATAGCTAGATAGTCTTCACCCACCAATAATAGCTGCATAGTCTTCATCCATCAATAGTAGCTAGAGAGTCTTCATCCACCAATAATAGTTAGAGAGTCTTCATCCACCAATTATACATAGAGAGTCTTCATCCACCAATAATACCTAGAGAGTCTTCATCCACCAATAATAGCTGCAGAGTCGTCATCCACCAATAATAGCTGCAGAGTCTTCATCCACCAATAATAGCTAGAGAGTCTTCATCCATCAATAATAGTTAGAGAGTCTTCATCCATCAATAATAGCTGCATAGTCTTCATCCACCAATAATAGCTAGAGAGTCTTCATCCATCAATAATAGCTAGAGAGTCTTCATCCATCAATAATAGCTAGAGAGTCTTCATCCATCAATAATAGCTAGAGAGTCTTCATCCATCAATAATAGCTAGAGAGTGTTCATCCACCAATAATAGATGCAGAGTCTTCATCCACCAATAATAGATGCAGAGTCTTCATCCACCAATAATAGTTAGAGAGTTTTCATCCACCAATAATAGATGCAGAGTCGTCATCCACCATTAATAGCTGCATAGTCTTCATTCACCAATAATAGCTGCATATTCTTCATTCACCAATAATAGATGCAGAGTCTTCATCCACCAATAATAGTTAGAGAGTCTTCATCCACCAATAATAGCTGCATAGTCTTCATTCACCAATAATAGCTGCATAGTCTTCATCCACCAATAATAGCTGCATAGTCTTCATTCACCAATATTAGATGCAGAGTCTTCATCCACCAATAATAGATGCAGAGTCTTCATCCACCAATAATAGTTAGAGAGTTTTCATCCACCAATAATAGATGCAGAGTCTTCATCCACCATTAATAGCTGCAGAGTCTTCATACACCAATAATAGTTAGAGAGTCTTCATTCACCAATAATAGATGCAGAGTCTTCATCCACCAATAATATCTGCAAAGTCTTCATCCACCAATAATAGCTAGAGTCTTCATCCACCAATAATAGTTAGAGAGTCTTCATCCACAAATAATAGTTAGAAAGTCTTCATCCACCAATATTAGCTAGATAGTCTTCATCCACCAATAATAGCTACAGAGTCTTCATCCACCAATAATAGCTGCATAGTCTTCATCCACCAATAATAGTTAGAGAGTCTTCATCCACCAATAATAGCTGCATAGTCTTCATCCACCAATAATAGCTAGAGAGTCTTCATCCACCAATACTAGTTAGAGAGTCTTCATCCACCAATAATACATAGAGAGTCTTCATCCACCAATAATACCTAGAGAGTCTTCATCCACCAATAATAGCTGCAGAGTCGTCATCCACCAATAATAGCTGCAGAGTCTTCATCCACCAATAATAGCTAGAGAGTCTTCATCCATCAATAATAGTTAGAGAGTCTTCATCCACCAATAACAGCTGCAGAGTCTTCATCCACCAATAATAGTTGCAGAGTCTTCATCAACCAATAATAGATGCAGAGTCTTCATCCACCAATACTAGCTAGAGAGTCTTCATCCATCAATAATAGTTGCAGAGTCTTCCTCCATCAATAGTAGTTGAAAGAGCGATCTCAGCACTTGACATTTATGCATGTGTGTCAATGTCGGTAGGCCCCTCACTTTACATTTCTCACACATACAATATTTCCCCCCAAGCAATGATAATTGTAATTCTCATACCAACATGTTAAGTATGACTTAACATCATGTTTAAATGTTGTTCAATTTGCGATAGTCATCTCATCACTTGGCATGTGTGTCTGTCTCCTAAACATTGGTAGCAACTTCCTGCCAATACAATAAACTCATCACTTGGCATGTGTGTCTGTCTCGTAAACATTGGTAGCAACTTCCTGCCAATACAATAAACTCATCACTTGGCATGTGTGTCTGTCTCCTAACCATTGGTAGCAACTTCCTGCCAATACAATAAACATTTCACTTGGCATGTTTGTCTGTCTCGTAAACATTGGTAGCAACTTCCTGCCAATACAATAAACTTATAAATTGGCATGTGTGTCTGTCTCCTAAACATTGGTAGCAACTTCCTGCCAATACAATAAACTCATCAATTGGCATGTGTGTCTGTCTCCTAAACATTGGTAGCAACTTCCTGCCAATACAATAAACTCATCACTTGGCATGTGTGTCTTTCTCCTAAACATTGGTAGCAACTTCCTGCCAATACAATAAACTCATCACTTGGCATGTGTCTCGTAAACATTGGTAGCAACTTCCTACCAATACAATAAACTTATCACTTGGCATGTATGTCTGTCTCCTAAACATTGGTAGCAACTTCCTGCACATACAATAAACTTATCACTTGGCATGTGTGTCTGTCTCCTAAACATTGGTAGCAACTTCCTGCCAATACAATAAACTCATCACTTGGCATGTGTGTTTGTCTCGTAAACATTGGTAGCAACTTCCTGCCAATACAATAAATTCATCACTTGGCATGTGTGTCGTAAACATTGGGAGCAACTTCCTGCCAATACAATAAACTGATCACTTGGCATGTGTCTCCTAAACATTGGTAGCAACTTCCTGCCAATACAATAAACTCATCACTTGGCATGTGTGTCTGTCTCGTAAACATTGGTAGCAACTTCCTGCCAATACAATAAATTCATCACTTGGCATGTGTGTCGTAAACATTGGGAGCAACTTCCTGCCAATACAATAAACTGATCACTTGGCATGTGTCTCCTAAACATTGGTAGCAACTTCCTGCCAATACAATAAACTCATCACTTGGCATGTGTGTCTGTCTCGTAAACATTGGTAGCAACTTCCTGCCAATACAATAAATTCATCAAGGAAACAATGTCAAATACGACAACTCTTTTCTACCAATTTTATAGTTCACTCATTTTACATTCTTTGTGTTCTGCTAACATTTACATCATAGTTTATTAAAAGGAAATCACTATTGCATTTTCTTAAGCAAACCAAATAATTGCGAATCACGGGAAAACTAATGGTGACTTCGTTCCTGACAAAATTGAATCTCGTCTCGTTTCGGATTTCATCAATAATATGGCATTCGCCAACTACTTAATGAAACTTATGAAAGCAAATGACACTTCTTTATAGACATGCTGACCGTTATATAGCGCCTCATTGACTCCGATTTCTTACAACCAAGCGTTTAAGTGACATTGTCACGTTATGGTTAGGAGTGTTCGTGATATTGGGCATTCAGAAAAGCATGCAACCCGTAGAACCGAATCTGTCGTTCACGTGTAATTCACAAACATTTATTATGCATTTGACAATGTTATGACGCTTTTATGTATGCACACTCGTTTTTGATTGAACTTAATTAAAGCGACACTATATCGGAATAAAGGATGTGTTCTGGTAAACAGTCATAGCGATTTAAAGAATATCCTTTCCAATGACCTTGTAATCCAAATAATCGTACACAATACTAATATAATTATAATATATATATAATAAATACATCACCGTCGTATATGCGAATTGCTTATCAACACACATATATAAACAATGCTCAATGCGCATGGGTGACCTAGCAGTGGATTGCATTCTGAGTGCCGATATATTTAGTAAAGTCGTACTTTCAATTTCAGTTTGTTATATTGATTTAGATGAGATAATAAGAGTATAGATACAACCTATACCATTGCAAATACTTTAATCATTTATACAAGTATCACATATAGTCAATGCAACCCTGGTTCGATCCTCGGACCGAGCATTATGTGAGATGGTACGGTGGTCGCCAGATCGGACATGCGGGTTTTTTCTGGGTACGAATGACCACATTTACATTCATCGATGCCGGTGCGTAACCGTGATAGTATGTGAAACCATGTCGTGCTTAACCATGTCAGCGTGCGTAACCATGCCAGTGTGTGCAACCATGTCGGTGTGTAACAGTGTTGGTGGTAACAATGTCGTGCGTGAGCAGCGTGACTATGTCGTGCGTAATCATGCCGGTGTTTAATAATGTTGGTGTGTAACCATGTCGGCGGTTACCATGCCGGTGTTTAATAATGTTGGTGTGTAACCATGTCGGCGGTTACCATGCCGGTGTTTAATTATGTTTAATAATGTTGGTGTGTAACCATCTCGGCGGTTACCATGCCGGTGTTGGTATGTGAGATGGTAGGGTGGTCGCCAGATCGGACATGCGGGTTTTTTCTGGGTACGAATGACCACATTTACATTCATCGATGCCGGTGCGTAACCGCGATAGTGTGTGAAACCATGTCGTGCTTAACCATGTCAGCGTGCGTAACCATGCCAGTGTGTGCAACCATGTCGGTGTGTAACAGTGTTGGTGGTAACAATGTCGTGCGTGAGCAGCGTGACTATGTCGTGCGTAATCATGCCGGTGTTTAATAATGTTGGTGTGTAACCATGTCGGCGGTTACCATGCCGGTGTTTAATAATGTTGGTGTGTAACCATGTCGGCGGTTACCATGCCGGTGTTTAATAATGTTGGTGTGTAACCATGTCGGCGGTTACCATGCCGGTGTTTAATAATGTTGGTGTGTAACAATGTCGGCGGTTACCATGCCGGTGTTTAATAATGTTGGTGTGTAACCATGTCGGCGGTTACCATGCCGGTGTTTAATAATGTTGTGTGTAACCATGTCGGCGGTTACCATGCCGGTGTTTAATAATGTTGGTGTGTAACCATGTCGGCGGTTATCATGCCGGTGTTTAATAATGTTGGTGTGTAACCATGTCGGCGGTTACCATGCCGGTGTTTAATAATGTTGGTGTGTAACCATGTCGGCGGTTACCATGCCGGTGTTTAATTATGTTTAATAATGTTGGTGTGTAACCATGTCGGCGGTTACCATGCCGGTGTTTAATAATGTTGGTGTGTAACCATCTCGGCGGTTACCATGCCGGTGCTTAATAATGTTGGTGTGTAACCATGTCGGCGGTTACCATGCCGGTGTTTAATAATGTTGGTGTGTAACCATGTCGGGGGTTACCATGCCGGTGTTTAATAATGTTGGTGTGTAACCATCTCGGCGGTTACCATGCCGGTGTTTAATAATGTTGGTGTGTAACCATCTCGGCGGTTACCATGCCGGTGTTTAATAATGTTGGTGTGTAACCATGTCGGCGGTTACCATGCCGGTGTTTAATAATGTTGGTGTGTGCCTATGTATGTATGTTAGCATGTCCGTGTGTAACCATGACCGGATCTGACCATGACGGTGTGTGTGACCGTATGGGTGCATAACCATGTCGGTACATAACCATGTCGGTACATAACCATGTGGGTACGTAACCATGTGGGTACGTAACCGTGTCGGTACATAACCATGTCGGTACATAACCATGTCGGTACATAACCATTTGGGTACGTAACCATGTCGGTACATAACCATTTGGGTAAGTAACCATATCGGTACATAACCATTTGGGTACATAACCATGTCGGTACGTAACCATGTGGGTACGTAACCATGTGGGTACGTAATCATGTCGGTACATAACCATGTCGGTACATAACGATGTGGGTACATAACCATGTCGGTACATAACCATATCGGTACATAACCATGTCGGTACATAACAATGTCGGTACATAACAATGTCGGTGTGTGTAACCACGTCGGTACATACACATGTCGGTACATAAATATGTCGGTACGTAACCATGTCGGTACATAACCATGTCGGTATATAACCATGTCGGTATATAACCATGTCGGTACATAACCAAGTCGGTATATGTAACCATATCAGTACATAACCAAGTCGGTGTGTGTAACCATATCAGTACATAACCATGTCGGTACATAACCATGTCGGTACATAACCATGTCGGTACATAACCAAGTCGGTGTGTGTAACCATATCAGTACATAACCATGTCAGTACATAACCATGACGGTACATAACCATGTCGGTACATAACCATGAAGGTGTGTGTAACCATGTCGGTACATAACCATGTCGGTGCGTAGCCATGTCGGTACATAACCATGTCGGTACATAACAATGTCGGTACATAACCAAGTCGGTATGTGTAACCATATCAGTACATAACTAAGTCGGTGTGAGTAACCATATCAGTACATAACCATGTCGGTACATAACCATGTCGGTACATAACCATGTCTGTGTGTGTAACCATGTCGGTACGTAGCCATGAACTATGTCGGTAAACAACCATGAACCATGTCAGTATATAACCATGTCGGTACGTAACCATGAACCATGTCGGTAAATAACCATGTCGGTACATAACCATGTCTGTACATAACCATGAATGTACATAGCCATGAACCATGTCGGTACATAACCATGTCGGTACATAACCATGTCGGTGTGTGTATACATATCGGTACATAACACTGTCGGTACATAACCATGTATGTGTGTAACCATGTCGGTACGTAACCATGAGCCATGTCGGTACATAACCATGAAGGTACATAACCATGTCGGTACATACCCATGAAGGTACATAACCATGAATCATGTCAGTATATATATTATAGCCATGTCGGTACGTAACCATGAACCATGTCGGTACATAACCATGTCGGTACATAACCATGTCGGTACATAACATTGTCGGTACATAACAGTGTTGGTGTGTGTAACTATGTCGGAAAATAACCATGTCGGTACATAACCATGTCGGTACATAACCATGAATGTACATAACCATGAACAATGTCGGTATATAACCATGTCGGTGCATAACCATGTCGATATATAACCATGTCGGTACATAACCATGTCAGTGTATAACCATGTCGGTACATAACCATGTCGGTACGTAACCATGTCGGTACATAACCATGAATGTACATAACCATGAACCATGTCGGTATATAACCATGTCGGTGCATAACCATGTCAGTGTATAATCATGTCGGTATGTAACCATGTCAGTGTATAATCATGTCGGTATGTAACCATGTCAGTGTATAACCATGTCGGTATGCAACCATGTCAGTGTATAATCATGTCGGTACATAACCATGTCAGTGTATAACCATGTCGGTATGTAACCATGTCAGTGTTTAACCATGTCGGTATGTAACCATGTCGGTGTATAACCCATGTCAGTGTATAACCATGTCAGTGTATATCCATGTCAGTGTATAAGCATGTCAGTGTATAACCATGTCAGTGTATAACCATGTCAGTGTATAACCATGTCGGTATGTAACCATGTCGGTATGTAACCATGTCAGTGTATTACCATGTCAGTGTATAACCATGTCGGTATGTAACCATGTCAGTGTGTAACCATGTCGGTATGTAAACCTGTCAGTGTATAACCATGTCAGTGTATAAATATGTCAGTGTATATCCATGTCAGTGTATAACCATGTCAGTGTATAACCATGTCAGTGTATATCCATGTCAGTGTATAAGCATGTCGGTATGTAACCATGTCAGTGTATAACCATGTCAGTGTATAACCATGTCGGTATGTATCCATGTCAGTGTATAACCATGTCAGTGTATAACAATGTCGGTATGTAACCATGTCGGTATGTATCCATGTCAGTGTATAACCATGTCAGTGTATAAGTATGTCAGTGTATAACCATGTCGGTATGAAACCATGTCGGTATGTATCCATGTCAGTAACCATGTCAGTGTATTAACATGTCAGTGTATAACCATGTCAGAGTATAATCATGTCAGTGTATAACCATGTCGGTGTATAACCATGTCGGTATGTAATCATGTCAGTGTATAACCATGTCGGTATGTAACCATGTCGGTATGTAACCATGTCAGTGTATAACCATGTCAGTGTATAACCATGTCAGTGTATAACCATGTCAGTGTATAACCATGTCGGTGTATAACCATGTCAGTGTATAACCATGTCGGTATGTAACCATGTCAGTGTATAACAATGTCGGTATGCAACCATGTCAGTGTATAACCATGTCGGTATGTAACCATGTCAGTGTATAACCATGTCGGTATGTAAACATGTCAGTGTATAACCATGTCAGTGTATAAGTATGTGAGTGTATAACCATGTCGGTATGTAACCATGTCAGTGTATAACAATATCGGTGTATAACCATGTCGGTATGTAACCATGTCAATGTATAACCATGTCGGTATGTAACCATGTCAGTGGATAACCATGTCAGAGTATAACCATGTTAGTGGGTAACCATGTCAGTGTATAACCATGTCAGTGTGTAACCATGTCAGTGTATAACCATGTCAGTGGGTAACCATGTCAGTGTATAACCATGTCGGTATGTAACCATGGCGGTATGTAACCATATCAGTGTATAACCATGTCAGTGTATAACCATGTCAGTGTATAACCATGTCAGTGTATAACCTTGTCAGTGTATAACCATGTCAGTGTGTAACCATGTCAGTGTGTAACCATGTCAGTGTATAACCATGTCAGTGTGTAACCATGTCAGTGTATACCCATGTCGGTGTAT
This sequence comes from Archivesica marissinica, assembly GCA_014843695.1. Classification (NCBI taxonomy): domain Eukaryota; kingdom Metazoa; phylum Mollusca; class Bivalvia; order Venerida; family Vesicomyidae; genus Archivesica; species Archivesica marissinica. Next base: position 52,279,346 of record CM026388.1, on the reverse strand, counting down.
AACCATGTCAGTGTGTAACCATGTCAGTGTGTAACCATGTCGTTATGTAACCATGTCAGTATATAAACATGTCGGTATGTAACCATGTCAGTGTATAACCATGTCAGTGTGTAACCATGTCAGTGTATAACCATGTCAGTGTGTAACCATGTCAGTGTATAACCATGTCAGTGTTTAACCATGTCGGTATGTAACCATGTCGGTATGTACACATGTCAGTGTATAACCATGTCGGTATGTAACCATGTCGGTATGTACCCATGTCAGTGTATAACCATGTCGGTATGTAACCATGTCTGTATGTACCCATGTCAGTGTGTAACCATGTCGGTATGTAACCATGTCAGTGTGTAACCATATCGGTATGTAACCATGGCAGTGTATAACCATGTCGGTGTATAACAATGTCAGTGTATAACCATGTCAATGTATAACCATGTCAGTGTATAACCATGTCGGTGTATAACAATGTCAGTGTATAACAATGTCAGTGTATAACCATGTCAGTGTATAACCATGTCAGTGTATAACCATGTCGGTGTTTAACCATGTCGGTGTATAACCATGTCATTGTATAACCATGTCGGTGTATAACCATGTCGGTGTATAACCATGTCAGTGTATAACCATGTCGGTGTATAACCATGTCGGTGTATCACCATGTCGTTGTATAACCATGTCGGTATGTAACCATGTCAGTGTATAACCATGTCGGTGTATAACCATGTTAGTGTATAACCATGTCGGTATGTAACCATGTCAGTGTATAACAATGTCGGTATGTAACCATGTCAGTGTATAACCATGTCGGTATGTAACCATGTCAGTGGATAACTATGTCGGTATGTAGCCATGTCAGTGTATAACCATGTCAGTGTATAAATATGTCAGTATGTAACCATGTCGGTATGTAACCATGTCGGTGTATAACCATGTCGGTGTATAACCATGTCGGTGTATAACCATGTCAGTGTATAACCATGTCGGTATGTAACCATGTCAGTGTGTAACCATGTCGGTGTATAATCATGTCAGTGTGTAACCATGTTAGTGTATAACAATGTCGGTATGTAACCATGTCAGTGTATAACCATGTCGGTATGTAACCATGTCAGGTGATAACCATGTCGGTATGTAGCCATGTCAGTGTATAACCATGTCAGTGTATAAGTATGTCAGTGTATAACCATTTCGGTGTATAACCATGTCGGTATGTAACCATGTCAATGTATAACCATGTCGGTATGTAACCATGTCAGTGTATAACCATGTCGGTATGTATCCATGTCAGTGTATAACCATGTCAATGTGTAACCATGTCAGTATGTAACCATGTCAGTGTATAACCATGTCAGTGTATAACAATGTCAGTGTATAACCATGTCGGTATGTAATCATGTCTGTGTGTAACTATGTCAGTGTATAACCATGTCAGTGTATAACCATGTCATTATGTAACCATGTCAGTGTATAATCATGTCGGTATGTAAACATGTCAGTGGATAACCATGTCAGTGTATAAACATGTCAGTGGGTAACCATGTCAGTGTATAACCATGTCGGTATGTAACCATGTCAGTGGATAACCATGTCAGTGTATAACCATGTTAGTGTATAACCATGTCAGTGTATAACCATGTCGGTATGTAACCATGTCAGTGCATAACCATGTCGGTATGTAACCATGTCTGTGTGTAACCATGTCAGTGTTTAACCATGTGAGTGTATAACCCTGTCATTATGTAACCATGTCAGTGTATAACCATGTCGGTATGTAATCATGTCAGTGGATAACCATGTCAGTGTATAACCATGTTAGTGTGTAACCATGTCAGTGTATAACCATGTCAGTGTGTAATCATGTCAGTGTATAACCATGTCAGTGGGTAACCATGTCAGTGTATAACCATGTCGGTATGTAACCATTGCGGTATGTAACCATATCAGTGGATAACCATGTCAGTGTATAACCATGTTAGTGTGTAACCATGTCAGTGTATAACCATGTCAGTGTGTAAACATGTCAGTGTATAACCATGTCAGTGTGTAAACATGTCAGTGTATAACCATGTCAGTGTGTAACCATGTCAGTGTATAATCATGTCGGTGTATAACCATGTCAGTGTGTAACCATGTCAGTGTATAACCATGTCGGTATGTAACCATGTCAGTATATAAAAATATCGGTATGTAACCATGTCAGTGAATAACCATGTCGGTATGTAACCATGTCTGTGTATAACCATGTCGGTGTATAACCATGTCAGTGTATAACCATGTCGGTGCATAACCATGTCGGTGTATAATCATGTCAGTGTATAACCATGTCAGTGTGTAAACATGTCAGTGTATAACCATGTCAGTGTGTAACCATGTCGGTGTATAACCATGTCGGTGTATAACCATGTCAGTGTATAACCATGTCGGTATGTAACCATGTCAGTGTGTAACCATGTCGGTGTATAATCATGTCAGTGTGTATCCATGTTAGTGTATAACCATGTCGGTATGTAACCATGTCTGTGTATAACAATGTCGGTATGTAACCATGTCAGTGTATAACCATGTCGGTATGTTACCATGTCAGTGGATAACCATGTCGGTATGTAGCCATGTCAGTGTATAACCATGTCAGTGTATAAGTATGTCAGTGTATAACCATTTCGGTGTAAAACCATGTCGGTATGTAACCATGTCAATGTATAACCATGTCGGTATGTAACCATGTCAGTGTATAACCATGTCGGTATGTATCCATGTCAGTGTATAACCATGTCAATGTGTAACCATGTCAGTATGTAACCATGTCAGTGTATAACCATGTCAGTGTATAACAATGTCAGTGTATAACCATGTCGGTATGTAATCATGTCTGTGTGTAACTATGTCAGTGTATAACCATGTCAGTGTATAACCATGTCATTATGTAACCATGTCAGTGTATAACCATGTCGGTATGTAACCATGTCAGTGGATAACCATGTCAGTGTATAAACATGTCAGTGGGTAACCATGTCAGTGTATAACCATGTCGGTATGTAACCATATCAGTGGATAACCATGTCAGTGTATAACCATGTTAGTGTATAACCATGTCAGTGTATAACCATGTCGGTATGTAACCATGTCAGTGCATAACCATGTCGGTATGTAACCATGTCTGTGTGTAACCATGTCAGTGTTTAACCATGTGAGTGTATAACCCTGTCATTATGTAACCATGTCAGTGTATAACCATGTCGGTATGTAACCATGTCAGTGGATAACCATGTCAGTGTATAACCATGTTAGTGTGTAACCATGTCAGTGTATAACCATGTCAGTGTGTAATCATGTCAGTGTATAACCATGTCAGTGGGTAACCATGTCAGTGTATAACCATGTCGGTATGTAACCATTGCGGTATGTAACCATATCAGTGGATAACCATGTCAGTGTATAACCATGTTAGTGTGTAACCATGTCAGTGTATAACCATGTCAGTGTGTAAACATGTCAGTGTATAACCATGTCAGTGTGTAAACATGTCAGTGTATAACCATGTCAGTGTGTAACCATGTCAGTGTATAATCATGTCGGTGTATAACCATGTCAGTGTGTAACCATGTCAGTGTATAACCATGTCGGTATGTAACCATGTCAGTATATACAAATATCGGTATGTAACCATGTCAGTGAATAACCATGTCGGTATGTAACCATGTCTGTGTATAACCATGTCGGTGTATAATCATGTCAGTGTATAACCATGTCAGTGTGTAAACATGTCAGTGTATAACCATGTCAGTGTGTAACCATGTCAGTGTATAACCATGTCAGTGTATAAACATGTCAGTGAGTAACCATGTCAGTGTGTAAACATGTCAGTGTGTAACCATGTCAGTGTATAACCATGTCAGTGTGTAAACATGTCAGGATGTAATCATGTCAGTGTTTAACCATGTCAGTGTATAAGTATGTCAGTGTATAACCATGTCGGTATGTAACCATGTCGGTATGTTTCCATGTCAATAACCATGTCAGTGTATAACCATGCCAGTGCATAACCATGTCAGTGTATAAACATGTCAGTGTATAACCATGTCGGTGTATAACCATGTCGGTATGTAACCATGTCAGTGTATAACCATGTCAGTGTATAACCATGTCAGTGTATAACCATGTCGGTATGTAACCATGTCAGTGTATAACAATGTCGGTATGTAACCATGTCAGTGTATAACCATATCGGTATGTAACCATGTCAGTGTATAACCATGTCGGTATGTAACCATGTCAGTGTATAACCATGTCAGTGTATAAGTATGTCAGTGTATAACCATGTCGGTATGTAACCATGTCAGTGTATAACAATGTCGGTGTATAACAATGTCGGTATGTAACCATGTTAGTGTATAACCATGTCGGTATGTAACCATGTCAGTGGATAAACATGTCGGTATGTAGCCATGTCAGTGTATAACCATGTCAGTGTATAAGTATGTCAGTGTATAACCATTTCGGTGTATAACCATGTCGGTATGTAACCATGTCAATGTATAACCATGTCGGTATGTAACCATGTCAGTGTATAACCATGTCAGTATGTATCCATGTCAGTGTATAACCATGCCAGTGTGTAACCATGTCAGTATGTAACCATGTCAGTGTATAATCATGTCAGTGTATAACAATGTCAGTGTATAACCATGTCGGTATGTAATGATGTATGTGTGTAACTATGTCAGTGTATAACCATGTCAGTGTATAACCATGTCATTATGTAACCATGTCAGTGTATAACCATGTCTGTATGTAACCATGTCAGTGGATAACCATGTCACTGTATAACCATGTCAGTGGGTAACCATGTCAGTGTATAACCATGTCGGTATGTAACCATGTCAGTGGATAACCATGTCAGTGTATAACCATGTTAGTGTATAACCATGTCAGTGTATAACCATGTCGGTATGTAACCATGTCAGTGCATAACCATGTCGGTATGTAACCATGTCTGTGTGTAACCATGTCAGTGTTTAACCATGTCAGTGTATAACCCTGTCATTATGTAACCATGTCAGTGTATAACCATGTCGGTATGTAACCATGTCAGTGGATAACCATGTCAGTGTATAACCATGTTAGTGTGTAACCATGTCAGTGTATAACCATGTCAGTGTGTAATCATGTCAGTGTATAACAATGTCAATGGGTAACCATGTCAGTGTATAACCATGTCGGTATGTAACCATGGCGGTATGTAACCATATCAGTGGACAACCATGTCAGTGTATAACCATGTTAGTGTGTAACCATGTCAGTGTATAACCATGTCAGTGTGTAAACATGTCAGTGTATAACCATGTCAGTGTGTAACCATGTCAGTGTATAACCATGTCGGTGTATAACCATGTCAGTGTGTAACCATGTCAGTGTATAACCATGTCGGTATGTAACCATGTCAGTATATAAAAATATCGGTATGTAACCATGTCAGTGAATAACCATGTCGATATGTAACCATGTCTGTGTATAACCATGTCGGTGCATAACCATGTCAGTGTATAACCATGTCGGTGCATAACCATGTCGGTGTATAATCATGTCAGTGTATAACCATGTCAGTGTGTAAACATGTCAGTGTATAACCATGTCAGTGTGTAACCATGTCAGTGTATAACCATGTCAGTGTATAACCATGTCAGTGTGTAACCATGTCAGTGTGTAAACATGTCAGTGTGTAACCATGTCAGTGTATAACCATGTCAGTGTGTAAACATGTCAGGATGTAACCATGTCAGTGTTTATCCATGTCAGTGTATAAGTATGTCAGTGTATAACCATGTCTGTATGTAACCATGTCGGTATGTTTCCATGTCAATAACCATGTCAGTGTATAACCATGCCAGTGCATAACCATGTCAGTGTATAACCATGTCGGTGTATAACCATGTCGGTATGTAACCATGTCAGTGTATAACCATGTCAGTGTATAACCAGGTCAGTGTATAACCATGTCGGTATGTAACCATGTCAGTGTATAACAATGTCGGTATGTAAACATGTCAGTGTATAACCATATCGGTATGTAACCATGTCAGTGTATAACCATGTCGGTATGTAACCATGTCAGTGTATAACCATGTCAGTGTATAAGTATGTCAGTGTATAACCATGTCGGTATGTAACCATGTCAGTGTATAACAATGTCGGTGTATAACAATGTCGGTATGTAACCATGTTAGTGTATAACCATGTCGGTATGTAACCATGTCAGTGGATAACCATGTCGGTATGTAGCCATGTCAGTGTATAACCATGTCAGTGTATAAGTATGTCAGTGTATAACCATTTCGGTGTATAACCATGTCGGTATGTAACCATGTCAATGTATAACCATGTCGGTATGTAACCATGTCAGTGTATAATCATGTCAGTATGTATCCATGTCAGTGTATAACCATGTCAGTGTGTAACCATGTCAGTATGTAACCATGTCAGTGTATAATCATGTCAGTGTATAACAATGTCAGTGTATAACCATGTCGGTATGTAATGATGTATGTGTGTAACTATGTCAGTGTATAACCATGTCAGTGTATAACCATGTCATTATGTAACCATGTCAGTGTATAACCATGTCTGTATGTAACCATGTCAGTGGATAACCATGTCACTGTATAACCATGTCAGTGGGTAACCATGTCAGTGTATAACCATGTCGGTATGTAACCATGTCAGTGGATAACCATGTCAGTGTATAACCATGTTAGTGTATAACCATGTCAGTGTATAACCATGTCGGTATGCAACCATGTCAGTGCATAACCATGTCGGTATGTAACCATGTCTGTGTGTAACCATGTCAGTGTTTAACCATGTCAGTGTATAACCCTGTCATTATGTAACCATGTCAGTGTATAACCATGTCGGTATGTAACCATGTCAGTGGATAACCATGTCAGTGTATAACCATGTTAGTGTGTAACCATGTCAGTGTATAACCATGTCAGTGTGTAATCATGTCAGTGTATAACAATGTCAATGGGTAACCATGTCAGTGTATAACCATGTCGGTATGTAACCATGGCGGTATGTAACCATATCAGTGGATAACCATGTCAGTGTATAACCATGTTAGTGTGTAACCATGTCAGTGTATAACCATGTCAGTGTGTAAACATGTCAGTGTATAACCATGTCAGTGTGTAACCATGTCAGTGTATAACCATGTCGGTGTATAACCATGTCAGTGTGTAACCATGTCAGTGTATAACCATGTCGGTATGTAACCATGTCAGTATATAAACATATCGGTATGTAACCATGTCAGTGAATAACCATGTCGGTATGTAACCATGTCTGTGTATAACCATGTCGGTGTATAACCATGTCAGTGTATAACCATGTCGGTGCATAACCATGTCGGTGTATAACCATGTCAGTGTATAACCATGTCAGTGTGTAACCATGTCAGTGTATAACCATGTCAGTGTGTAACCATGTCAGTGTATAATCATGTCAGTGTATAACCATGTCAGTGTGTAACCATGTCAGTGTGTAACCATGTCAGTGTGTAACCATGTCAGTGTATAACCATGTCAGTGTGTAACCATGTCAGTATGTAACCATGTCAGTGTTTAACCATGTCAGTGTATAAGTATGTCAGTGTATAACCATGTCGGTATGTAACCATGTCGGTATGTATCCATGTCAGTAACCATGTCAGTGTATAACCATGCCAGTGCATAACCATGTCAGTGTATAACCATGTCAGTGTATAACCATGTCGGTGTATAACCATGTCGGTATGTAACCATGTCAGTGTATAACCATGTCAGTGTATAACAAACCAGTCTATAACCATGTCGGTATGTAACCATGTCAGTGATAACCATGTCAGTAAACCATGCTAACCATGTCAGTGTATAACATGTCTGTATAACCATGTCATGTATAACCATGTCGGTATGTAACCATGTCAGTGTATAACATGTCGGTTAACCATGTCAGTGTATAACATGTCGGTATTAACCATGTCAGTGTATAACCATGTCGGTAGTAACCATGTCAGTGTAAACCATGTCAAAAACAAAACCACAAACCACAAACACAAACCACAAACCACAAAACCACAACCACAATAACCATGTCGGTATGTATCCATGTCAGTGTATAACCATGGCAGTGTATAACCATGTCGGTATGTAACCATGTCGGTATGTAACCATGTCAGTGCATAACCATGTCAGTGTATAACCATGTCAGTGTATAACCATGTCAGTGTATAACAATGTCGATGTATAACCATGTCATTGTATAACCATGTCGGTATGTAACCATGTCAGTGTATAACAATGTCGGTATGTAACCATGTCAGTGTATAACCATGTCGGTATGTAACCATGTCAGTGTATAACCATGTCGGTACGTAACCATGTCAGTGTATAACCATGTCAGTGTATAAGTATGTCAGTGTATAACCATGTCGGTATGTAACCATGTCAGTGTATAACAATGTCGGTGTATAACCATGTCGGTATGTAACCATGTCAATGTATAACCATGTCGGTATGTAACCATGTCAGTGTATAACCATGTCGGTATGTATCCATGTCAGTGTATAACCATGGCAGTGTATAACCATGTCGGTATGTAACCATGTCAGTGCATAACCATGTTGGTATGTAACCATGGCGGTATGTAACCATATCAATGAATAAACATGTCAGTGTATAACCATGTCAGTGTATAACCAGGTCAGTGTATAACCTTGTCAGTGTATAACCATGTCAGTTTTTAACCATGTCAGTGTGTAACCATGTCAGTGTATAACAATGTCAGTGTGTAACCATGTCAGTGTATAACCATGTCGGTGTATAACCATGTCAGTGTGTAACCATGTCAGTGTATAACCATGTCGGTATGTAACCATGTCAGTATATAAACATGTCGGTATGTAACCATGTCAGTGAATAACCATGTTGGTATGTAACCATGTCGGTGTATAACCATGTCAGTGTATAACCATGTCGGTGCATAACCATGTCGGTGTATAACCATGTCAGTGTATAACCATGTCAGTGTGTAACCATGTCAGTGTATAACCATGTCAGTGTGTAACCATGTCAGTGTATAACCATGTCAGTGTATAACCATGTCAGTGTGTAACCATGTCAGTATGTAACCATGTCAGTGTATAACCATGTCAGTGTATAACAATGTCAGTGTATAACCATGTCGGTATGTAATCATGTCGGTATGTACCCATGTCAGTGTATAACCATGTCGGTATGTAACCATGTCGGTATGTACCCATTTCAGTGTATAAACATGTCGGTATGTAACCATGTCGGTATGTACCCATGTCTGTGTGTAACCATGTCGGTATGTAACCATGTCAGTGTGTAACCATATTGGTATGTAACCATGGCAGTATAACCATGTCGGTGTATAACAATGTCAGTGTATAACCATGTCAGTGTATAACCATGTCAGTGTATAACCATGTCGGTGTATAACCATGTCAGTGTATAACCATGTCGGTATGTAACCATGTCAGTGTGTAACCATGTCAGTGTATAATTATGTCAGTGTGTAACCATGTTAGTGTATAAACATGTCGGTATGTAACCATGTCGGTGTATAACCATGTCGGTGTATAACCATGTCGGTGTATAACCATGTCAGTGTATAACCATGTCAGTGTATAACCATGTCGGTATGTAACCATGACGGTGTATAACCATGTCGGTGTATAACCATGTCGGTATGTAACCATGTCAGTATATAAATATGTCAGTGTTTAACCATGTCAGTGTGTAACCATGTCGGAATGTAACCATGTCGGTATGTAACCATGTTGGTATGTAACCATGTCAGTGTATAACCATGTCGGTATGTAACCATGTCAGTGTATAACTATGTCAGTGTATAACCATGTCGGTATGTAACCATGTCAGTGTATAACCATGTCGGTATGTAACCATGTCGGTATGTAACCATGTCAGTGTATAACCATGTCGGTGTGTAACCATGTTGCTGTATAACCAAGTCAGTGAGTAACTATGTCAGGGTATAACCATGTCGGTATGTAACCATGTCTGTGCATAACCACGTCAGTGCATAACCATGTCGGTATGTAACCATGTCAGTGTGTAACCATGTCAGTGTATAACAATGTCAGTGCATAACCATGTCGGTATGTAACCATGTCAGTGGATAACCATGTCAGTTTATAACCATGTTAGTGTGCAACCATGTCAGTGTATTACCATGTCAGTGTGTAGCCATGTCAGTGTATAACCATGTCAATGCGTAACCATGTCAGTGTATAACCATGTTGGTATGTAACCATGGCGGTATGTAACCATGTTGGTATGTAACCATGTCAGTGTACAACCATGTCGGTATGTAACCATGTCAGTGTATAACCATGTCAGTGTATAAACATGTCGGTGTATAACTATGTCGGTATGTAACCATATCAGTGTATAACCATGTCAGTGTATAACCATGTCGGTGTATAACCATGTCGGTATGTAACCATGTCGGTATGTAACCATGTCAGTGAATAACCATGTCGGTAGGTAACCATGTCGGTGTGTAACCATGTCAGTGTATAACCATGTCAGTGTATAACCATGTCGGTGTATAACCATGTCGGTGTATAACCAAGTCAGTGTGTAACCATGTCGGTGTGTAAACATGTCAGTACATAATCATGTCGGTGTATAACCATGTCAGTGTATAACCATGTCAGTGTGTAACCATGTCAGTGTGTAACCATGTCAGTGTATCAGTGTATAACCATGTCAGTGTGTAACCATGTCAGTATGTAACCATGTCAGTGTATAACCATGTCGGTATGTAACCATGTCGGTATGTACCCATGTCAGTGTGTAACACTGTCGGTATGTAACCATGTCGGTATGTACACATGTCAGTGTATAACCATGTCGGTATGTAACGATGTCGGTATGTACCCATATCAATGTGTAACCATGTCGGTATGTAACCATGTTAGTGTGTAACCATGTCGGTATGTAACCATGGCAGTGTATAAACCGGTCGGTGTATAACAATGTCAGTGTATGACCATGTCAGTGTATAACCATGTCGGTGTATAACCATGTCAGTGTATAACCATGTCGGTGTATAACCATGTCAGTGTTTAACCATGTCAGTGTATAACCATGTCAGTGTATAACCATGTCGGTGTATAACCATGTCAGTGTATAACCATGTCAGTGTATAACCATGTCGGTGTATAACCATGTCAGTGTATAACCATGTCGGTGTATAACCATGTCGGTGTATAACCATGTCAGTGTATAACCATGTCGGTGTATAACCATGTCAGTGTATAACCATGTCAGTGTATAACCATGTCAGTGTATAACCATGTCGGTGTATAACCATGTCGGTGTATAACCATGTCAGTGTATAACCATGTCGGTGTATAACCATGTCGGTGTATAACCATGTCAGTGTATAGCCATGTCGGTGTATAACCATGTCTGTGTATAACCATGTCAGTGTATAACCATGTAGGTGTATAACCATGTCAGTGTATAACCATGTCAGTGTATAACCATGTCGGTATGTAACCATGTCAGTGTATAACCATGTCGGTATGTAACCATGTCAGTGCATAACCATGTCGGTATGTAACCATGTCAGAGTAAAACCATGTCAGTGTATAACCATGTCGGTATGTAACCATGTCAGTGTATAACCATGTCAGTGTATAAACATTTCGGTATGTAACCAAGTCAGTGTATAACCATGTCAGTTTATAACCATGTCGGTATGTAACCATGTCAGTGTATAACCATGTCAGTGTATAACCATGTCAGTGTATAACCATGTCAGTGTATAACCATGTCGGTATGTAACCATGTCGGTATGTAACCATGTCAGTGTATAACCATGTCAGTGTATAACCATATCAGTGTATAACCATGTCAGTGTATAACCATGTCGGTATATAACCATGTCGATATGTAACCATGTCAGTGTATAACCATGTCGGTATGTAACCATGTCAGTGTATAATCATGTCAGTGTTTAACCATGTCAGTGTATAACCATGTCAGTGTATAACCATGTCGGTATGTAACCATGTCGGTATGTAATCATGTCAGTGTATAACCATGTCAGTGTATAACCATGTCAGTGTATAACCATGTCGGTATGTAACCATGTCGGTAGGTAACCATGTCAGTGTATAACCATGTCAGTGTATAACCATGTCAGTGTATAAACATGTCAGTGTATAACCATGTCAGTGTATAACCATGTCAGTATGTAACCATGTCAGTGTATAACCATGTCAGTGCATATCCATGTCAGTGTATAACCATGTCAGTGTATAACCATGTCAGTGTATAACTATGTCGGTATGTAAACATGTCAGTGTATAACCATGTCAGTGTATAACCATGTCGGTATGTAACCATGTCAGTGTATAACCATGTCAGTGTATAACCATGTCGGTATGTAACCATGTCAGTGTATAACCATGTCGGTATGTAACCATGTCAGTGTATAACCATGTCAGTGTATAACCATGTCGGTATGTATCCATGTCAGTGTATAACCATGTCGGTATGTAACCATGTCAGTATATAACCATGTCAGTGTATAAACATGTCGGTATGTAACCATTTCAGTGTATAACCATGTCGGTATGTAACCATGTCAGTGTGTAACCATGTCAGTGTATAACCATGTCGGTATGTATCCATGTCAGTGTATAACCATGTCGGTATGTAACCATGTCAGTATATAACCATGTCAGTGTATAAACATGTCGGTATGTAACCATTTCAGTGTATAACCATGTCGGTATGTAACCATGTCAGTGTGTAACCATGTCAGTGTATAACCATGTCGGTATGTATCCATGTCAGTGTATAACCATGTCGGTATGTAACCATGTCAGTATATAACCATGTCAGTGTATAAACATGTCGGTATGTAACCATTTCAGTGTATAACCATGTCGGTATGTAACCATGTCAGTGTATAACCATGTCAGTGTATAACCATATCGTTATGTAACTATGTCAGTGTGTAACCATGTCAGTGTATAACCATGTCAGTGTATAAACATGTCGGTATGTAACCATGTCAGTATATACCCATGTCAGTGTATAACCATGTCAGTGTATAACCATGTCGGTATGTAACCATGTCAGTATATACCCATGTCAGTGTATAACCATGTCAGTGTATAACCATGTCTGTATGTAACCATGTCAGTATATACCCATGTCAGTGTATAAACATGTCAGTGTATAATCATGTCAGTGTATAACCATGTCGGTATGTAACCATGTCAGTATATACCCATGTCAGTGTATAACCATGTCAGTGTATAACCATATCAGTGTATAACCATGTCGGTATGTAACCATGTCAGTGTATAACCATGTCAGTGTATAACCCTGTCGGTATGTAACCATGTCAGTGTATAACCATGTCTGTGTATAGCCATGTCGGTATGTAACCATGTCAGTGTAAATACATGTCGGTATGTAACCATTTCAGTGTGTAACCATGTCGGTATGTAACCATGTCAGTGTATAACCATGTCAGTGTATAACCATGTCCGTATGTAATCATGTCAGTGTATAAACATGTCGGTATGTAACCATGACAGTGTATAACCATGTTAGTGTATAAACATGTCGGTATTTAACCATGGCAGTGTGTAACCATGTCAGTGTATAACCCTGTCGGTATGTATCCATGTCAGTGTATAACCATGTCGGTATGTAACCATGTCAGTGTATAACCATGTCAGTGTATAACCATGTCGGTATGTAACCATTTCAGTGTATAACCATGTCGGTATGTAACCATGTCAGTGTATAATCATGTCAGTGTATAACCATATCGGTACGTAACTATGTCAGTGTGTAACCATGTCAGTGTATAACCATGTCAGTGTATAACCATGTCGGTATGTAACCATGTCAGTGTATAACCATGTCAGTGTATAACCATGTCAGTGTGTAACCATGTCAGTGTATAACCCTGTCGGTATGTATCCATGTCAGTGTATAACCATGTCGGTATGTAACCATGTCAGTGTATAACCATGTCAGTGTATAACCATGTCGGTATGTAACCATTTCAGTGTATAACAATGTCGGTATGTAACCATGTCAGTGTATAATCATGTCAGTGTATAACCATATCGGTACGTAACTATGACAGTGTGTAACCATGTCAGTGTGTAACCATGTCAGTGTATAACCATGTCGGTATGTAACCATGTCAGTGTATAACCATGTCAGTGTATAACCATGTCAGTGTATAACCATGTCAGTGTATAACCATGTCGGTATGTAAACATGTCAGTGTATAACCATGTCAGTGTATAACCATGTCGGTATGTAACCATGTCAGTGTATAACCATGTCGGTATGTAACCATGTCAGTGTATAACCATGTCAGTGTATAACCATGACGGTGTGTAACCAGGTAAGTGTATAACCATGTCAGTGTATAACCATGTCAGTGTATAACCATGTCAGTGTATAACCATGTCAGTGTATAACCATGTAAGTTTATAACCATGTCAGTGTATAACCATGTCAGTGTATAACCATGTCAGTGTATAACCATATCAGTGTATAACCATGTCAGTGTATAACCATGTCAGTGTATAACCATGTCAGTGTATAACCATGTCAGTGTATAAGCATGTCGGTATGTATCCAGGTAAGTGTGTAACCATGTCAGTGTATAACCACTTCAGTGTATAACCATATAAGTGTATAACCATGTAAGTGTATAACCATGACGGTATGTAACCATGTCAGTGTATATCCATGTCGGTATTTAACCATGTCAGTGCATAACCATGTCGGAATGTGACCATGTAAGTGTGTAACTATGTCAGTGTATAACCATGTCAGTGTATAACCCTGTCAGTGTATAACAATGTCAGTGTATAACCATGTAAGTGTATAACCATGACGGTATGTAACCATGTAAGTGTGTAACCATGTCAGTGTATAATCATGTCAGTGTATAACCATATCAGTGTATAACCATGTCAGTGTATAACCATGTAAGTGTATAACCATGACGGTATGTAACCATGTCAGTGTATAACCATGTCGGTATTTAACCATGTCAGTGCATAACCATGTCGGAATGTGACCATTTCAGTGTATAACCATTTCAGTGTACAACAATGTCGGTATGTAACCAGGTTACTGTATAACCATGTCAGTGTATAACCATGTCAGTGTATAATCATGTCGGTATGTAACCATGACAGTGTATAACCATATCAGTGTATAACCATGTCGGTATGTAACAATGACATTGTATAACCATGTCAGTGTATAACCATGTCGGTATGTAACCTTGTCAGTGTATAACCATGTCGGTTTGTAACCATGTCAGTGTGTAACCCTGTCAGTGTATAACCATGTCGGTATGTAACTCTGTCAGTATGTAACCATGTCAGTATGTAACCCTGTCAGTGTATAACCATGTCGGTATGTAGCCAAGTCAGTGTGTAATCATATCAGTGTGTACACATGTCGGTATGTATCCATGTCGGTATGTAACCATGTCAGTGTGTAACCATGTCGGTATGTAACCATGTCAGTGTATAACCATGTCGGTATGTAACCATGTCAGTGTATAACCATGTCGGTATGTAACCATGTCAGTATGTTACCATGTCAATGTATAACCATGTCGGTATGTAACCATGTCAGTGTGTAACCATGTCGGTATGTAACCATGTCAGTGTATAACCATGTCAGTGTATAACCATGTCGGTGTGTAACCATGTCAGTGTATAACCATGTCAGTGTATAACCATATCGGTATGTAACCATGGCAGTGTATAACCATGTCAGTGTATAACCATGTCGGTATGTATCCATGTCAGTGTACAACTATGTCAGTGTATAACCATGTCAGTGTGTAACCATGTCGGTATGTAACCATGTCAGTGTATAACCACTTCAGTGTATAACCATATAAGTGTATAACCATGTAAGTGTATAACCATGACGGTATGTAACCATGTCAGTGTATATCCATGTCGGTATTTAACCATGTCAGTGCATAACCATGTCGGAATGTGACCATGTAAGTGTGTAACTATGTCAGTGTATAACCATGTCAGTGTATAACCCTGTCAGTGTATAACAATGTCAGTGTATAACCATGTAAGTGTATAACCATGACGGTATGTAACCATGTAAGTGTGTAACCATGTCAGTGTATAATCATGTCAGTGTATAACCATATCAGTGTATAACCATGTCAGTGTATAACCATGTAAGTGTATAACCATGACGGTATGTAACCATGTCAGTGTATAACCATGTCGGTATTTAACCATGTCAGTGCATAACCATGTCGGAATGTGACCATTTCAGTGTATAACCATTTCAGTGTACAACAATGTCGGTATGTAACCAGGTTACTGTATAACCATGTCAGTGTATAACCATGTCAGTGTATAATCATGTCGGTATGTAACCATGACAGTGTATAACCATATCAGTGTATAACCATGTCGGTATGTAACAATGACATTGTATAACCATGTCAGTGTATAACCATGTCGGTATGTAACCTTGTCAATGTATAACCATGTCGGTTTGTAACCATGTCAGTGTGTAACCCTGTCAGTGTATAACCATGTCGGTATGTAACTCTGTCAGTATGTAACCATGTCAGTATGTAACCCTGTCAGTGTATAACCATGTCGGTATGTAGCCAAGTCAGTGTGTAATCATATCAGTGTGTACACATGTCGGTATGTATCCATGTCGGTATGTAACCATGTCAGTGTGTAACCATGTCGGTATGTAACCATGTCAGTGTATAACCATGTCGGTATGTAACCATGTCAGTGTATAACCATGTCGGTATGTAACCATGTCAGTATGTTACCATGTCAATGTATAACCATGTCGGTATGTAACCATGTCAGTGTGTAACCATGTCGGTATGTAACCATGTCAGTGTATAACCATGTCAGTGTATAACCATGTCGGTGTGTAACCATGTCAGTGTATAACCATGTCAGTGTATAACCATATCGGTATGTAACCATGGCAGTGTATAACCATGTCAGTGTATAACCATGTCGGTATGTATCCATGTCAGTGTACAACCATGTCAGTGTATAACCATGTCAGTGTATAACCATGTCGGTATGTAACCATGTCAGTGTATAACCATATCGGTATGTATCCATGTCAGTGTATAACCATGGTAGTTTTTAACCATGTCAATGTATAACCATGTCGGCATGTAACCACGTCAGTGTATAACCATGGTAGTGTATAACCATGTCGGTATGTATCCATGTCAGTGTATAACCATGTCAGTGTATAACCATGTCGGTATGTAACCATGTCAGTGTATAACCATGTCAGTGTATAACCATGTCGGTATGTAACCATGTCAGTGTATAACCATGTCGGTATGTAACCATGTCAGTGTATAACCATGTCGGTATGTATCCATGTAAGTGTATAACCATGTCAGAGTATAATCATGTCGGTATGTAACCATGTCAGTGTATAATCATGTCGGTATGTAACCATGTCAGTGTATAACCATGTCGATTTGTAACCATGTCAGTGTGTAACCCTGTCAGTGTATAACCATGTCGGTATGTAACTCTGTCAGTATGTAACCATTTCAGTATGTAACCATGTCAGTGTATAACCATGTCGGTATGTAACCAAGTCAGTGTGTAACCATATCAGTGTTTAACCATGTCGGTATGTATCCATGTCGGTATGTAACCATGTCAGTGTGTAGCCATGTCGGTATGTAACCATGTCAGTGTATAACCATGTCGGTATGTAACCATGTCAGTGTATAACCATGTCGGTATGTAACCATGTCAGTATATAACCATGTCAATGTATAACCATGTCGGTATGTAACCATGTCAGTATGTAACCATGTCAGTATGAACCATGTCAGTGTATAACCATGTCAGTGTAAAAGCATGTCGGTATGTAACCATGTCAGTGTGTAACCATGTCAGTGTATAACCATGTCTGTATGTAACCATGTCAGTGTGTAACCATGTCAGTGTATAACCATGTCGGTATGTAACCATGTCAGTGTATAACCATGTCGGTATATAACCATGTCGGTGTATAGCCATGTCGGAATGTATCCATGTCAGTGTATAACCATGTCGGTATGCAACCATGTCAGTGTTTAGCTATGTCGGTATGTAAACATGTCAGTGTATAACCATGTCAGTGTATAACCATATCGGTATGTAACCATGTCAGTGTATAACCATGTCAGTGTATAACCATTTCGGTATGTAACCATGTCAGTGTATAACCATGTCGGTGTATAACCATGTCGGTATGTAACCATGTCAGTGTGTAACCATGTCGGTATGTAACCATGTCAGTGTATAACCAGGTCGGTGTATAACCATGTCGGTGTGTAGCCATTTCAGTGCATAACAATGTCGGTATGTAAACATGTCAGTGTATAACCATGTCGGTATGTATCCATGTCAGTGTATAATCATGTCAGTGTATAACCATGTCAGTGTTTAACCATTTCGGTATGTAACCATGTCAGTGTATAACCATGTCGGTATGTAACCATGTCATTGTGTAACCATGTCAGTGTATAATCATGTCGGTATGTAACCATGTCAGTGTATAACTATGTCGGTATGTAACCATGTCAGTGTGTAACCATGTCGGTATGTAACCATGTCAGTGGTTAACCATGTCAGTGTATAACCATGTCAGTGTATAACTATGTCAGTGTATAAACATGTCGGTATGTAACCATGTCAGTGTATAACCATGGTAGTTTATAACCATGTCAGTGTATAACCATGTCGGTATGTAACCATGTCAGTGTATAAACATGGTAGTGTATAACCATGTCGGTATGTATCCATGTCAGTGTATAACCATGTCAGTGCATAACCATGTCGGTATGTAACCATGTCAGTGTATAACCATGTCAGTGTATAAACATGTCGGTATGTAACCATGTCAGTGTATAACCATGTCGGTATGTATCCATGTCAGTGTATAACCATGTCAGAGTATAACCATGTCAGTGTATAACCATGTAAGTGTATAACCATATCAGTGTATAACCATGTCGGTATGTAACCATGTCAGTGTATAATCATGTTAGTGTATAACCATGTCGGTTTATAACCATGTCAGTTTATAACCATGTCAGTGTATAACCATGTCGGTATGTAACCATGTCAGTGTATAACCATGTCAGTGTATAAACATGTCAGTGTATAACTTTGTCGGTGTGTAGCCAGGTCAGTGTATAAACATGTCAGTGTATAACCATGTCGGTATGTAACCATGTCAGTGTATAACCATGTCAGTGTATAACCATGTCAGTTTATAACCATGTCAGTGTATAACCGTGTCAGTGTATAAACATGTCGGTATGTAACCATGTCAGTGTATAACCATGTCAGTGTATAACCATTTCGGTTTATAACCATGTCAGTGTATAACCATGTCAGTGTATAAACATGTCGGTATGTAACCATGTCTGTGTATAAACATGTCAGTGTATAACCATGTCGGTTTATAACCATGTCAGTGTATAACCATGTCGGTATGTAACCATGTCAGTGTATAAACATGTCGGTTTATAACCATGTCAGTGTATAACCATGTCGGTATGCAAACATGTCGGTATGTAACAATGTCAGTGTATAATCATATCAGTGTATAACCATGTCAGTGTGTAACCATGTCAGTGTGTAAACATTTCAGTGTATAACCATGTCAGTGTGTAACCATGTCGGTATGTATCCATGTCAGTGTGTAACCATGTCAGTGTATAACCATGTCAGTTTTGAACCACGTCTGTATGTAAACATGTCGGTATGCAACTATGTCAGTGCATAACCATGTCGGTATGTAACCATGTCAGTATGTAACCATGTCAGTGTATAACCATGTCGGTATGTAACCATGTCAGTGTGTAACCATGTCAGTGTATAACCATGTCAGTGTATAACCATGTCAGTGTATAACCATGTCGGTGTATAACCATGACGGTATGTAACCATGTCAGTGTATAACCATGTCTATATGTAATCATGTCATTGTATAACCATGTCAGTGTGTAACCATGTCAGTGTTTAACCATGTCGGTGTGTAAACATGTCAGTATATAACCATGTAAGTGTATAACCCTGTCGGTATGTAACCATGTCAGTGTATAACCATGTCAGTGTATAAACATGTCGGTTATAACCATGTCAGTGTATAACCATGTCAGTGTATAAACATGTCGGTATGTAACCATGTCAGTGTATAACCATGTCAGTGTATAACCATGTCGGTTGATAACCATGTCAATGTATAACCATGTCAGTGTATAAACATGTCGGTATGTAACCATGTCAGTGTATAACCATGTCAGTGTATAACCATGTCGGTTTATAACCAGGTCGGTATGCAAACATGTTGGTATGTAAACTTGTCAGTGTATCACCATGTCGGTATGTAACCATGTCAGTGTATAACCATGTCAGTTTATAACCATGTCAGTGTATAACCATGTCGGTATGCAAACATGTTGGTATGCAAACTTGTCAGTGTATAACCATGTCAGTGTATAACCATGTCGGTTTATAACCATGTCAGTGTATAACCATGTCAGTGTATAAACATGTCGGTATGTAACCATGTCAGTGTATAACCATGTCAGTGTATAACCATGTCGGTTTATAACCATGTCAATGTATAACCATGTCAGTGTATAACCATGTCGGTTTATAACCAGGTCAGTGTATAACCATGTCATTGTATAAATATGTCGGTATATAACCATGTCAGTGTATAACCATGTCAGTGTATAACCATGTCGGTTTATAACCATGTCAATGTATAACCATGTCAGTGTATAACCATGTCGGTATGTAACCATGTTACTGTATAACCATGTCAGTGTATAACCATGTCAGTGTATAATCATGTCGGTATGTAACCATGACAGTGTATAACCATGTCAGTGTATAACCATGTCGGTATTTAACAATGACATTGTTTAACCATGTCAGTGTATAACCATGTCGGTATGTAACCATGTCAGTGTATAACCATGTCGGTTTGTAACCATATCAGTGTGTAACCCTGTCAGTGTATAACCATGTCGGTATGTAACTCTGTCAGTATGTAACCATGTCAGTATGTAACCATGTCAGTGTAAAACCATGTCGGAATGTAACCAAGTCAGTGTGTAACCATATCAGTGTGTAACCATGTCGGTATGTATCCATGTCGGTATGTAACCATGTCAGTGTGTAACCATGTCGGTATGCAACCATGTCAGTGTATAACCATGTCGGTATGTAACCATGTCAGTGTGTAACCATGTCAGTGTATAACCATGTCAGTGTATAACCATGTCAGTGTATAACCATGACGGTATGTAACCATGTCAGTGTATAACCATGTCAGTGTATAACCATTTCGGTATGTAACCATGTCAGTGTATAACGATGTCGGTATGTAACCATGTCAGTGTATAACCATGTCAGTGTATAACAATGTCGGTATGTAACCATGTCAGTGTGTAACCATGTCGGTATGTAACCATGTCAGTGTATAACCATGGCAGGGTATAACCATGTCGATGTATAACCATGTCAGTGTGTAAACATGTCAGTGTATAACAATGTCAGTGTGTAACCATGTCAGAGTATAACCATGTCAGTGTGTAAACATGTCAGTGTATAAACATGTCGGTATGTAACCATGTCAGTGTATAACCATGTCAGTGTATAACCATGTCGGTTTATAACCATGTCAATGTATAACCATGTCAGTGTATAAACATGTCGGTATGTAACCATGTCAGTGTATAACCATGTCAGTGTATAACCATGACGGTTTATAACCATGTCAATGTATAACCATGTCAGTGTATAAACATGTCGGTATGTAACCATGTCAGTGTATAACCATGTCAGTGTATAACCATGTCGGTTTATAACCATGTCGGTATGCAAACATGTCGGTATGTAACCATGTCAGTGCATAACCATGTCGGTATGTAACCATGTCAGTGTATAACCATGTCAGTGTATAACCATGTCGGTTTATAACCATGTCAGTGTATAACCATGTCAGTGTATAAACATGTCGGTATGTAACCATGTCAGTGTATAACCATGTCAGTGTGTAACCATGTCGGTATGTTACCATGTCAGTGTATAACCATGTCGGTATGTAACCATGTCAGTGTATAACCATGTCGGTGTGTAACCATGTCGGTTTATAACCATGTCAATGTATAACCATGTCAGTGTATAACCATGTCGGTTTATAACCATGTCAGTGTATAACAATGTCAGTGTATAAACATGTCGGTATGTAACCATGTCAGTGTATAACCATGTCAGTGTATAACCATGTCGGTTTATAACCATGTCAATGTATAACCATGTCAGTGTATAACAATGTCAGTGTGTAACCATGTCAGAGTATAACCATGTCAGTGTGTAAACATGTCAGTGTATAAACATGTCGGTATGTAACCATGTCAGTGTATAACCATGTCGGTTTATAACCATGTCAATGTATAACCATATCAGTGTATAAACATGTCGGTATGTAACCATGTCAGTGTATAACCATGTCAGTGTATAAACATGTCGGTATGTAACCATGTCAGTGTATAACCATGTCAGTGTATAACCATGTCGGTTTATAATCATGTCAATATATAACCATGTCAGTGTATAAACATGTCGGTATGTAACCATGTCAGTGTATAACCATGTCAGTGTATAACCATGTCGGTTTATAACCATGTCGGTATGCAAACATGTCGGTATGTAACCATGTCCGTGTATAACCATGTCGGTATGTAATCATGTCAGTGTATAACCATGTCAGTGTATAACCATGTCGGTTTATAACCATGTCAGTGTATTACCATGTCAGTGTATAAACATGTCGGTATGTAACCATGTCAGTGTTTAACCATGTCAGTGTGCAACCATGTCGGTATGTTACCATGTCAGTGTATAACCATATCGGTATGTAACCATGTCAGTGTATAACCATGTCGGTGTGTAACCATGTCAGGGTATAACCATGTCAGTGTATAACCATGTCGGTATGTAACCATGTCAGTTTGTAACTATGTCGGTATGTAACCATGTCAGTGTATAACCATGGCAGGGTATAACCATGTCGGTGTATAACCATGTCAGTGTGTAAACATGTCAGTGTATAACAATGTCAGTGTGTAACCATGTCAGAGTATAACCATGTCAGTGTGTAAACATGTCAGTGTATAAACATGTCGGTATGTAACCATGTCAGTGTATAACCATGTCAGTGTATAACCATGTCGGTTTATAACCATGTCAATGTATAACCATGTCAGTGTATAAACATGTCGGTATGTAACCATGTCAGTGTATAACCATGTCAGTGTATAACCATGTCGGTTTATAACCATGTCAATGTATAACCATGTCAGTGTATAAACATGTCGGTATGTAACCATGTCAGTGTATAACCATGTCAGTGTATAACCATGTCGGTTTATAACCATGTCGGTATGCAAACATGTCGGTATGTAACCATGTCAGTGTATAACCATGTCGGTATGTAACCATGTCAGTGTATAACCATGTCGGTATGTAACCATGTCAGTGTATAACCATGTCAGTGTATAACCATGTCGGTTTATAACCATGTCAGTGTATATCCATGTCAGTGTATAAACATGTCGGTATGTAACCATGTCAGTGTATAACCATGTCAGTGTATAACCATGTCGGTATGTAACCATGTCAGTGTATAACCATGTCGGTGTGTAACCATGTCAGGGTATAAACATGTCAGTGTATAACCATATCGGTATGTAACCCTGTCAGTGTATAACCATGTCAGTGTATAACCATGTCGGTTAATAACCATGTCAGTGTATAACCATGTCAGTGTATAAACATGTCGGTATGTAACCATGTCAGTGTATAACCATGTCAGTGTATAACCATGTCGGTTTATAACCATGTCAATGTATAATCATGTCAGTGTATAACCATGTCGGTTTATAACCATGTCAGTGTATAATCATGTCAGTGTATAAACATGTCGGTATGTAACCATGTCAGTGTATAACCATGTCAGTGTATAACCATGTCGGTTTATAACCATGTCAATGTATAACCATGTCAGTGTATAACAATGTCAGTGTGTAACCATGTCAGAGTATAACCATGTCAGTGTGTAAACATGTCAGTGTATAAACATGTCGGTATGTAACCATGTCAGTGTATAACCATGTCAGTGTATAACCATGTCGGTTTATAACCATGTCAATGTATAACCATGTCAGTGTATAAACATGTCGCTATGTAACCATGTCAGTGTATAACCATGTCAGTGTATAAACATGTCGGTATGTAACCATGTCAGTGTATAACCATGTCAGTGTATAACTATGTCGGTTTATAACCATGTCAGTGTATAACCATGTCGGTTTATAACCATGTCGGTATGCAAACATGTCGGTATGTAACCATGTCAGTGTATAACCATGTCGGTATGTAACCATGTCAGTGTATAACCATGTCAGTGTATAACCATGTCGGTTTATAACCATGTCAGTGTATATCCATGTCAGTGTATAAACATGTCGGTATGTAACCATGTCAGTGTATAACCATGTCAGTGTATAACCATGTCGGTATGTAACCATGTCAGTGTATAACCATGTCGGTGTGTAACCATGTCAGGGTATAAACATGTCAGTGTATAACCATATCGGTATGTAACCCTGTCAGTGTATAACCATGTCAGTGTATAACCATGTCGGTTAATAACCATGTCAGTGTATAACCATGTCAGTGTATAAACATGTCGGTATGTAACCATGTCAGTGTATAACCATGTCAGTGTATAACCATGTCGGTTTATAACCATGTCAATGTATAATCATGTCAGTGTATAACCATGTCGGTTTATAACCATGTCAGTGTATAATCATGTCAGTGTATAAACATGTCGGTATGTAACCATGTCAGTGTATAACCATGTCAGTGTATAACCATGTCGGTTTATAACCATGTCAATGTATAACCATGTCAGTGTATAACAATGTCAGTGTGTAACCATGTCAGAGTATAACCATGTCAGTGTGTAAACATGTCAGTGTATAAACATGTCGGTATGTAACCATGTCAGTGTATAACCATGTCAGTGTATAACCATGTCGGTTTATAACCATGTCAATGTATAACCATGTCAGTGTATAAACATGTCGGTATGTAACCATGTCAGTGTATAACCATGTCAGTGTATAAACATGTCGGTATGTAACCATGTCAGTGTATAACCATGTCAGTGTATAACTATGTCGGTTTATAACCATGTCAATGTATAACCATGTCAGTGTATAAACATGTCGGTATGTAACCATGTCAGTGTATAACCATGTCAGTGTATAACCATGTCGGTTTATAACCATGTCGGTATGCAAACATGTCGGTATGTAACCATGTCAGTGTATAACCATGTCGGTATGTAACCATGTCAGTGTATAACCATGTCAGTGTATAACCATGTCGGTTTATAACCATGTCAGTGTATAACCATGTCAGTGTATAAACATGTCGGTATGTAACCATGTCAGTGTTTAACCATGTCAGTGTGTAACCATGTCGGTATGTTACCATTTCAGTGTATAACCATGTCGGTATGTAACCATGTCAGTGTATAAACATGTCGGTATGTAACCATGTCAGTGTATAACCATGTCAGTGTATAACCATGTCGGTTTATAACCATGTCAATGTATAATCATGTCAGTGTATAACCATGTCGGTTTATAACCATGTCAGTGTATAACCATGTCAGTGTATAAACATGTCGGTATGTAACCATGTCAGTGTATAACCATGTCAGTGTATAACCATGTCGGTTTATAACCATGTCAATGTTTATAACCATGTCATGTCGGTGTGTAACCATGTCAGGGTATAAACATGTCAGTGTATAACTATATCGGTATGTAACCATGTCAGTGTATAACCATGTCAGTATATAACCATGTCGGTTTATAACCATGTCAGTGTATAACCATGTCAGTGTATAAACATGTCGGTATGTAACCATGTCAGTGTATAACCGTGTCAGTGTATAACCATGTCGGTTAATAACCATGTCAGTGTATAACCATGTCAGTGTATAAACATGTCGGTATGTAACCATGTCAGTGTATAACCATGTCAATGTATAAACATGTCGGTTTATAACCATGTCAGTGTATAACCATGTCGGTATGCAAACATGTCGGTATGTAACCATGTCAGTGTATAACCATGTCAGTGTATAACCATGTCAGTGTGTAACCATGTCAGTGTGTAACCATGTCAGTGTATAACCATGTCAGTGTGTAACCATGTCGGTATGTATCCATGTCAGTGTGTAACAATGTCAGTGTATAACCATGTCAGTTTTGAACCATGTCTGTATGTAGCATTGTCGGTATGCAACCACGTCAGTGTATAACCATGTCGGTATGTAACCATGTCAGTTTGTAACCATGTCAGTGTATAATCATGTCGGTATGTAACCATGTCAGTGTGTAACCATGTCAGTGTATAACCATGTCATTGTATAACCATGTCAGTGTATAACCATGTCGGTATGTAACCATGTCAGTGTATAACCATGTCGGTATGTAACCATGTCAGTGTATAACCATGTAAGTGTATAACCATGTCAGTGTATAACCATGACGGTATGTAACCAGGTCAGTGTATAACCATGTCGGTATGTAACCATGTCAGTGCATAACCATGTCAGTGTGTAACCATATCAGTGTATAACCATGTCAATGTATAACCATGTCAGTGTATAACCATGTCGGTATGTAACCATGTCAGTGTATAATCATGTCAGTGTGTAACCATGTCAGTGTATAACCATGTCGGTGTGTAACCATGTCAGTGTATAACCATGTCAGTGTATAACCATGTCACTGTATAACCATGTTAGTGTATAATCATGTCAGTGTTTAACCATGTCAGTGTATAACCATGTCAGTGTATAATCATGTCGGTGTGTAACCATGTCAGTGTATAACCATGTCAGTGTATAACCATGTCGGTTTATAACCATGTCAGCGTATAACCATGTCAGTGTATAAACATGTCGGTATGTAACCATGTCAGTGTATAACCATGTCAGTGTATAACCATGTCGGTTTATAACCATGTCAATGTATAACCATGTCAGTGTATAAACATGTCGGTATGTAACCATGTCAGTGTATAACCATGTCAGTGTATAACCATGTCGGTTTATAACCATGTCAGTGTATTACCATGTCAGTGTACAAACATGTCGGTATGTAACCATGTCAATGTTTAACCATGTCAGTGTATAAACATGTCGGTATGTAACCATGTCAGTGTATAACCATGTCAGTGTATAACCATGTCGGTTTATAAACATGTCAGTGTATGACCATGTCGGTATGTAACCATGTCAGTGGTTAACCATGTCAGTGTATAACCATGTCAGTGTATAAATATGTCAGTGTATCACCATGTCGGTATGTAACCATGTCAGTGTATAACCATGGTAGTTTATAACCATGTCAGTGTTTAACCATGTCGGTATGTAACCATGTCAATGTATAAACATGGTAATGTATAACCATGTCGGTATGTATCCATGTCAGTGTATAACCATGTCAGTGCATAACCATGTCGGTATGTAACCATGTCAGTGTATAACCATGTCAGTGTATAAACATGTCGGTATGTAACCATGTCAGTGTATAAGCATGTCGGCATGTAACCATGTCAGTGTATAACCATATCGGTATGTATCCATGTCAGTGTATAACCATGTCAGAGTATAACCATGTCAGTGTATAACCATGTAAGTGTATAACCATATCAGTGTATAACCATGTCGGTATGTAACCATGTCAGTGTATAACCATGTCAGTGTATAACCATGTCGGATTATAACCATGTCAGTGTATAAACATGTCATTGTATAACCATGTCGGTATGTAACCATGTCAGTGTATAACCATGTCAGTGTGTAAACATGTCAGTGTATAACTATGTCGGTGTGTAACCAGGTCAGTGTATAAACATGTCAGTGTATAACCATGTCGGTATCTAACCATGTCAGTGTATAACCATGTCAGTGTATAACCATGTCGGTTTATAACCATGTCAGTGTATAACCATGTCAGTGTATAAACATGTCGGTATGTAACCATGTCAGTGTATAACCATGTCAGTGTATAACCATTTCGGTTTATAACCATGTCAGTGTATAACCATGTCAGTGTATAAACATGTCGGTATGTAAACATGTCTGTGTATAACCATGTCAGTGTATAACCATGTCGGTTTATAACCATGTCAGTGTATAACCATTTCGGTATGTAACCATGTCAGTGTATAAACATGTCGGTTTATAACCATGTCAGTGTATAACCATGTCGGTATGCAAACATGTCGGTATGTAACAATGTCAGTGTATAACCATGTCAGTGTATAACCATGTCAGTGTGTAACCATGTCAGTGTGTAACCATTTCAGTGTTTAACCATGTCAGTGTGTAACCATGTCGGTATGTATTCATGTAAGTGTGTAACCATGTCAGTGTATAACCATGTCAGTTTTGAACCACGTCTGTATGTAACCATGTCGGTATGCAACCATGTCAGTGCATAACCATGTCGGTATGTAACCATGTCAGTATGTAACCATGTCAGTGTATAACCATGTCGGTATGTAACCATGTCAGTGTGTAACCATGTCAGTGTATAACCATGTCAGTGTATAACCATGTCAGTGTATAACCATGTCGGTGTATAACCATGATGGTATGTAACCATGTCAGTGTATAACCATGTCGGTATGTAACCATGTCATTGTATAACCATGTCAGTGTGTAACCATGTCAGTATATAACCATGTAAGTGTATACACCTATCGGTATGTAACCATGTCAGTGTATAACCATGTCAGTGTATAAACATATCGGTTTATAACCATGTCAGTGTATAACCATGTCAGTGTATAAACATGTCGGTATGTAACCATGTCAGTGTATAACCATGTCAGTGTATAACCATGTCGGTTTATAACCATGTCAATGTATAACCATGTCAGTGTATAAACATGTCGGTATGTAACCATGTCAGTGTATAACCATGTCAGTGTATAACCATGTCGGTTTATAAACATGTCGGTATGCAAACATGTTGGTATGTAAACTTGTCAGTGTATCACCATGTCGGTATGTAACCATGTCAGTGTATAACCATGTCAGTGTATAACCATGTCTGTTTGCAAACATGTTGGTATGTAAACTTGTCAGTGTATAACCATGTCGGTATGTAACCATGTCAGTGTATAACCATGTCAGTGTATAACCATGTCGGTTTATAACCATGTCAGTGGATAACCATGTCAGTGTATAAACATGTCGGTATGTAACCATATCAGTGTATAAAAATGTCAGTGTATAACCATGTCGGTTTATAACCATGTCAATGTATAACCATGTCAGTGTATAACCATGTCGGTTTATAACCATGTCAGTGTATAACCATGTCAGTGTATAAACATGTCGGTATGTAACCATGTCAGTGTATAACCATATCAGTGCATAACCATGTCAGTTTATAACCATGTCAATGTATAAACATGTCAGTGTATAACCATGTCAGTGTATAATCATGTCGGTATGTAACCATGACAGTGTATAACCTTGTCAGTGTATAACCATGTCGGTATGTAACAATGACATTGTATAACCATGTCAGTGTATAACCATGTCGGTATGTAACCATGTCAGTGTATAACCATGTCGGTTTGTAACCATGTCAGTGTGTAACCCTGTCAGTGTATAACCATGTCGGTATGTAACTCTGTCAGTATGTAACCATGTCAGTATGTAACCATGTCAGTGTATAACCATGTCGGAATGTAACCAAGTCAGTGTGTAACCATATCAGTGTGTAACCATGTCGGTATGTATCCATGTCGGTATGTAACCATGTCAGTGTATAACCATGTCGGTTTGCAAACATGTCAGTGTATAACCATGTCGATATGTAACCATGTCAGTATGTAACCATGTCAGTGTATAACGATGTCGATATGTAACCATGTCAGTGTGTAACCATGTCAGTGTATAACCATGTCAGTGTATAACCATGTCAGTGTATAATCATGACGGTATGTAACCATGTCAGTGCATAACCATGTCAGTGTATAACCATTTCGGTATGTAACCATGTCAGTGCATAACCATGTCGGTATGTAACCATGTCAGTGTATAACCATGTCAGTGTATAACCATGTCGGTATGTAACCATGTCAGTGTGTAACCATGTCGGTAAGTAACCATGTCAGTGTATAACCATGTCAGTGTATAACCATGTCGGTGTATAACCATGTCAGTGTGTAAACATGTCAGTGTATAACCATATCAGTGTGTAACCATGTCAGTGTATAACCATGTCAGTGTGTAAACATGTCAGTGTATAAACATTTCGGTATGTAACCATGTCAGTGTATAACCATGTCAGTGTATAACCATGTCGGTTTATAACCATGTCAATGTATAACCATGTCAGTGTATAAACATGTCGGTATGTAACCATGTCAGTGTATAACCATGTCAGTGTATAACCATGTCGGTTTATAACCATGTCAGTGTATAACCATGTCGGTAGGCAAACATTTCGGTATGTAACCATGTCAGTGTATAACCATGTCGGTATGTAACCATGTCAGTGTATAACCATGTCAGTGTATAACCATGTCGGTTTATAACCATGTCAGTGTATAACCATGTCAGTGTATAAACATGTCGGTATGTAACCATGTCAATGTATAACCATGTCAGTGTATAAGCATGTCGGTTAATAACCATGTCAATGTATAACCATGTCAGTGTATAAACATGTCGGTATGTAACCATGTCAATGTATAACCATGTCAGTGTATAACCATGTCAGTGTATAATCATGTCGGTATGTAACCATGACAGTGTATAACCATGTCAGTGTATAACCATGTCGGTATGTAAAAATGACATTGTATAACCATGTCAGTGTATAACCATGTCGGTATGTAACCATGTCAGTGTATAACCATGTCGGTTTGTAACCATGTCAGTGTGTAATCCTGTCAGTGTATAACCATGTCGGTATGTAACTCTGTCAGTATGTAACCATGTCAGTATGTAACCATGTCGGTGTATAACCATGTCGGTTTGTAACCATGTCAGTGTGTAACCATGTCAGTGTATAACCATGTCGGTTTGTAACCATGTCAGTGTGTAACCCTGTCAGTGTATAACCATGTCGGTATGTAACTCTGTCAGTATGTAACCATGTCAGTGTATAACCATGTCGGTGTATAACCATGTCGGAATGTAACCAAGTCAGTGTGTAACCATATCAGTGTGTAACCATGTCGGTATGTATCCATGTCGGTATGTAACCATGTCAGTGTGTAACCATGTCGGTATGCAACCATGTCAGTGTATAACCATGTCGGTATGTAACCATGTCAGTATGTAACCATGTCAGTGTATAACCATGTCGGTATGTAACCATGTCAGTGTGTAACCATGTCAGTATATAACCATGTCAGTGTATAACCATGTCAGTGTATAACCATGACGGTATGTAACCATGTCAGTGTATAACCATGTCAGTGTATAACCATTTCGGTATGTAACCATGTCAGTGTATAACCATGTCGGTATGTAACCATGTCAGTGTATAACCATGTCAGTGTATAACCATGTCGGTGTATAACCATGTCAGTGTGTAAACATGTCAGTGTATAACCATGTCAGTGTGTAACCATGTCAGTGTATAACCATGTCAGTGTGTAAACATGTCAGTGTATAAACATGTCGGTATGTAACCATGTCAGTGTATAACCATGTCAGTGTATAACCATGTCGGTTTATAAACATGTCAGTGTATAACCATATCGGTATGCAAACATGTCGGTATGTAGCCATGTCAGTGTATAACCATGTCGGTATGTAACCATGTCAGTGTATAACCATGTCAGTGTATAACCATGTCAGTTTTGAACCATGTCTGTATGTAACCTTGTCGGTATGCAAGCATGTCAGTGTATAACCATGTCGGTATGTAACCATGTCAGTTTGTAACCATGTCAGTGTATAACCATGTCGGTATGTAACCATGTCAGTGTGTAACCATGTCAGTGTATAACCATGTCAGTGTATAACCATGTCAGTGTATAACCATGTCGGAATGTGACCATGTCAGTGTATAACCATGTCGGTATGTAACCATGTCAGTGTATAACCATGTCGGTATGTAACCATGTCAGTGTATAACCATGTCAGTTTGTAACCATGTCAGTGTATAACCATGTAAGTGTATAACCATGTCAGTGTATAACCATGACGGTATGTAACCATGTCAGTGTATAACCATGTCGGTATGTAACCATGTCAGTGTATAACCATGTCAGTGTGTAACCATGTCAGTGTATAATCATGTCAATGTATAACCATGTCAGTGTATAACCATGTCGGTATGTAACCATGTCAGTGTATAACCATGTCGGTATGTAACCATGTCAGTGTATAACCATGTCAGTGTGTAACCATGTCAGTGTATAATCATGTCAATGTATAATCATGTCAGTGTATAACCATGTCGGTATGTAACCATGTCAGTGTATAACCATGTCAGTGTATAACCATGTCAGTGTGTAACCATGTCAGTGTATAACCATATCGGTGTGTAACCCTGTCAGTGTATAATCATGTCAGTGTGTAACCATGTCAGTGTATAACCATGTCGGTATGTAACCATGTCAGTGTATAATCATGTCAGTGTGTAACCATGTCAGTGTATAACCATGTCGGTATGTAACCATGTCAGTGTATAACCATGTCGGTATGTAACCATGTCAGTGTATAATCATGTCAATGTATAACCATGTCAGTGTATAACCATATCGGTGTGTAACCATGTCAGTGTATAATCATGTCAGTGTGTAACCATGTCAGTGTATAACCATGTCGGTATGTAACCATGTCAGTGTATAACCATGTCGGTATGTAACCATGTCAGTGTATAACCATATCGGTGTGTAACCATGTCAGTGTATAACCATGTCAGTGCATAACCATGTCAGTGTATACTCATGACAGTGTATAACCATGTCAGTGTATAACCATGTCAGTGTATAATCATGTCGGTGTGTAACCATGTCAGTGTATAACCATGTCAGTTGATAACCATGTCGGTTTATAACCATGTCAGTGTATAACCATGTCAGTGTATAAACATGTCGGTATGTAACCATGTCAGTGTATAACCATGTCAGTGTAAAACCATGTCGGTTTATAACCATGTCAAGGTATAACCATGTCAGTGTATAAACATGTCGGTATGTAACCCTGTCAGTGTATAACCATGTCAGTGTATAACCATGTCGGTTTATAACCATGTCAGTGTATAACCATGTCGGTATGCAAACATGTCGGTATGTAACCATGTCAGTGTATAACCATGTCGGTATGTAACCATGTCAGTGTATAACCATGTCAGTGTATAACCATGTCGGTTTATAACCATGTCAGTGTATAACCATGTCAGTGTATAAACATGTCGGTATGTAACCATGTCAATGTATAACCATGTCAGTGTATAACCATGTCGGTTTGTAACCATGTCAATGTATAACCATGTCAGTGTATAAACATGTCGGTATGTAACCATGTCAGTGTATAACCATGTCAGTGTATAACCATGTCGGTTTATAACCATGTCAGTGTATAACCATGTCGGTATGCAAACATGTCGGTATGTAACCATGTCAGTGTGTAACCATGTCAGTGTATAACCATGTCAGTGTGTGACCATGTCAGTGTGTAACCATGTCAGTGTATAACCATGTCAGTGTGTAACCATGTCGGAATGTATCCATGTCAGTGTGTAACCATGTCAGTGTATAACCATGTCAGTGTATAACCATGTCAGTGAATAACCATGTCGGTATGTAACCATGTCAGTGTATAACCATGTCGGTATGTAACCATATCAGTGTATAACCATGTCGGTATGTAACCATGTCAGTGTATAACCATGTCAGTGTATAACTATGTCGGTATGTAACCATATCAGTGTATAACCATGTCGGTATGTAACCATGTCAGTGTATAACCATGTCGGTTGTAACCATGTCAGTGTATAACCATGACGATATGTAACCATATCAGTGTATAACCATATCAGTGTATAACCATGTCAGTGTATAATCATGTCGGTGTGTAACCATGTCAGTGTATAACCATGTTAGTGTATAATCATGTCAGTGTATAACCATGTCAGTGTATAACCATGTCAGTGTATAATCATGTCGGTGTGTAACCATGTCAGAGTATAACCATGTCAGTGTATAACCATGTCGGTTTATAACCATGTCAGTGTATAACCATGTCAGTGTATAAACATGTCGGTATGTAACCATGTCAGTGTATAACCATGTCAGAGTATAACCATGTCGGTTTATAACCATGTCAATGTATAACAATGTCAGTGTATAAACATATCGGTATGTAAACATGTCAGTGTATAACCATGTCAGTGTATAACCATGTCGGTTTATAACCATGTCAGTGTATAACCATGTCGGTATGCAAACATGTCGGTATGTAACCATGTCCGTGTATAACCATGTCGGTATGTAACCATGTCAGTGTATAACCATGTCAGTGTATAACCATATCGGTTTATAACCATGTCAGTGTATAACCATGTCAGTGTATAAACATGTCGGTATGTAACCATGTCAATGTATAACCATGTCAGTGTATAACCATGTCGGTTTATAACCATGTCAATGTATAACCATGTCAGTGTATAAACATGTCGGTATGTAACCATGTCAGTGTATAACCATGTCGGTTTATAACCATGTCAGTGTATAACCATGTCGGTATGCAAACATGTCGGTATGTAACCATGTCAGTGTGTAACCATGTCAGTGTGTAACCATGTCAGTGTATAACCATGTCAGTGTGTAACCAAGTCGGTATGTATCCATGTCAATGTGTAACCATGTCAGTGTATAACCATGTCAGTGTATAACCATGTCGGTATGTAACCATGTTACTGTATAACCATGTCAGTGTATAACCATGTCAGAGTATAACCATGTCGTTATGTAACCATGTCAGTGTGTAACCCTGTCAGTGTATAACCATGTCGGTATGTAACTCTGTCAGTATGTAACCATGTCAGTATGTAACCATGTCAGTGTATAACCATGTCGGTATGTAACCAAGTCAGTGTGTAACCATGTCGGTATGTATCCATGTCGGTATGTAGCAATGTCAGAGTGTAACCATGTCGGTATGTAACCATTTCAGTGTATAACCATGTCGGTATGTAACCATGTCAGTGTTTAACCATGTCAGTATGTAACCATGTCAGTATGTAACCATGTCAGTGTATAACCATGTCTGTATGTAACCATGTCAGTATGTAACCATGTCAGTGTATAATCATGTCGGTATGTAACCATGTCAGTGTATAACCATGTCGGTATGTAACCATGTCAGTGTATAACCATGTCGGTATGAAACCATGTCAGTGTATAAGCATGTCGGTATGTAACCATGTCAGTGTATAACCATGTCAGTGTTTTACCATGTCGGTGTATAACCATGTCAGTGTATAACCATGTCAGTGTATAACCATGTCGGTATGTAACCATGTCAGTGTATAACCATGTCGGTATGTAACCATGACAGTGTATAACCATGTCGGTATGTAACCATGTCAGTGTATAACCATGTCAGTGTATACTCATGTAAGTGTATAACCATGTCAGTGTATAACCATGACGGTATGTAACCATGTCAGTGTATAACCATGTCGGTATGTAACCATGTCAGTGTATAACAATGTCAGTGTATAACTATGTCGGTATGTAATCATATCAGTGTATAACCATGTCGGTATGTAACCATGTCAGTGTATAACCATGTCGGTATGTAACCATATCAGTGTATAACCATGTCAGTGTATAACTATGTCGGTATGTAAACATATCAGTGTATAACCATGTCGGTATGTAAGCATGTCAGTGCATAACCATGTCGGTATGTAACCATGTCAGTGTATAACCATGTCAGTGTATAACCATGACGGTATGTAACCATATCAGTGTATAACCATGTCTGTATGTAACCATGTCAGTATGTAACCATGTCAGTGTATAATCATGTCGGTATGTAACCATGTCGGTATGTAACCATGTCAGTGTATAACCATGTCGGTATGAAACCATGTCAGTGTATAAGCATGTCGGTATGTAACCATGTCAGTGTATAACCATGTCAGTGTTTTACCATGTCGGTGTATAACCATGTCAGTGTATAACCATGTCAGTGTATAACCATGTCGGTATGTAACCATGTCAGTGTATAACCATGTCGGTATGTAACCATGTCAGTGTATAACCATGTCGGTATGTAACCATGTCAGTGTATAACCATGTCAGTGTATACTCATGTAAGTGTATAACCATGTCAGTGTATAACCATGACGGTATGTAACCATGTCAGTGTATAACCATGTCGGTATGTAACCATGTCAGTGTATAACCATGTCAGTGTATAACTATGTCGGTATGTAACCATATCAGTGTATAACCATGTCGGTATGTAACCATGTCAGTGTATAACCATGTCGGTATGTAACCATATCAGTGTATAACCATGTCAGTGTATAACTATGTCGGTATGTAAACATATCAGTGTATAACCATGTCGGTATGTAAGCATGTCAGTGCATAACCATGTCGGTATGTAACCATGTCAGTGTATAACCATGTCAGTGTATAACCATGACGGTATGTAACCATATCAGTGTATAATCATGTCGGTATGTAACCATGTCAGTGTATAACCATGACGGTATGTAACCATCAGTGTATAACCATGTCAGTGTATAACCAGGTCGGTATGTAACCATATCAGTGTGTAACCATGTCAGTGTATAATCAAGTCAGTGTATAACCATGTCAGTGTATAACCATGTCGGTATGTAACCATATCAGTGTATAAACATGTCAGTGTATAACCATGTCAGTTGTAACCATGTCAGTGTATAACCATGTTGGTATGTAACCATGTCAATGTATAACCATGTCAGTGTATAACCATGTCGGTTTATAACCATGTCAGTGTATAAGCATGTCAGTGTATAAACATGTCGGTATGTAACCATGTCAGTGTATAACCATGTCGGTATGCAAACATGTCGGTATGTAACCATGTCAGTGTATAACCATGTCGGTATGTAACCATGTCAGTGTATAACCATGTCGGTATGTAACCATGTCAGTGTATAACCATGTAAGTGCATAACCATGTCAGTGTATAACGATGACGGTATGTAACCATGTCAGTGTATAACCATGTCAGTGTATAACCATGTTAGTGTATAACCATATCGGTATTTAACCATGTCAGTGTATAACCATGTCGGTGTGTAACCATGTCAGTGTATAACCATGTCGGTATGTAACCATGTCAGTGTATAACCATGTCGGTATGTAACCATGTCAGTGTATAACCATGTCGGTATGAAACCATGTCAGTGTATAAGCATGTCGGTATGTAACCATGTCAGTGTATAACCATGTCAGTGTTTTACCATGTCGGTGTATAACCATGTCAGTGTATAACCATGTCAGTGTATAACCATGTCGGTATGTAACCATGTCAGTGTATAACCATGTCGGTATGTAACCATGTCAGTGTATAACCATGTCGGTATGTAACCATGTCAGTGTATAACCATGTCAGTGTATACTCATGTAAGTGTATAACCATGTCAGTGTATAACCATGACGGTATGTAACCATGTCAGTGTATAACCATGTCGGTATGTAACCATGTCAGTGTATAACCATGTCAGTGTATAACTATGTCGGTATGTAACCATATCAGTGTATAACCATGTCGGTATGTAACCATGTCAGTGTATAACCATGTCGGTATGTAACCATATCAGTGTATAACCATGTCAGTGTATAACTATGTCGGTATGTAAACATATCAGTGTATAACCATGTCGGTATGTAAGCATGTCAGTGCATAACCATGTCGGTATGTAACCATGTCAGTGTATAACCATGTCAGTGTATAACCATGACGGTATGTAACCATATCAGTGTATAACCATGTCGGTATGTAACCATGTCAGTGTATAACCATGACGGTATGTAACCATCAGTGTATAACCTTTCAGTGTATAACCAGGTCGGTATGTAACCATATCAGTGTGTAACCATGTCAGTGTGTAACCATGTCGTTATGTATCCATATCAGTGTGTAACCATTTCAGTGTATAACCATGTCAGTGTATAACCATATCGGTATTTAACCATGTCAGTGCATAACCGTGTCGGAATGTGACCATGTCAGTGTATAAGCATGTCAGTGTATAATAATGTCGGTATGTAACCATGTTACTGTATAACCATGTCAGTGTATAAACATGTCAGTGCATAATCTTGTCGGTATGTAACCATGACAGTGTATAACCATGTCAGTGTATAATCATGTCGGTATGTAACAATGACATTGTATAACCATGTCAGTGTATAACCATGTCGGTATGTAACCATGTTACTGTATAACCATGTCAGTGTATAACCATGTCAAAGTATAACCATGTCGTTATGTAACCATGTCAGTGTGTAACCCTGTCAGTGTATAACCATGTCGGTATGTAACTCTGTCAGTATGTAACCATGTCAGTATGTAACCATGTCAGTGTATAACCATGTCGGTATGTAACCAAGTCAGTGTGTAACCATGTCGGTATGTATCCATGTCGGTATGTAACAATGTCAGTGTGTAACCATCTCGGTATGTAACCATTTCAGTGTATAACCATGTCGGTATGTAACCATGTCAGAGTTTAATCATGTCGGTATGTAACCATGTCAGTATGTAACCATGTCAGTGTATAACCATGTCGGTATGTAACCATGTCAGTATGTAACCATGTCAGTGTATAATCATGTCGGTATGTAACCATGTCAGTGTATAACCATGTCGGTATGTAACCATGTCAGTGTATAACCATGTCGGTATGAAACCATGTCAGTGTATAACCATGTCGGTATGTAACCATGTCAGTGTATAACCATGTCAGTGTTTAACCATGTCGGTGTATAACCATGTCAGTGTATAACCATGTCAGTGTATAAACATGTCGGTATGTAACCATTTCAGTGTATAACCATGTCGGTATGTAACCATGTCAGTGTATAACCATGTCGGTATGTAACCATGTCAGTGTATAACCATGACAGTGTATAATCATGTAAGTGTATAACCATGTCAGTGTATAACCATGACGGTATGTAACCATGTCAGTGTATAACCATGTCGGTATGTAACCATGTCAGTGTATAACCATGTCAGTGTGTAACCATGTCAGAGTATAACCAGGTCGGTGTGTAACCATGTCAGTGTATAACCATGTCGGTGTATAACCATGTCGGTGTGTAACAATGTCAGTGTATAACCATGTCGGTATGTATCCATGTCAGTATATAACCATGTCGGTTTGTAACCATGTCAGTGTATAACCCCATGTCAGTGGATAAGCATGTCGGTATGTAACCATGTCAGTGTATAACCATGTCGGTATGTAAACATGTCAGTGTATTACCATGTCAGTGTATAACCATGTCAGTGTATAACCATGTCAGTGTATATCCATGTCAGTGTATAACCATGTCAGTGTGTAACCATGTCAGTGTATAAACATGTCAGTGTATAACCCATGTCAGTGTATAAACATGTTAGTGTTTAACCATGTCAGTGTATAACCATGTCGGTATGTAACCATGTCAGTGTATAACCTTGTCGGTATTTAACCATGTCAGTGTATAACCATGTCGGTATGTAACCATGTCAGTGTATAACCATGTCGCTATGCAACCATGTCAGTGTATAACCATGTCGGTATGTAACCATGTCAGTGTATAACCATGTCGGTATGTATCCATGTCAGTGTATAACCATGTCGGTATGTAACCATGTCAGTGTATAACCATGTCAGTGTATAACCATGTCGGTATGTAACCATGTCAGTGTATAACCATGTCGGTATGTATCCATGTCAGTGTATAACCATGTCGGTATGTAACCATGTCGGTATGTAACCATGTCAGTGTATAACCGTCCGCCTCCGTGGTCGAGTGGTTAAGGTCGCTGACTTGTATACCACTGTAACCTATCATCACTGATGGTCACGGTTCGAGCCCCGCTCAGACCGTGTCTCATTTATATGAAAAAGTTGGCAGTTTCTTACGGAGGTTGGTGCACCCAAGTACTGGTTAACCGCTGGAGCCTGCCCAGAAAAGGTGTTGTTAGGTAAACTGCCCGCCGGCGATATAGCCCAAAATGGTGCTGATGCAGGCGTAAAACCCGAAATATAACATAACATATAACATAACAGTGTATAACCATGTCGGTATGTATTCATGTCAGTGTATAACAATGTCGCTATGTAACCATGTCGGTATGTAACCATGTCAGTGGATAAAAATGTCGGTATGTAACCATGTCAGTGTATAACCATGTCAGTGTATAATCATGTTAGTGTGTAACCCTGTCCGTATGCAACCATGTCAGTGTATAACCATGTCGGTATGTAACCATGTCAGTGTATAAATATGTCGGCATGTATCCATGTCAGTGTATAACCATGTCGCTATGCAACCATGTCAGTGTATAACCATGTCGGTATGTAACGATGTCAGTGTATAACCATGTCGGTATGTATCCATGTCAGTGTATAACCATGTCGGTATGTAACCATGTCAGTGTATAACCATGTCAGTGTATAACCATGTCGGTATGTAACCATGTCAGTGTACAACCATGTCAGTGTATAAACATGTCAGTGTATAATCATGTCGGTATGTAACCATGTCAGTGTATAACCATGTCTGTATGCAACCATGTCGGTGTATAACCATGTTAGTATGTAACCATGTCGGTATGTAACCATGTCAGTGTATAACCATGTTGGTATGTAACCATGTCAGTGTATAACCATTTCGGTATGTAAACATGTCAGTGTATAACCATGTCGGTATGTATCCATGTCAGTATATAACCATGTCGGTTTGTAATCATGTCAGTGTATAACCCCATGTCAGTGCATAACCATGTCGGTATGTAACCATGTCAGTGTATAACCATGTCAGTGTATAACCATGTCGGTATGTAACCATATCAGTGTATAACCATGTCAGTGTATAATCATGTTAGTGTGTAACCCTGTCCGTATGCAACCATGTCAGTGTATAACCATGTCGGTATGTAACCATGTCAGTGTATAAATATGTCGGCATGTATCCATGTCAGTGTATAACTATGTCGCTATGCAACCATGTCAGTGTATAACCATGTCGGTATGTAACGATGTCAGTGTATAACCATGTCGGTATGTATCCATGTCAGTGTATAACCATGTCGGTATGTAAACATGTCAGTGTATAACCATGTCAGTGTATAACCATGTCGGTATGTAACCATGTCAGTGTACAACCATGTCAGTGTATAAACATGTCAGTGTATAATCATGTCGGTATGTAACCATGTCAGTGTATAACCATGTCTGTATGCAACCATGTCGGTGTATAACCATGTTAGTATGTAACCATGTCGGTATGTAACCATGTCAGTGTATAACCATGTTGGTATGTAACCATGTCAGTGTATAACCATTTCGGTATGTAAACATGTCAGTGTATAACCATGTCGGTATGTATCCATGTCAGTATATAACCATGTCGGTTTGTAATCATGTCAGTGTATAACCCCATGTCAGTGCATAACCATGTCGGTATGTAACCATGTCAGTGTATAACCATGTCAGTGTATAACCATGTCGGTATGTAACCATATCAGTGTATAACCATGTCGGTATGTAACCATGTCAGTGTGTAACCATGTCGGTATGTAACCATGGTAGTGTATAACCATGTCAGCGTATAACCATGTCAGTGTTTAACCATGTCAGTGTATAAACAGGTCAGTGTATAACCATGTCGGTATGTATCCATGTCAGTGTATAATTATGTCGGTTTGTAACCATGTCAGTGTATAACCATGTCGGTATGTAACCATGCCAGTGTATAACCATGTCGGTATGTAACCATTTCAGTGTATAACAATGTCGGTATGTAATTATGTCAGTGTATAACCATGTCATTGTATAACCATGTCAGTGTGTAACCATGTCGGTATGTAACCATGTCAGTAACCATGACAGTGTATAACCATGTCGGTGTATATCCATGTCAGTGTATAACCATGTCGGTATGTAACCATGACAGTGTATAACCATGTCAGTGTATAACCATTTCGGTGTATATCCATGTCAGTTTATAACCATGTCGGTATGTAACCATGACATTGTATAACCATGTCAGTGTATAACCATGTCAGTGTATAACCATGTCGGTGTATATCCATGTCAGTGTATAACCATGTCCGTATGTAACCATGTCAGTGTATAACCATGTCAGTGTATAACCATGTCAGTGTATAACCATTTCGTTGTATAACCATGTCAGTGTATAACCATGTCAGAGTATAACCATGTCAGTGTATAACCATGTCAGTGTATAACCATGTCAGTGTACAACCATGTCAGTGTATAACCATGTCAGTGTATAACCATGTCAGTGTATAACCATGTCAGTGTATAACCATGTCAGTGTATAACCATGTCGGTATGTATCCATGTCAGTGTATAACCATGTCAGTGTATAACCATGTCAGTGTATAACCATGTCAGTGTATAACCATGTCAGTGTATAACCATGTCGGTATGTATCCAAGTCAGTGTATAACCATGTCAGTGTATAACCATATCAGTGTATAACTATGTCAGTGTATAACTATATGTCGGTATGTAACCATGTCAGTGTATAAACATGTCGGTTTGTATCCATGTCAGTGTATAACCATATCGGTATGTAACCATGTCAGTATGTAACCATGTCAGTGTATAACCATGTCGGTATGTAACCATGTCAGTGTATAACCATGTCAGTGTATATCCATGTCAGTGTATAACTATGTCGGAATGTGACAATGTTAGTGCATAACCATGTCGGAATGTGACCATGTCAATGTATAACCATGTCAGTGTATAATAATGTCGGTATGTAACCATGTTACTGTATAACCATGTCAGTGTATAACCATGTCAGTGTATAATCATGTCGGTATGTAACCATGACAGTGTATAATCCTGTCAGTGTATAACCATGTCGGTATGTAACTCTGTCAGTATGTAACCATGTCAGTATGTAACCATGTCAGTGTATAACCATGTCGGTATGTAACAAAGTCAGTGTGTAACCATGTCGGTAGGTATCCATGTCGGTATGTAACCATGTCAGTGAGTAACCATGTCTGTATGTAACCATGTCAGTGTATAACCATTACGGTATGTAACCATGTCAGTATGTAACCATGTCAGAGAATAACCATGTCGGTATGTAATCATGTCAGTATGCAACAATGTCAGTGTATAATCATGTCGGTATGTAACCATGTCAGTGTATAACCATGTCGGTATGTATCCATGTCAGTGTATAACCATGTCAGTTTATAACCATGTCAGTGTATAACCATGTCAGTGTATAACTATGTCAGTGCATAACCATGTCAGTGTATAACCATGTCAGTGCATAACCATGTCGGTATGTATCCATGTCAGTGTATAACCATGTCAGTGCATAACCATGTCAATGTATAACCATGTCAGTGTATAACCATGTCGGTGTATATCCATGTCAGTGTATAACCATGTCGGTGTATATCCATGTCAGTGTATAACCATGTCGGTATGTAACCATTTCAGTGTATAACCATGTCAGTATATAACCAGGTCGGTGTATATCCATGTCAGTGTATAACCATGTCG
This sequence comes from Archivesica marissinica, assembly GCA_014843695.1. Lineage (NCBI taxonomy): Eukaryota > Metazoa > Mollusca > Bivalvia > Venerida > Vesicomyidae > Archivesica > Archivesica marissinica. Next base: position 52,235,297 of record CM026388.1, on the reverse strand, counting down.
GTATGTAACCATGTTAGTGTATAACCATGTCAGTGTATAACCATGTCAGTGTATAACCATTTCGGTGTATAACCATGTCAGTGTATAACCAAGTCAGTTGATAACCAGGTCAGTGTATAACCATGTCAGTGTATAACCATGTCAGTGTATAACCATGTCAGTGTATAACCATGTCAGTGTATAACCATGTCAGTGTATAACCATGTCGGTATGTATCCATGTCAGTGTATAACCATGTCAGTGTATAACCATATCAGTGTATAATCATGTCAGTGTATAACCATGTCAGTGTATAACCATGTCGGTATGTATCATGTCAGTGTATAACCATGTCAGTGTATAACCATGTCAGTGTATAACTATGTCAGTGTGTAACCATATGTCGGTATGTAACCATGTCAGTGTATAAACATGTCGGTTTGTATCCATATCAGTGTATAACCATATCGGTATGTAACCATGTCAGTATGTAACCATGTCAGTGTATAACCATGTCGGTATGTAACCATGTCAGTGTATAACCATGTCGGTATGTAACCATGTCGGTATGTAACCATGTCGGTGTGTAACCATGTCGGTATGTAACCATGTCGGTGTATTACCATGTCAGTGTATAACCATGTCAGTGTATAACCATTTCAGTGTATATCCATGTCATTGTGTAACCATGTCGGTATGTAACCATGTCGGTATGTAACCATGTCGGTATGTAACCATGTCAGTGTATAACCATGTCGGTATGTAACCATGTCAGTGTATAACCATGTCAATAGGTAACCATGTCGGTATGTAAACATGTCAGTGTATAACCATGTCAGTGTATATCCATGTCAGTGTATAACTATGTCGGAATGTGACAATGTCAGTGCATAACCATGTCGGAATGTGACCATGTCAATGTATAACCATGTCAGTGTATAATAATGTCGGTATGTAACCATGTTACTGTATAACCATGTCAGTGTATAACCATGTCAGTGTATAATCATGTCGGTATGTAACCATGACAGTGTATAACCATGTCAGTGTATAACCATGTCGGTATGTAACAATGACATTGTATAACCATGTCAGTGTATAACCATGTCGGTATGTAACCATTTCAGTGCATAACCATGTCGGTATGTAACCATGTCAGTGTGTAACCCTGTCAGTGTATAACCATGTCGGTATGTAACTCTGTCAGTATGTAACCATGTCAGTATGTAACAAAGTCAGTGTGTAACCATGTCGGTATGTATCCATGTCGGTATGTAACCATGTCAATGTGTAACCATGACTGTATGTAACCATGTCAGTGTATAACCATGTCGGTATGTAACCATGTCAGTGTATAACCATGTCGGTATGTAACCATGTCAGAATGTAACCATGTCAGAGAATAACCATGTCGGTATGTAACCATGTCAGTATGTAACAATGTCAGTGTATAATCATGTCGGTATGTAACCATGTCAGTGTATAACCATGTCGGTATGTATCCATTGTCAGTGTATAACCATGTCAGTGTATAACCATGTCAGTGTATAACCATGTCAGTGTATAACCATGTCAGTGCATAACCATGTCGGTATGTATCCATGTCAGTGTATAACCATGTCAGTGCATAACCATGTCAATGTATAATCATGTCAGTGTATAACCATGTCGGTGTATATCCATGTCAGTGTATAACCATGTCGGTGTATATCCATGTCAGTGTATAACCATGTCGGTATGTAACCATGTCAGTGTATAACCATGTCAGTATATAACCATGTCGGTGTATATCCATGTCAGTGTATAACCATGTCGGTATGTAACCATGTCAGTGTATAACCATGTCAGTTTTATAACCATGTCAGTGTATAACCATTTCGGTGTATAATCATGTCAGTGTATAACCATGTCAGTTTATAACCAGGTCAGTGTATAACCATGTCAGTGTATAACCATGTCAGTGTATAACCATGTCAGTGTATAACCATGTCGGTATGTATCCATGTCAGTGTATAACCATGTCAGTGTATAACCATGTCAGTGTATAACCATGTCAGTGCATAACCATATCGGTATGTATCCATGTCAGTGCATAACCATGTCAGTGCATAACCATGTCAATGTATAACCATGTCAGTGTATAACCATATTTCGGTATGTAACCATGTCAGTGTATAACCATGTCGGTTTGTATCCATGTCAGAGTATAACCATATCGGTATGTAACCATGTCAGTATGTAACCATGTCAGTGTATAACCATGTCAGTGTATAACCATGTCAGTGTATAACCATGTCAGTGTTTATCCATGTCAGTGTATAACCATGTCAGTGTGTAACCATGTCAGTGTATAACCATGTCAGTGTATAACCCATGTCAGTGTATAACCATGTCAGTGTTTAACCATGTCAGTGTATAACCATGTCGGTATGTAATCATGTTGGTGTATAATCATGTCAGTGTATAACCATGTCGGTGTGTAACCATGTCCATATGTAACCATGTCGTTGTATAACCATGTCGTTATGTAACCATGTCGGTATGTAACCATGTCAGTGTATAACCATGTCAGTGTATAATCATGTCAGTGTATAACCATGTCAGTGTATAACCATGTCGGTATGTAACCATTTCAGTGTATAATCATGTCGGTATGTAACTATGTCAGTGTATGACCATTTCGGTATATAACCATGTCAGTGTACAACCATGACAGTGTATAACCATGTCAGTGTATAACCATGTCAGTGTATAACCATGTCAGTGTATAACCATGTCGGTGTATAACCATGTCGGTATGTAACAATGTCAGTGTATAACCATGTCGGTATGTAACCATGTCAGTGTTTAACCATGTCAGTGTATAACCATGTCGGCGTGTAACCATGTCGGTATGTAACCATGTCAGTGTATAACCATGTCGGTATGCAACACTGACAGTGCATAACCATGTCGGTATGTAACCATGTCAGTGCATAATCATGTCAGTGTATAACCATGTCGGTATGTAACCACGTCAGTGTATAACCATGTCAGTGTATAACCATGTCAGTGTATAACCATGTCGGTATGTATCCATGTCAGTGTATAACCATGTCAGTGTATAACCATGTCAGTGTATAACCATGTCGGCATGTATCCATGTCAGTGTATAAACATATCGTTATGTAACCATGTCAGTGTATAACCATGTCGCTATGCAACCATGTCAGTGTATAACCATGTCAGTGTATAACCATGTCAGTGTATAACCATGTCGGTATGTAACCATGTCAGTGTACAACCATGTCAGTGTATAACCATGTCGGTATGTAACCATGTCAGTGTATAACCATGTCTTTGTATAACCATATCGGTATGTATCCATGTCAGTGTATAACCATGTCGGTATGTAACCATGTCAGTGTACAACCATGTTGGTATGTAACCATGTCAGTGTATAACCATGTCGGTATGTAACCATGTAAGTGTATAACCATGTCAGTGTATAACCATGTCAATGTATAACCATGTCAGTGTATAAACATGTCAGTCTATAACCATGTAGGTATGTAACCAGGTAAGTGTATAACCATATCAGTGTATAAACATGTCAGTGTATAACCATGTCGGTATGTAACCATGTCAGTGAATAGCCATGTCGGTATTTAACCAGGTCAGTGTATAGCTATGTCGGTATGTAACCATGTCAGTGTATAACCATTTCAGTGTATAACCATGTCGGTATGTATCCATGTCAGTGTATAACCATGTCAGTGTATAACCATGTCGGTATGTATCCATGTCAGTGTATAACCATGTCAGTGTATAACCATGTCAGTGTATAACCATGTCAGTGCATAACCATATCGGTATGTATCCATGTCAGTGCATAACCATGTCAGTGCATAACCATGTCAATGTATAACCATGTCAGTGTATAACCATATTTCGGTATGTAACCATGTCAGTGTATAACCATGTCGGTTTTTATCCATGTCAGAGTATAACCATATCGGTATGTAACCATGTCAGTATGTAACCATGTCAGTGTATAACCATGTCAGTGTATAACCATGTCAGTGTATAACCATGTCAGTGTTTATCCATGTCAGTGTATAACCATGTCAGTGTGTAACCATGTCAGTGTATAACCATGTCAGTGTATAACCCATGTCAGTGTATAACCATGTCAGTGTTTAACCATGTCAGTGTATAACCATGTCGGTATGTAATCATGTTGGTGTATAATCATGTCAGTGTATAACCATGTCGGTGTGTAACCATGTCCATATGTAACCATGTCGTTGTATAACCATGTCGTTATGTAACCATGTCGGTATGTAACCATGTCAGTGTATAACCATGTCAGTGTATAATCATGTCAGTGTATAACCATGTCAGTGTATAACCATGTCGGTATGTAACCATTTCAGTGTATAATCATGTCGGTATGTAACTATGTCAGTGTATGACCATTTCGGTATATAACCATGTCAGTGTACAACCATGACAGTGTATAAACATGTCAGTGTATAACCATGTCAGTGTATAACCATGTCAGTGTATAACCATGTCGGTGTATAACCATGTCGGTATGTAACAATGTCAGTGTATAACCATGTCGGTATGTAACCATGTCAGTGTTTAACCATGTCAGTGTATAACCATGTCGGCGTGTAACCATGTCGGTATGTAACCATGTCAGTGTATAACCATGTCGGTATGCAACACTGACAGTGCATAACCATGTCGGTATGTAACCATGTCAGTGCATAATCATGTCAGTGTATAACCATGTCGGTATGTAACCACGTCAGTGTATAACCATGTCAGTGTATAACCATGTCAGTGTATAACCATGTCGGTATGTATCCATGTCAGTGTATAACCATGTCAGTGTATAACCATGTCAGTGTATAACCATGTCGGCATGTATCCATGTCAGTGCATAAACATATCGTTATGTAACCATGTCAGTGTATAACCATGTCAGTGTATAACCATGTCAGTGTATAACCATGTCGGTATGTAACCATGTCAGTGTACAACCATGTCAGTGTATAACCATGTCGGTATGTAACCATGTCAGTGTATAACCATGTCTTTGTATAACCATATCGGTATGTATCCATGTCAGTGTATAACCATGTCGGTATGTAACCATGTCATTGTACAACCATGTTGGTATGTAACCATGTATGTGTATAACCATGTCGGTATGTAACCATGTAAGTGTATAACCATGTCAGTGTATAACCATGTCAATGTATAACCATGTCAGTGTATAAACATGTCAGTCTATAACCATGTCGGTATGTAACCAGGTAAGTGTATAACCATGTCAGTGTATAAACATGTCAGTGTATAACCATGTCGGTATGTAACCATGTCAGTGAATAGCCATGTCGGTATTTAACCAGGTCAGTGTATAGCTATGTCGGTATGTAACCATGTCAGTGTATAACCATTTCAGTGTATAACCATGTCAGTGTATAACCATGTCGGTATGTAACCATGTCAGTGTATAACCATGTCAATGTATAACTATGTCAGTGTATAACCATGTCAGTGTATAACCATGTCAGTGTATAACCATGTCAGTGTATAACCATGTCAGTGTATAACCATATCAGTGTATAACCATGTATGTATCCATTTCAGTATATAACCATGTCAGTGTATAACCATGTCAGTGTATAACCATGTCAGTGTATAACCATGTCGGTATGTAACCATGTAGGTGTACAACCATGTTGGTATGTAACCATGTCAGTGTATAACCATGTCGGTATGTAACCATGTAAGTGTATAACCATGTCAGTGTATAACAATGTCAGTGTATAACGATGTCAGTGTATAACCATGTCGGTATGTAACAATGTCAGTGTATAACCATGTCGGTATATAACTATGTCAGTGTATAACCATGTCGGTATGTAACAATGTCAGTGTATAACCATGTCAGTGTGTAACCATGTCGGTATGTAACCATGTAAGTGTATAACCATGTCAGTGTATTACCATGTCAGTGTATAACCATGTCGTTATGTAACCATGTCAGTGTATAACCATGTCAATGTATAACCATGTCAGTGTATAACCATGTCAGTGTATAACCATGTCAGTGTATAACCATGTCAGTGTATAACCATGTCAGTGTATAACCATATCAGTGTATAACCATGTATGTATCCATGTCAGTATATAACCATGTCAGTGTATAACCATGTCAGTGTATAACCATGTCAGTGTATAACCATGTCGGTATGTAACCATGTCAGTGTATAACCATGTCGGTATGTAACCATGTCAGTATGTAACCATGTCAGTGTATAACCATGTCGGTATGTAACCATGTCAGTATGTAACAATGTCAGTGTATATTCATGTCGGTATGTAACCATGTCAGTGTATAACCATGTCGGTGTATATCCATGTCAGTGTATAACCATGTCGGTGTATATCCATGTCAGTGTATAACCATGTCGGTATGTAACCATGTCAGTGTATAACCATGTCAGTATATAAGCATGTCGGTGTATATCCATGTCAGTGTATAACCATGTCGGTATGTAACCATGTCAGTGTATAACCATGTCAGTGTGTAACCATATTTCGGTATGTAACCATGTCAGTGTATAACCATGTCGGTTTGTATCCATGTCAGTGTATAACCATATCGGTATGTAACCATGTCAGTATGAAACCATGTCAGTGTATAACCATGTCAGTGTATAACCATGTCAGTGTATAACCATGTCAGTGTATATCCATGTCAGTGTATAACCATGTTAGTGTATAACCATGTCGGTATGTAACCATGTCAGTGTACAACCATGTTGGTATGTAATCATGTCAGTGTATAACCATGTCGGTATGTAACCATGTAAGTGTATAACCATGTCAGTGTAATACCATGTCAGTGTATAACCATGTCAGTGTATAACCATGTCAGTGTATAACCATGTCGGTATGTAACCATGTAAGTGTATAACCATGTCAGTGTATAACCATGTCAGTGTATAACCATGTCGTTATGTAACCATGTCAGTGTATAACCATGTCAATGTATAACTATGTCAGTGTATAATCATGTCGGTATGTAACCATGTCAGTGTATAACCATGTCAGTGTATAACCATGTCAGTGTATAATCATGTCAGTGTATAACCATGTCAGTGTATAATCATGTCAGTGTATAACCATGTCAGTGTATAATCATGTCAGTGTATAACCATGTCAGTGTATAACCATGTCAGTGTATAACCATATCAGTTTATTACCATGTATGTATCCATGTCAGTATATAAACATGTCAGTGTATAACCATGTCAGTGTATAACCATGTCAGTGTATAACCATGTCGGTATGTAACCATGTCAGTGTATAACCGTGTCGGTATGTAACCATGTCAGTATGTAACCATGTCAGTGTATAACCATGTCGGTGTATATCCATATCAGTGTATAACCATGTCGGTGTATATCCATGTCAGTGTATAACCATGTCGGTATGTAACCATGTCAGTGTATAACCATGTCAGTATATAACCATGTCGGTGTATATCCATGTCAGTGTATAACCATGTCGGTATGTAACCATGTCAGTGTATAACAATGTCAGTGTATAAACATGTCAGTGTATAACCATTTCGGTGTATAACCATGTCAGTCTATAACCATGTCAGTTGATAACCAGGTCAGTGTATAACCATGTCAGTGTATAACCATGTCGGTATGTATCCATGTCAGTGTATAACCATGTCAGTGTATAACCATGTCAGTGTATAACCATATCAGTGTATAACCATGTCAGTGTATAACCATGTCAGTGTATAACCATGTCGGTATGTATCCATGTCAGTGTATAACCATGTCAGTGCATAACCATGTCAGTGTATAACCATGTCAGTGTATAACCATATTTCGGTATGTAACCATGTCAGTGTATAACCATATCGGTTTGTATCCATGTCAGTGTATAACCATATCGGTATGTAACCATGTCAGTATGTAACCATGTCAGTGTATAACCATGTCAGTGTATAACCATGTCAGTGTATAACCATGTCAGTGTATATCCATGTCAGTGTATAACCCATATCAATGTATAACCATGTCAGTGTATAACCATATCGGTATGTAACCATGTCAGTATGTAACCATGTCAGTGTATAACCATGTCAGTGTATAACCATGTCAGTGTATAACCATGTCAGTGTATAACCATGTCGTTATGTAACCATGTCAGTGTATAACCATGTCAGTGTATAACCATGTCAGTGTATAACCATGTCGGTATGTAACCATGTCAGTGTATAACCATGTCAGTGTATAACCATGTCAGTGTATAACCATGTCAGTGTATAACCATGTCAGTGTATAACCATGTCGGTATGTAACAATGTAAGTGTATAACCATGTCAGTGTATAACCATGTCAGTGTATAACCATGTCGGTATGTAACCATGTCAGTGTATAACCATGTCAGTGTATAACCATGTCGTTATGTAACCATGTCAGTGTATAACCATGTCAGTGTATAACCATGTCAGTGTATAACCATGTCGGTATGTAACCATGTCAGTGTATAACCATGTCAGTGTATAACCATGTCAGTGTATAACCATGTCAGTGTATAACCATGTCGGTATGTAACCATGTCAGTGTATAACCATGTCAGTGTATAACCATGTCAGTGTATAACCATGTCAGTGTATAACCATGTCAGTGTATAACCATGTCGTTGTAACATAGTGTATAACCATGTCAGTGTATAACCATGTCAGTGTATAACCATGTCAGTGTATAACCATGTCAGTGTATAACCATGTCAGTGTATAACCATGTCGGTATGTAACCATGTCAGTGTATAACCATGTAAGTGTATAACCATGTCAGTGTATAACCATGTCAGTGTATAACCATGTCGTTATGTAACCATGTCAGTGTATAACCATGTCAGTGTATAACCATGTCAGTGTATAACCATGTCGGTATGTAACAATGTAAGTGTATAACCATGTCAGTGTATATCCATGTCAGTGCATAACCATGTCGGTATGTAACCATGTCAGTGTATAACCATGTCAGTGTATAAGCATGTCAGTGTATAATCATGTCAGTGTATAACCATGTCGGTATGTAACCATGTCAGTGTATAACCATGTCAGTGTATAAGCATGTCAGTGTATAACCATGTCAGTGTATAACCATGTCAGTGTATAACCATGTCAGTGTATAACCATGTCAGTGTATAACCATGTCGGTATGTATAACCATGTCAGTGTATAACCATGTCAGTGTATAACCATGTCAGTGTATAACCATGTCAGTGTATAACCATGTCAGTGTATAACCATGTCAGTGTATAACCATGTCGGTATGTAACCATGTCAGTGTATAACCATGTCGGTATGTAACCATGTCAGTATGTAACCATGTCAGTGTATAACCATGTCGGTATGTAACCATGTCAGTGTATAACCATGTCAGTGTATAACCATGTCGGTATGTAACCATGTCAGTGTATAACCATGTCGGTATGTAACCATTTAAGTGTATAACCATGTCGGTATATAACTATGTCAGTGTATAACCATGTCGGTATGTAACAATGTCAGTGTATAACCATGTCGGTGTGTAACCATGTCGGTATGTAACCATGTCAGTGTATAACCATGTCGGTATATAACAATGTCAGTGTATAACCATGTCGGTATGTAACCATGTCAATGTATAAACATGTCAGTGTATAACCATGTCAGTGTATAACCATGTCGGTATGTAACCATGTCAGTGTATAACCATGTCAGTGTATAACCATGTCAGTGTATAACCATGTCAGTGTATAACCATGTCGGTGTGTAACCATGTCGGTATGTAACCATGTCAGTGTATAACCTTGTTAGTGTGTAACCCTGTCGGTATGCAACCATGTCAGTGTATAACCATGTCGGTATGTAACCATGTCAGTGTATAACCATGTCGGTGTGTATCTATGTCAGTGTATAACCATGTCGGTATGTAACCATGTCAGTATATAACCATGTCGGTATGCAACCATGTCAGTGTATAACCATGTCGGTATGTAACCATGTCAGTGTATAACCATGTCGGTATGTATCCATGTCAGTGTATATCCATGTCGGTATGTAACCATTTCAGTGTATAACCATGTCGGTATGTAACCATGTCAGTGTATAATCATGTTGGTATGTATCCATGTCAGTGTATAACCATGTCGGTAGAACCATGTCAGTGTATAACCATGTCGGTAGTAACCATGTCAGTGTATAACCATGTCGGTATGTAACCATGTCAGTGTATAACCATGTCGGTATGTAACCATGTCAGTGTATAACCATGTCGGTATGTAACCATGTCAGTGTATAACCATGTCGGTATGTAACCATTTCAGTGCATAACCATGTCGGTATGCAACCATGTCAGTGCATAACCATGTCGGTATGTAACCATGTCAGTGTATAACCATGTCGGTATGTATCCATGTCAGTGTATAACCATGTCGGTATGTAACCATGTAAGTGTATAACCATGTCAGTGTAATACCATGTCAGTGTATAACCATGTCGGTATGTAACCATGTCAGTGTATAACCATGTCGGTATGTAACCATGTCAGTGTATAACCATGTCAGTGTATAACCATGTCGGTATGTAACCATGTAAGTGTATAACCATGTCAGTGTATAACCATGTCAGTGTATAACCATGTCGTTATGTAACCATGTCAGTGTATAACCATGTCAATGTATAACTATGCCAGTGTATAATCATGTCGGTATGTAACCATGTCAGTGTATAACCATGTCAGTGTATAACCATGTCAGTGTATAATCATGTCAGTGTATAACCATGTCAGTGTATAATCATGTCAGTGTATAACCATGTCAGTGTATAATCATGTCAGTATATAACCATGTCAGTGTATAACCATGTCAGTGTATAACCATATCAGTTTATTACCATGTATGTATCCATGTCAGTATATAAACATGTCAGTGTATAACCATGTCAGTGTATAACCATGTCAGTGTATAACCATGTCGGTATGTAACCATGTCAGTGTATAACCGTGTCGGTATGTAACCATGTCAGTATGTAACCATGTCAGTGTATAACCATGTCGGTGTATATCCATATCAGTGTATAACCATGTCGGTGTATATCCATGTCAGTGTATAACCATGTCGGTATGTAACCATGTCAGTGTATAACCATGTCAGTATATAACCATGTCGGTGTATATCCATGTCAGTGTATAACCATGTCGGTATGTAACCATGTCAGTGTATAACAATGTCAGTGTATAAACATGTCAGTGTATAACCATTTCGGTGTATAACCATGTCAGTCTATAACCATGTCAGTTGATAACCAGGTCAGTGTATAACCATGTCAGTGTATAACCATGTCGGTATGTATCCATGTCAGTGTATAACCATGTCAGTGTATAACCATGTCAGTGTATAACCATATCAGTGTATAACCATGTCAGTGTATAACCATGTCAGTGTATAACCATGTCGGTATGTATCCATGTCAGTGTATAACCATGTCAGTGCATAACCATGTCAGTGTATAACCATGTCAGTGTATAACCATATTTCGGTATGTAACCATGTCAGTGTATAACCATATCGGTTTGTATCCATGTCAGTGTATAACCATATCGGTATGTAACCATGTCAGTATGTAACCATGTCAGTGTATAACCATGTCAGTGTATAACCATGTCAGTGTATAACCATGTCAGTGTATATCCATGTCAGTGTATAACCCATATCAATGTATAACCATGTCAGTGTATAACCATATCGGTATGTAACCATGTCGGTATGTAACCATGTCAGTGTATAACCATGTCTAACATGTCAGTGTATAACCATGTCAGTGTATAACCATGTCAGTGTATACCATGTCGTGTGTAACCATGTCAGTATATAACCATGTAGTGTATAACCCATGTAACCATGTCAGTGTATAACCATGTCAGTAACACTATAACCATGTCAGTGTATAACCATGTCAGTGTATAACCATGTCGGTATGTAACCATGTCAGTGTATAACCATGTCAGAATAACCATGTCATGTATAACCATGTCAGTGTATAACCATGTCGGTATGTAACCATGTCAGTGTATAACCATGTCAGTGTATAACCAAAACCACAACAACTGTCAGTGTATAACCATGTCGTATTAACCATGTCAGTGTATAACCATGTCAGTGTATAACCATGTCAGTGTATAACCATGTCGGTGAACTGTCAGTGTATAACCATGTCAGTGTATAACCATGTCGGTTTATAACCATGTCAGTGTATAACCATGTCAGTGTATAACCATGTCGGTATGTAACCATGTCAGTGTATAACCATGTCAGTGTATAACCATGTCGGTTTATAACCATGTCAATGTATAACCATGTCAGTGTATAAACATGTCGGTATGTAACCATGTCAGTGTATAACCATGTCAGTGTATAACCATGTCGGTTTATAACCATGTCAATGTATAACCATGTCAGTGTATAACCATGTCGGTATGTAACCATGTCAGTGTATAACCATGTCAGTGTATAACCATGTCGTTATAACCATGTCAGTATACAAACATGTCGGTATGTAACCATGTCAGTGTATAACCATGTCGGTATGTAACCATGTCAGTGTATAACCATGTCAGTGTATAACCATGTCGGTTTATAACCATGTCAGTGTATAACCATGTCAGTGTATAAACATGTCGGTATGTAACCATGTCAGTGTATAACCATGTCAGTGTATAACCATGTCAGTATATAACCATGTCAGTGTATAACCATGTCGGTATGTAACCATGTCAGTGTATAACCATGTCGGTGTATAACCATGTCGGTTTATAACCATGTCAATGTATAACCATGTCAGTGTATAACCATGTCGGTTTATAACCATGTCAGTGTATAACCATGTCAGTGTATAAACATGTCGGTATGTAACCATGTCAGTGTATAACCATGTCAGTGTATAACCATGTCGGTTTATAACCATGTCAATGTATAACCATGTCAGTGTATAACAATGTCAGTGTGTAACCATGTCAGAGTAAACCACAAAACACAAAAACACATAACCATGTCAGTGTATAACCATGTCGGTTTATAACCATGTCAATGTATAACCATATCAGTGTATAAACATGTCGGTATGTAACCATGTCAGTGTATAACCATGTCAGTGTATAAACATGTCGGTATGTAACCATGTCAGTGTATAACCATGTCAGTGTATAACCATGTCGGTTTATAATCATGTCAATATATAACCATGTCAGTGTATAAACATGTCGGTATGTAACCATGTCAGTGTATAACCATGTCAGTGTATAACCATGTCGGTTTATAACCATGTCGGTATGCAAACATGTCGGTATGTAACCATGTCCGTGTATAACCATGTCGGTATGTAATCATGTCAGTGTATAACCATGTCAGTGTATAACCATGTCGGTTTATAACCATGTCAGTGTATTACCATGTCAGTGTATAAACATGTCGGTATGTAACCATGTCAGTGTTTAACCATGTCAGTGTGCAACCATGTCGGTATGTTACCATGTCAGTGTATAACCATATCGGTATGTAACCATGTCAGTGTATAACCATGTCGGTGTGTAACCATGTCAGGGTATAACCATGTCAGTGTATAACCATGTCGGTATGTAACCATGTCAGTTTGTAACTATGTCGGTATGTAACCATGTCAGTGTATAACCATGGCAGGGTATAACCATGTCGGTGTATAACCATGTCAGTGTGTAAACATGTCAGTGTATAACAATGTCAGTGTATAACCATGTAGGTGTATAACCATGTCAGTGTATAACCATGTCAGTGTATAACCATGTCGGTATGTAACCATGTCAGTGTATAACCATGTCGGTATGTAACCATGTCAGTGCATAACCATGTCGGTATGTAACCATGTCAGAGTAAAACCATGTCAGTGTATAACCATGTCGGTATGTAACCATGTCAGTGTATAACCATGTCAGTGTATAAACATTTCGGTATGTAACCAAGTCAGTGTATAACCATGTCAGTTTATAACCATGTCGGTATGTAACCATGTCAGTGTATAACCATGTCAGTGTATAACCATGTCAGTGTATAACCATGTCAGTGTATAACCATGTCGGTATGTAACCATGTCGGTATGTAACCATGTCAGTGTATAACCATGTCAGTGTATAACCATATCAGTGTATAACCATGTCAGTGTATAACCATGTCGGTATATAACCATGTCGATATGTAACCATGTCAGTGTATAACCATGTCGGTATGTAACCATGTCAGTGTATAATCATGTCAGTGTTTAACCATGTCAGTGTATAACCATGTCAGTGTATAACCATGTCGGTATGTAACCATGTCGGTATGTAATCATGTCAGTGTATAACCATGTCAGTGTATAACCATGTCAGTGTATAACCATGTCGGTATGTAACCATGTCGTGTATAAACCATGTCAGTGTATAACCATGTCAGTGTATAACCATGTCAGTGTATAACCATGTCAGTGTTAACCATGTCAGTGTATAACCATGTCAGTGTATAACCATGTCAGTGTATAACCATGTCAGTGTATAACAATGTCAGTGTATAACCATGTCTCAGTTATAACCATGTCGTATGTAACCATGTCAGTGGTATAACCCATGTAAGTGTATAACCATGTCAGTGTATACCATGTCAGTGTATAACCATGTCGGTATGTAACCATGTCAGTGTATAACCATGTCAAGTGTATAAACCATGTCCATGTAAGAACCATGAACCATGTCGGTATGTAACAATGTAAGTGTATAACCATGTCAAGATCGTCCGTTGTCGGACTGTATATCACTGTTCCATTGTCGACTGTGTAGACCTGATTATATCACTGTTCCATTGATCGACTGATATATCACTGTGCCATTGATCACCTATGTCGACTGATATATCACTGTTCCATTGATCTACTTTGTCGACTGATATATCACTGTTCCATTGATCTACTGTGTCAACTGATATATCACTGTTCCATTGATCACCTTGTCGACTGATATATCACTGTTCCATTGGTCTACTGTGTCGACTGATATATCACTGTTCCATTGATCGATTGTGTCGACTGATATATCACTGTTCCACTGATCGACTGTGTCGACTGATATATCACTGTTCCATTGATCACCTGTGTCGACTGATATATCACTGTTCCATTGATCGCCTGTGTCGTCTGATATATCACTGTTCCATTGATCTACTGTGTCGACTGATATATCACTGTACCATTGACCTACTGTGTCGACTGATATATCACTGTTCCATTGATCGACTGATATATCACTGTTCCATTGATCGACTGAGTCGACTGATATATCACTGTTCCATTGATCTCCTGTGTCGACAGATATATCACTGTTCCATTGATCTCCTGTGTCGACTGATATATCACTGTTCCATTGGTCGACTGTGTTGACTGATATATCACTGTTACATTGATCGACTGTGTTGACTGATATATCACTGTTCACCTACGTTGACTGAGATTACAATGTTCACCTGTATATACTGAGATTACACCTGTATAGACTGAGATTACAGTGTTCACCTGTATAGACTGAGATTCATTGTTCACCTGTATAGACTGAGATTACATTATTCACCTGTACAGACTGAGATTACATTGTTCACATGTATATACTGAGATTACATTGTTCACCTGTATTGACTGAGATTACAGTGTTCACCTGTATATACTGAGATTACATTGTTCACCAGTATAGACTGAGATTACATTGTTCACGTGTATAGGCTGAGATTACATTGTTCACCTGCGTTGACTGAGATTACATTGTTCACCTGTATAGACTGAGATTACATTGTTCACGTGTATAGGCTGAGATTACATTGTTCACCTGCATAGACTGAGATTACAGTGTTCACCTGTATAGACTGAGATTACATTGTTCACATGTATAGACTGAGATTACATTGTTCACCTGTATAGACTGAGATTACAGTGTTCACCTGTATATAACTGGATTACATTTTTCCCCTGTATGACGGAGATTACATGGTCACCTGCGTTGACTGAGATTACATTGTTCACGAGCTGTATAGGACGAATTACATTGTTCCCCTGTATAGACGCGATTACATTGTTTCACATGTATACTGATATTACTAGTGTTCACCTTTATAGACTGAGATTACATTGTTTCACCTGTACAGACTGAGATTACATTGTTCACACCTGACAACTGAGATTTATATTGTTTTCACCGTATTTGACTGAAATTACATTGTTCACAGAGTCTTTATAGACTGAGATTACATTGTTCACCTGTACAGATTAAGATTACATTGTTCACATGTATAGACTGAGATTAAAGTGTTCAACTGTATATACTGAGATTACAGTGTTCACCTATATAGACGGAGATTACATTGTTCACCTGCATTGACTGAGATTACATTGTTCACCTGTATAGTCTGAGATTACATTGTTCCCACTGTATAGGACTGCTATTATACATTGTTCACCTGTATAGACTGAGATTACATTGTTCACATGTATAGACTGAGATTACATTGTTCACCTGTATAGACTGAGATTAAAGTGTTCAACTGTATATACTGAGATTACATTGTTCACCTGTATATACTGAGATTACATTGTTCAACTGCATAGACTGAGATTACATTGTTCACCTACATAGACTGAGATTACATTGTTCACCTGTATAGACTGAGATTACATTGTTCACCTGTATAGACTGAGATTACATTGTTCACATGTATAGACTGAGATTACATTGTTCACCTGTATAGACTGAGATTAAAGTGTTCAACTGTATATACTGAGATTACATTGTTCACCTGTATAGACGGAGATTACATTGTTCACCTGCATTGACTGAGATTACATTGTTCACCTGTATAGACTGAGATTACATTGTTCACCTGTATAGACTGCGATTACATTGTTCACCTGTATATACTGAGATTACAGTGTTCACCTGTATAGACTGAGATTACATTGTTCACCTGTACAGACTGAGATTACATTGTTCACCTGTACAGACTGAGATTACATTGTTCACCTGTATTGCCTGAGATTACATTGTTCACCTGTATAGACTGAGATTACAGTGTTCACCTGTATAGACTGAGATTACATTGTTCACCTGTATTGACTGAGATTACATTGTTCACCTGTATAGACTGAGATTACATTGATCACCTGTATAGACTGAGATTACATTGTTCACCTGTACAGACTGAGATTACATTGTTCACCTGTATGGACTTATATT
>CM026388.1:52186689-52216964 GCA_014843695.1 Archivesica marissinica | reverse complement strand
CTGATATATCACTGTTCCATTGATCGACTGTGTCGACTGATATATCACTGTTCCATTGGTCGGCTGATATATCACTGTTCCATTGATCACCTGTGTCGCCTGATATATTACTGTTCCATTGGTCGCCTGATATATCACTGTTCCATTGATCGACTGTGTCGACTGATATATCACTGTTTCATTGATCACCTGTGTCGACTGATATATCACTGTTCCATTGATCGACTGTGTCGACTGATATATCACTGTTCCATTGATCGACTGATATACCACTGTTCCATTGATCGACTATGTCGACTGATATATCACTTCCATTGATCGACCTGTGTCGACTGATATATCACTGTTCCATTGATCGACTGTGTCGACTGATATATCACTGTTCCATTGATCGACTGATATATCACTGTTCCATTGGCCGACTGTGTCGACTGATATATCACTGTTTCATTGATCGACTGATATATCACTGTTCCATTGATCGACTGTGTCGACTGATATATCACTGTTCCATTGATCGACTGATATCACTTTCCATTGATCACTATGTCGACTGATATATCACTTCCATTGATCGACTGTGTCGACTGATATATCACTGTTCCATTGATCGACTGTGTCGACTGATATATCACTGTTCCATTGGTCGACTGATATATCACTGTTCCATTGATCGACTGATATATCACTGTTCCATTGGTCGACTGATATATCACTGTTCCATTGGTCGACTGATATATCACTGTTCCATTGATCTCCTGTGTCGACTGATATATCACTGTTCCATTGGTCGACTGATATATCACTGTTCCATTGGTCGGCTGATATATCACTGTTCCATTGGTCGGCTGATATATCACTGTTCCATTGATCGCCTGATATATCGCTGTTCCATTGGTCGCCTGATATATCACTGTTCCATTGGTCGACTGTGTCGACTGATATATCACTGTTCCATTGATCGACTGATATATCACTGTTACATTGATCGACTGTGTCGACTGATATATCACTGTTCCATTGATCGACTGATATATCACTGTTCCATTGGTCGCCTGATATATCACTGTTCCATTGGTCGGCTGATATATCACTGTTCCATTGGTCGGCTGATATATCACTGTTCCATTGGTCGCCTGATATATCGCTGTTCCATTGGTCGGCTGATATATCACTGTTCCATTGATCACCTGTGTCGCCTGATATATCACTGTTCCATTGATCGCCTGATATATCGCTGTTCCATTGGTCGCCTGATATATCACTGTTCCATTGGTCGCCTGATATATCGCTGTTCCATTCGTCGGCTGATATATCACTGTTCCATTGGTCGCCTGATATATCGCTGTTCCATTGGTCGCCTGATATATCACTGTTCCATTGGTCGCCTGATATATCGCTGTTCCATTGTCGGCTGATATATCACTGTTCCATTGATCTCCTGTGTCGACTGATATATCACTGTTCCATTGGTCGACTGATATATCACTGTTCCATTGGTCGGCTGATATATCACTGTTCCATTGGTCGGCTGATATATCACTGTTCCATTGATCGCCTGATATATCGCTGTTCCATTGGTCGCCTGATATATCACTGTTCCATTGGTCGACTGTGTCGACTGATATATCACTGTTCCATTGATCGACTGATATATCACTGTTCCTTGATCGACTGTGTCGACTGATATATCACTGTTCCATTGATCGACTGATATATCACTGTTCCATTGGTCGACTGATATATCACTGTTCCATTGATCGACTGATATATCACTGTTCCATTGGTCGACTGATATATCACTGTTCCATTGGTCGCTGATATATCACTGTTCCATTGATCACTGTGTCGACTGATATATCACTGTTCCATTGATCGCCTGATATATCGCTGTTCCATTGGTCGCCTGATATATCACTGTTCCATTGGTCGACTGATATATCACTGTTCCATTGATCGACTGATATATCACTGTTCCATTGATCGCCTGATATATCGCTGTTCCATTGATCGCCTGATATATCACTGTTCCATTGGTCGCCTGATATATCGCTGTTCCATTGGTCGGCTGATATATCACTGTTCCATTGGTCGGCTGATATATCACTGTTCTATTGATCACCTGTGGCGCCTGATATATCACTGTTCCATTGATCGCCTGATATATCACTGTTCCATTGATCACCTATGTCGACTGATATATCACTGTTCCATTGATCGCCTGATATATCGCTGTTCCATTGATCGCCTGATATATCACTGTTCCATTGGTCGCCTGATATGTCGCTGTTCCATTGGTCGGCTGATATATCACTGTTCCATTGGTCGGCTGATATATCACTGTTCTATTGATCACCTGTGTCGCCTGATATATCACTGTTCCATTGATCGCCTGATATATCACTGTTCCATTGATCACCTATGTCGACTGATATATCACTGTTCCATTGATCGCCTGATATATCGCTGTTCCATTGATCGCCTGATATATCACTGTTCCATTGGTCGCCTGATATGTCGCTGTTCCATTGGTCGGCTGATATATCACTGTTCCATTGATCAACTGATATATCACTGTTCCATTGATCGACTGTGTCGACTGATATATCACTGTTCCATTGATCCCTGTGTCGACTGATATATCACTGTTCCATTGATCGACTGTGTCGAATGATATATCACTGTTTCATTGATCACCTGTGTCGACTGATATATCACTGTTCCATTGATCGACTGTGTCGACTGATATATCACTGTTCCATTGATCGATTGATATACCACTGTTCCATTGATCGACTATGTCGACTGATATATCACTTCCATTGATCGACTGTGTCGACTGATATATCACTGTTCCATTGATCGACTGTGTCGACTGATATATCACTGTTCCATTGGTCGGCTGATATATCACTGTTCCATTGATCTCCTGATATATCGTTGTTTCATTGGTCGCCTGATATATCACTGTTCCATTGGTCGCCTGATATATCGCTGTTCCATTCGTCGGCTGATATATCACTGTTCCATTGGTCGCCTGATATATCGCTGTTCCATTGGTCGGCTGATATATCACTGTTCCATTGATCACCTGTTGGTTGATATATCACTATTCCATTGGTCGCCTGATATATCACTGTTCCATTGATCGCCTGTGTCAACTGAGATACCACTGTTCCATTGATCGACTGATATATCACTTTTCCATTGATCGACTGTGTCGACTGATATATCACTGTTCTATTGATCACCTGTGGCGACTGATATATCACTGTTCCATTGATCGACTGTGTCGACTGATATATCACTGTTCCATTGATCGACTGTATCGACTGATATATCACTGTTCCATTGATCACCTGTGTCGACTGATATATCACTGTTCCATTGGTCGACTGATATATCACTGTTCCATTGATCACCTGTGTCGACTGATATATCACTGTTCCATTGGTCGACTGATATATCACTGTTCCATTGATCACCTGTGTCGACTGAGATATCACTGTTCCATTGATCTCCTGTGTCGACTGATATATCACTGTTCCATTGATCACCTGTGTCAACTGATATATCACTGTTCCATTGGTCGACTGATATATGACTGTTCCATTGATCGACTGATATATCACTGTTCCATTGATCACAGGTGTCGACTGAGATATCACTGTTCCATTGATCTCTTGTGTCGACTGATATATCACTGTTCCATTGATCACCTGTGTCGACTGATATATCACTGTTCCATTGGTCGATTGATATATCACTGTTCCATTGATCGCCTGTGTCGACTGATATATCACTGTTCCATTGATCTCCTGTGTTGACTGATATATCACTGTTCCATTGATCGACTGAAATATCACTGTTCCATTGATCGACTGTGTCGACTGATATATCACTGTTCCATTGATCTCCTGTGTCGACTGATATATCACTGTTCCATTGATCGACTGTGTCGACTGATATATCACTGTTCCATTGATCGACTGTGTCGACTGATATATCACTGTTCCATTGATCGACTGTGTCGACTGATATATCACTGTTCCATTGATCGACTGATATATCACTGTTCCATTGGTCGACTGATATACACTGTTCCATTGATCCTGATATCACTTTCCTTGATCGACTTGTCGACTGATATATCACTGTTCCATTGATCGACTGTGTCGACTGATATATCACTGTTCCATTGATCGACTGTATCACTGTTATTGTGTCGACTGATATATCACTGTTCCATTGATCGACTGATATATCACTGTTCCATTGGTCGACTGATATATCACTGTTCCATTGATCGACTGTGTGCGACTGATATATCACTGTTCCATTGATCGACTGTGTCGACTGATATATCACTGTTCCATTGGTCGACTGATATATCACCGTTCCTTTGTCGACTGATATATCACTGTTCCATTGGTCGACTGATATATCACTGTTCCATTGGTCGACTGATTTATCACTGTTCCATTGATCTACTTTGTCGACTGTTATATCACTGATCCATTGGTCGACTGTGTCGACTGAGATATCACTGTTCCATTGATCGACTGATATATCACTGATACATTGATCGACTGTGTCGACTGATATATCACTGTTCCATTGATCGACTGATATATCACTGTTCCATTGATCGACTGATATATCACTGTTCCATTGATCGACTGATATATCACTGTTCCATTGATCGCCTGATATATCACTGTTCCATTGGTCGGCTGATATATCACTGTTCCATTGGTCGGCTGATATATCACTGTTCCATTGATCGCCTGATATATCGCTGTTCCATTGATCGCCTGATATATCACTGTTCCATTGGTCGCCTGATATATCGCTGTTCCATTCGTCGGCTGATATATCACTGTTCCATTGGTCGCCTGATATATCGCTGTTCCATTGGTCGGCTGATATATCACGGTTCCATTGATCACCTGTATATATCACTGTTCCATTGATCGCCTGTGTCGCCTGATATATCACTGTTCCATTGGTCGCCTGATATATCACTGTTCCATTGATCGCCTGTGTCGACTGAGATATCACTGTTCCATTGATCAACTGATATATCACTGTTCCATTCATCGGCTGATATATCACTGTTCCATTGATCGACTGATATATCACTGTTCCATTGATCGCCTGATATATCACTGTTCCATTGATCGCCCGTTTCGACTGATATATCACTGTTCCATTGATTGACTGTGTCGACTGAGATAACACTGTTCCATTGATCGACTGATATATCACTGTTCCATTGATCGACTGTGTCGACTGATATATCACTGTTCCATTGATCGACTGATATATCACTGTTCCATTGGTCGCCTGATATATCACTGTTCCATTGGTCGGCTGATATATCACTGTTCCATTGATCGCCTGATATATCGCTGTTCCATTGGTCGCCTGATATATCACTGTTCCATTGGTCGCCTGATATATCGCTGTTCCATTCGTCGGCTGATATATCACTGTTCCATTGGTCGCCTGATATATCGCTGTTCCATTGGTCGGCTGATATATCACTGTGCCATTGATCACCTGTGTTGCCTGATATATCACTGTTCCATTGGTCGCCTGATATATCACTGTTCCATTGGTCGCCTGTGTCGCCTGATATATCACTGTTCCATTGGTCGCCTGATATATCACTGTTCCTGTGTCGCCTGATATATCACTGTTCCATTGGTCGCCTGATATATCACTGTTCCATTGGTCGCCTGTGTCGCCTGATATATCACTGTTCCATTGGTCGCCTGATATAGCACTGTTCCTGTGTCGCCTGATATATCAATGTTCCATTGGTCGCCTGATATATCACTGTTCCATTGATCGCCTGTGTCGACTGATATATCACTGTTCCATTGGTCGACTGATATATCACTGTTCCATTGATCAACTGATATATCACTGTTCCATTGATCAACTGATATATCACTGTTCCATTGATCGACTGATATATCACTGTTCCATTGATCGACTGTGTCGACTGATATATCACTGTTCCATTGATCGACTGATATATCACTGTTCCATTGGTCGCCTGATATATCACTGTTCCATTGGTCGACTGATATATCACTGTTCCATTGATCGCCTGATATATCGCTGTTCCATTGGTAGCCTGATATATCACTGTTCCATTGGTCGCCTGATATATCGCTGTTCCATTCGTCGGCTGATATATCACTGTTCCATTGGTCGCCTGATATATCGCTGTTCCATTGATCGCCTGATATATCACTGTTCCATTGATCACCTGTGTCGACTGATATATCACTGTTCCATTGATCGCCTGATATATCGCTGTTCCATTGATCGCCTGATATATCACTGTTCCATTGGTCGCCTGATATATCGCTGTTCCATTGGTCGGCTGATATATCACTGGTCCATTGATCACCTGTGTCGCATGATATATCACTGTTCCATTGATCGACTGATATATCACTGTTACATTGATCGACTGTGTCGACTGATATATCACTGTTTCATTGATCACCTGTGTCGACTGATATATCACTGTTCCATTGATCGACTGTGTCGACTGATATATCACTGTTCCATTGATCGATTGATATACCACTGTTCCATTGATCGACTATGTCGACTGATATATCACTTCCATTGATCGACTGTGTCGACTGATATATCACTGTTCCATTGATCGACTGTGTCGACTGATATATCACTGTTCCATTGATCGACTGATATATCACTGTTCCATTGGCCGACTGTGTCGACTGATGTATCACTGTTTCATTGATCGACTGATATATCACTGTTCCATTGATCGACTGTGTCGACTGATATATCACTGTTCCATTGATCGACTGATATACCACTGTTCCATTGATCGACTATGTCGACTGATATATCACTTCCATTGATCAACTGTGTCGACTGATATATCACTGTTCCATTGATCTCCTGTGTCGACTGATATATCACTGTTCCATTGATCTCCTGTGTCGACTGATATATCACTGTTCCATTGGTCGACTGATATATCACTGTTCCATTGATCGACTGATATATCACTGTTCCATTGGTCGACTGATATATCACTGTTCCATTGGTCGACTGATATATCACTGATCCATTGATCTCCTGTGTCGACTGATATATCACGGTTCCATTGGTCGACTGTGTCGACTGAGATATCACTGTTCCATTGATCGACTGATATATCACTGTTCCATTGATCGACTGTGTCGACTGATATATCACTGTTCCATTGATCGATTGATATATTACTGTTCCATTTGTCGCCTGATATATCACTGTTCCATTAGTCGGCTGATATATCACTGTTCCATTGGTCGGCTGATATATCACTGTTCCATTGATCGCCTGATATATCGCTGTTCCATTGGTCGCCTGATATATCACTGTTCCATTGGTCGCCTGATATATCGCTGTTCCATTCGTCGGCTGATATATCACTGTTCCATTGGTAGCCTGATATATCGCTGTTCCATTGGTCGGCTGATATATCACTGTTCCATTGATCACCTGTGTCGCCTGATATATCACTGTTCCATTGATCGCCTGATATATCACTGTTCCATTGATCACCTGTGTCGACTGATATATCACTGTTCCATTGATCGCCTGATATATCGCTGTTCCATTGGTCGCCTGATATATCACTGTTCCATTGGTCACCTGATATATCGCTGTTCCATTGGTCGGCTGATATATCACTGTTCCATTGATCACCTGTGTCGCCTGATATATCACTGTTCCATTGGTCGCCTGATATATCACTGTTCCATTGATCGCCTGATATATCGCTGTTCCATTGATCGCCTGATATATCGCTGTTCCATTGGTCGCCTGAAATATCGCTGTTCCATTGGTCGGCTGATATATCACTGTTCCATTGATCGCCTGTGTCAACTGATATACCACTGTTCCATTGATCGACTGATATATCACTGTTCCATTGATCGACTGATATATCACTGTTCCATTGATCGACTGTGTCGACTGATATATCACTGTTTCATTGATCACCTGTGTCGACTGATATATCACTGTTCCATTGATCGACTGTGTCGACTGATATATCACTGTTCCATTGATCGACTGATATACCACTGTTCCAATGATCGACTATGTCGACTGATATATCACTTCCATTGATCTACTGTGTCGACTGATATATCACTATTCCATTGATCGACTGTGTCGACTGATATATCACGGTTCCATTGGTCGACTGTGTCGACTGATATATCACTGTTTCATTGATCGTCGACTGATATATCACTGTTCCATTGATCGACTGTGTCGACTGATATATCACTGTTCCATTGATCGACTGATATATCACTGTTCCATTGATCTCCTGTGTCGACTGATATATCACTGTTCCATTGGTCGACTGTGTCGACTGATATATCACTGTTCCATTGATCGACTGATATATCACTGTTCCATTGATCGACTGTGTCGACTGATATATCACTGTTCCATTGATCGATTGATATATTACTGTTCCATTTGTCGCCTGATATATCACTGTTCCATTAGTCGGCTGATATATCACTGTTCCATTGGTCGGCTGATATATCACTGTTCCATTGATCGCCTGATATATCGCTGTTCCATTGGTCGCCTGATATATCACTGTTCCATTGGTCGCCTGATATATCGCTGTTCCATTCGTCGGCTGATATATCACTGTTCCATTGGTAGCCTGATATATCGCTGTTCCATTGGTCGGCTGATATATCACTGTTCCATTGATCACCTGTGTCGCCTGATATATCACTGTTCCATTGATCGCCTGATATATCACTGTTCCATTGATCACCTGTGTCGACTGATATATCACTGTTCCATTGATCGCCTGATATATCGCTGTTCCATTGGTCGCCTGATATATCACTGTTCCATTGGTCACCTGATATATCGCTGTTCCATTGGTCGGCTGATATATCACTGTTCCATTGATCACCTGTGTCGCCTGATATATCACTGTTCCATTGGTCGCCTGATATATCACTGTTCCATTGATCGCCTGATATATCGCTGTTCCATTGATCGCCTGATATATCGCTGTTCCATTGGTCGCCTGAAATATCGCTGTTCCATTGGTCGGCTGATATATCACTGTTCCATTGATCGCCTGTGTCGACTGATATATCACTGTTCCATTGATCGCCTGATATATCACTGTTCCATTGGTCGCCTGATATATCGCTGTTCCATTGATCGCCTGATATATCACTGTTCCATTGGTCGCCTGATATATCGCTGTTCCATTGGTCGGCTGATATATCACTGTTCCATTGATCACCTGTGTCGCCTGATATATTACTGTTCCATTGGTCGCCTGATATATCACTGTTCCATTGATCGACTGTGTCGACTGATATATCACTGTTTCATTGATCACGTGTGTCGACTGATATATCACTGTTCCATTGATCGACTGTGTCGACTGATATATCACTGTTCCATTGATCGACTGATATACCACTGTTCCATTGATCGACTATGTCGACTGATATATCACTTCCATTGATCGACTGTGTCGACTGATATATCACTGTTCCATTGATCGACTGTGTCGACTGATATATCACTGTTCCATTGATCGACTGATATATCACTGTTCCATTGGCCGACTGTGTCGACTGATATATCACTGTTTCATTGATCGACTGATATATCACTGTTCCATTGATCGACTGTGTCGACTGATATATCACTGTTCCATTGATCGACTGATATACCACTTTTCCATTGATCGACTATGTCGACTGATATATCACTTCCATTGATCGACTGTGTCGACTGATATATCACTGTTCCATTGATCGACTGTGTCGACTGATATATCACTGTTCCATTGGTCGACTGATATATCACTGTTCCATTGATCGACTGATATATCACTGTTCCATTGGTCGACTGATATATCACTGTTCCATTGGTCGACTGATATATCACTGTTCCATTGATCTCCTGTGTCGACTGATATATCACTGTTCCATTGGTCGACTGATATATCACTGTTCCATTGGTCGGCTGATATATCACTGTTCCATTGGTCGGCTGATATATCACTGTTCCATTGATCGCCTGATATATCGCTGTTCCATTGGTCGCCTGATATATCACTGTTCCATTGGTCGACTGTGTCGACTGAGATATCACTGTTCCATTGATCGACTGATATATCACTGTTACATTGATCGACTGTGTCGACTGATATATCACTGTTCCATTGATCGACTGATATATCACTGTTCCATTGGTCGCCTGATATATCACTGTTCCATTGGTCGGCTGATATATCACTGTTCCATTGGTCGGCTGATATATCACTGTTCCATTGGTCGCCTGATATATCGCTGTTCCATTGGTCGGCTGATATATCACTGTTCCATTGATCACCTGTGTCGCCTGATATATCACTGTTCCATTGATCGCCTGATATATCGCTGTTCCATTGGTCGCCTGATATATCACTGTTCCATTGGTCGCCTGATATATCGCTGTTCCATTCGTCGGCTGATATATCACTGTTCCATTGGTCGCCTGATATATCGCTGTTCCATTGGTCGCCTGATATATCACTGTTCCATTGGTCGCCTGATATATCGCTGTTCCATTCGTCGGCTGATATATCACTGTTCCATTGGTCGGCTGATATATCACTGTTCTATTGATCACCTGTGGCGCCTGATATATCACTGTTCCATTGATCGCCTGATATATCACTGTTCCATTGATCACCTATGTCGACTGATATATCACTGTTCCATTGATCGCCTGATATATCGCTGTTCCATTGATCGCCTGATATATCACTGTTCCATTGGTCGCCTGATATGTCGCTGTTCCATTGGTCGGCTGATATATCACTGTTCCATTGATCGACTGATATATCACTGTTCCATTGATCGACTGTGTCGACTGATATATCACTGTTTCATTGATCACCTGTGTCGACTGATATATCACTGTTCCATTGATCGACTGTGTCGACTGATATATCACTGTTCCATTGATCGATTGATATACCACTGTTCCATTGATCGACTATGTCGACTGATATATCACTTCCATTGATCGACTGTGTCGACTGATATATCACTGTTCCATTGATCGACTGTGTCGACTGATATATCACTGTTCCATTGGTCGGCTGATATATCACTGTTCCATTGATCTCCTGATATATCGCTGTTTCATTGGTCGCCTGATATATCACTGTTCCATTGGTCGCCTGATATATCGCTGTTCCATTCGTCGGCTGATATATCACTGTTCCATTGGTCGCCTGATATATCGCTGTTCCATTGGTCGGCTGATATATCACTGTTCCATTGATCACCTGTTGGTTGATATATCACTATTCCATTGGTCGCCTGATATATCACTGTTCCATTGATCGCCTGTGTCAACTGAGATACCACTGTTCCATTGATCGACTGATATATCACTTTTCCATTGATCGACTGTGTCGACTGATATATCACTGTTCTATTGATCACCTGTGGCGACTGATATATCACTGTTCCATTGATCGACTGTGTCGACTGATATATCACTGTTCCATTGATCGACTGTATCGACTGATATATCACTGTTCCATTGATCACCTGTGTCGACTGATATATCACTGTTCCATTGGTCGACTGATATATCACTGTTCCATTGATCACCTGTGTCGACTGATATATCACTGTTCCATTGGTCGACTGATATATCACTGTTCCATTGATCACCTGTGTCGACTGAGATATCACTGTTCCATTGATCTCCTGTGTCGACTGATATATCACTGTTCCATTGATCACCTGTGTCAACTGATATATCACTGTTCCATTGGTCGACTGATATATGACTGTTCCATTGATCGACTGATATATCACTGTTCCATTGATCACAGGTGTCGACTGAGATATCACTGTTCCATTGATCTCTTGTGTCGACTGATATATCACTGTTCCATTAATCACCTGTGTCGACTGATATATCACTGTTCCATTGGTCGATTGATATATCACTGTTCCATTGATCGCCTGTGTCGACTGATATATCACTGTTCCATTGATCTCCTGTGTTGACTGATATATCACTGTTCCATTGATCGACTGAAATATCACTGTTCCATTGATCGACTGTGTCGACTGATATATCACTGTTCCATTGATCTCCTGTGTCGACTGATATATCACTGTTCCATTGATCTACTGTGTCGACTGATATATCACTGTTCCATTGATCGACTGTGTCGACTGATATATCACTGTTCCATTGATCACCTGTGTCGACTGATATATCACTGTTCCATTGATCGACTGATATATCACTGTTCCATTGGTCGACTGATATATCACTGTTCCATTGATCGACTGATATATCACTCTTCCATTGATCGACTCTGTCGACTGATATATCACTGTTCCATTGATCTCCTGTGTCGACTGATATATCACTGTTCCATTGATCGACTGTGTCACTGATATATCACTGTTCCATTGATCGACTGATATACCACTGTTCCATTGATCGACTATGTCGACTGATATATCACTTCCATTGATCGACTGTGTCGACTGATATATCACTGTTCCATTGGTCGACTGATATATCACTCTTCCATTGATCGACTGTGTCGACTGATATATCACTGTTCCATTGGTCGACTGATATATCACCGTTCCTTTGATCGACTGATATATCACTGTTCCATTGGTCGACTGATATATCACTGTTCCATTGGTCGACTGATTTATCACTGTTCCATTGATCTACTTTGTCGACTGTTATATCACTGATCCATTGGTCGACTGTGTCGACTGAGATATCACTGTTCCATTGATCGACTGATATATCACTGATACATTGATCGACTGTGTCGACTGATATATCACTGTTCCATTGATCGACTGATATATCACTGTTCCATTGATCGACTGATATATCACTGTTCCATTGATCGACTGATATATCACTGTTCCATTGATCGCCTGATATATCACTGTTCCATTGGTCGGCTGATATATCACTGTTCCATTGGTCGGCTGATATATCACTGTTCCATTGATCGCCTGATATATCGCTGTTCCATTGATCGCCTGATATATCGCTGTTCCATTCGTCGGCTGATATATCACTGTTCCATTGGTCGCCTGATATATCGCTGTTCCATTCGTCGGCTGATATATCACTGTTCCATTGGTCGCCTGATATATCGCTGTTCCATTGGTCGGCTGATATATCACGGTTCCATTGATCACCTGTGTTGAATGATATATCACTGTTCCATTGATCGCCTGTGTCGCCTGATATATCACTGTTCCATTGGTCGCCTGATATATCACTGTTCCATTGATCGCCTGTGTCGACTGAGATATCACTGTTCCATTGATCAACTGATATATCACTGTTCCATTCATCGGCTGATATATCACTGTTCCATTGATCGACTGATATATCACTGTTCCATTGATCGCCTGATATATCACTGTTCCATTGATCGCCCGTTTCGACTGATATATCACTGTTCCATTGATTGACTGTGTCGACTGAGATAACACTGTTCCATTGATCGACTGATATATCACTGTTCCATTGATCGACTGTGTCGACTGATATATCACTGTTCCATTGATCGACTGATATATCACTGTTCCATTGGTCGCCTGATATATCACTGTTCCATTGGTCGGCTGATATATCACTGTTCCATTGATCGCCTGATATATCGCTGTTCCATTGGTCGCCTGATATATCACTGTTCCATTGGTCGCCTGATATATCGCTGTTCCATTCGTCGGCTGATATATCACTGTTCCATTGGTCGCCTGATATATCGCTGTTCCATTGGTCGGCTGATATATCACTGTGCCATTGATCACCTGTGTTGCCTGATATATCACTGTTCCATTGGTCGCCTGATATATCACTGTTCCATTGGTCGCCTGTGTCGCCTGATATATCACTGTTCCATTGGTCGCCTGATATATCACTGTTCCTGTGTCGCCTGATATATCACTGTTCCATTGGTCGCCTGATATATCACTGTTCCATTGGTCGCCTGTGTCGCCTGATATATCACTGTTCCATTGGTCGCCTGATATAGCACTGTTCCTGTGTCGCCTGATATATCAATGTTCCATTGGTCGCCTGATATATCACTGTTCCATTGATCGCCTGTGTCGACTGATATATCACTGTTCCATTGGTCGACTGATATATCACTGTTCCATTGATCAACTGATATATCACTGTTCCATTGATCAACTGATATATCACTGTTCCATTGATCGACTGATATATCACTGTTCCATTGATCGACTGTGTCGACTGATATATCACTGTTCCATTGATCGACTGATATATCACTGTTCCATTGGTCGCCTGATATATCACTGTTCCATTGGTCGACTGATATATCACTGTTCCATTGATCGCCTGATATATCGCTGTTCCATTGGTAGCCTGATATATCACTGTTCCATTGGTCGCCTGATATATCGCTGTTCCATTCGTCGGCTGATATATCACTGTTCCATTGGTCGCCTGATATATCGCTGTTCCATTGATCGCCTGATATATCACTGTTCCATTGATCACCTGTGTCGACTGATATATCACTGTTCCATTGATCGCCTGATATATCGCTGTTCCATTGATCGCCTGATATATCACTGTTCCATTGGTCGCCTGATATATCGCTGTTCCATTGGTCGGCTGATATATCACTGGTCCATTGATCACCTGTGTCGCATGATATATCACTGTTCCATTGATCGACTGATATATCACTGTTACATTGATCGACTGTGTCGACTGATATATCACTGTTTCATTGATCACCTGTGTCGACTGATATATCACTGTTCCATTGATCGACTGTGTCGACTGATATATCACTGTTCCATTGATCGATTGATATACCACTGTTCCATTGATCGACTATGTCGACTGATATATCACTTCCATTGATCGACTGTGTCGACTGATATATCACTGTTCCATTGATCGACTGTGTCGACTGATATATCACTGTTCCATTGATCGACTGATATATCACTGTTCCATTGGCCGACTGTGTCGACTGATGTATCACTGTTTCATTGATCGACTGATATATCACTGTTCCATTGATCGACTGTGTCGACTGATATATCACTGTTCCATTGATCGACTGATATACCACTGTTCCATTGATCGACTATGTCGACTGATATATCACTTCCATTGATCAACTGTGTCGACTGATATATCACTGTTCCATTGATCTCCTGTGTCGACTGATATATCACTGTTCCATTGATCTCCTGTGTCGACTGATATATCACTGTTCCATTGGTCGACTGATATATCACTGTTCCATTGATCGACTGATATATCACTGTTCCATTGGTCGACTGATATATCACTGTTCCATTGGTCGACTGATATATCACTGATCCATTGATCTCCTGTGTCGACTGATATATCACGGTTCCATTGGTCGACTGTGTCGACTGAGATATCACTGTTCCATTGATCGACTGATATATCACTGTTCCATTGATCGACTGTGTCGACTGATATATCACTGTTCCATTGATCGATTGATATATTACTGTTCCATTTGTCGCCTGATATATCACTGTTCCATTAGTCGGCTGATATATCACTGTTCCATTGGTCGGCTGATATATCACTGTTCCATTGATCGCCTGATATATCGCTGTTCCATTGGTCGCCTGATATATCACTGTTCCATTGGTCGCCTGATATATCGCTGTTCCATTCGTCGGCTGATATATCACTGTTCCATTGGTAGCCTGATATATCGCTGTTCCATTGGTCGGCTGATATATCACTGTTCCATTGATCACCTGTGTCGCCTGATATATCACTGTTCCATTGATCGCCTGATATATCACTGTTCCATTGATCACCTGTGTCGACTGATATATCACTGTTCCATTGATCGCCTGATATATCGCTGTTCCATTGGTCGCCTGATATATCACTGTTCCATTGGTCACCTGATATATCGCTGTTCCATTGGTCGGCTGATATATCACTGTTCCATTGATCACCTGTGTCGCCTGATATATCACTGTTCCATTGGTCGCCTGATATATCACTGTTCCATTGATCGCCTGATATATCGCTGTTCCATTGATCGCCTGATATATCGCTGTTCCATTGGTCGCCTGAAATATCGCTGTTCCATTGGTCGGCTGATATATCACTGTTCCATTGATCGCCTGTGTCAACTGATATACCACTGTTCCATTGATCGACTGATATATCACTGTTCCATTGATCGACTGATATATCACTGTTCCATTGATCGACTGTGTCGACTGATATATCACTGTTTCATTGATCACCTGTGTCGACTGATATATCACTGTTCCATTGATCGACTGTGTCGACTGATATATCACTGTTCCATTGATCGACTGATATACCACTGTTCCAATGATCGACTATGTCGACTGATATATCACTTCCATTGATCTACTGTGTCGACTGATATATCACTATTCCATTGATCGACTGTGTCGACTGATATATCACGGTTCCATTGGTCGACTGTGTCGACTGATATATCACTGTTTCATTGATCAGTCGACTGATATATCACTGTTCCATTGATCGACTGTGTCGACTGATATATCACTGTTCCATTGATCGACTGATATATCACTGTTCCATTGATCTCCTGTGTCGACTGATATATCACTGTTCCATTGGTCGACTGTGTCGACTGAGATATCACTGTTCCATTGATCGACTGATATATCACTGTTCCATTGATCGACTGTGTCGACTGATATATCACTGTTCCATTGATCGATTGATATATACTTTCCATTTGTCGCCTGATATATCACTGTTCCATTAGTCGGCTGATATATCACTGTTCCATTGGTCGGCTGATATATCACTGTTCCATTGATCGCCTGATATATCGCTGTTCCATTGGTCGCCTGATATATCACTGTTCCATTGGTCGCCTGATATATCGCTGTTCCATTCGTCGGCTGATATATCACTGTTCCATTGGTAGCCTGATATATCGCTGTTCCATTGGTCGGCTGATATATCACTGTTCCATTGATCACCTGTGTCGCCTGATATATCACTGTTCCATTGATCGCCTGATATATCACTGTTCCATTGATCACCTGTGTCGACTGATATATCACTGTTCCATTGATCGCCTGATATATCGCTGTTCCATTGGTCGCCTGATATATCACTGTTCCATTGGTCACCTGATATATCGCTGTTCCATTGGTCGGCTGATATATCACTGTTCCATTGATCACCTGTGTCGCCTGATATATCACTGTTCCATTGGTCGCCTGATATATCACTGTTCCATTGATCGCCTGATATATCGCTGTTCCATTGATCGCCTGATATATCGCTGTTCCATTGGTCGCCTGAAATATCGCTGTTCCATTGGTCGGCTGATATATCACTGTTCCATTGATCGCCTGTGTCAACTGATATACCACTGTTCCATTGATCGACTGATATATCACTGTTCCATTGATCGACTGATATATCTGTTTTTCGCCTGATTATCACTGTTCCATTGGTCGCCTGATATATCCTGTTCCATTGGTCGGCTGATATATCACTGTTCCATTGATCACCTGTGTCGCCTGATATATACTGTTCCATTGGTCGCCTGATATATCACTGTTCCATTGATCGACTGTGTCGACTGATATATCACTGTTTCATTGATCACCTGTGTCGACTGATATATCACTGTTCCATTGATCGACTGTGTCGACTGATATATCACTGTTCCATTGATCGACTGATATACCACTGTTCCATTGATCGACTATGTCGACTGATATATCACTTCCATTGATCTACTGTGTCGACTGATATATCACTGTTCCATTGATCGACTGTGTCGACTGATATATCACTGTTCCATTGATCGACTGATATATCACTGTTCCATTGGCCGACTGTGTCGACTGATATATCACTGTTTCATTGATCGACTGATATATCACTGTTCCATTGATCGACTGTGTCGACTGATATATCACTGTTCCATTGATCGACTGATATACCACTTTTCCATTGATCGACTATGTCGACTGATATATCACTTCCATTGATCGACTGTGTCGACTGATATATCACTGTTCCATTGATCGACTGTGTCGACTGATATATCACTGTTCCATTGGTCGACTGATATATCACTGTTCCATTGATCGACTGATATATCACTGTTCCATTGGTCGACTGATATATCACTGTTCCATTGGTCGACTGATATATCACTGTTCCATTGATCTCCTGTGTCGACTGATATATCACTGTTCCATTGGTCGACTGATATATCACTGTTCCATTGGTCGCTGATATATCACTGTTCCATTGGTCGCTGATATATCACTGTTCCATTGATCGCCTGATATATCCTGTTCCATTGGTCGCTGATATATCACTGTTCCATTGTCGCTGTGTCGACTGATATATCACTGTTCCATTGATCGACTGATATATCACTGTTCATTGATCGCTGTGTCGACTGATATATCACTGTTCCATTGATCGACTGATATACGTCTGTTCGCTGATATATCACTGTTCCATTGTGATATATCCTGTTCCATTGATCGACTGTTTGTCTGTCGCTGTCGACTGATATATCACTGTTCCATTGATCACCTGTGTCGACTGATATATCACTGTTCCATTGGTCGACTGTGTCGACTGAGATATCACTGTTCCATTGATCGACTGATATATCACTGTTCCATTGATCGACTGTGTCGACTGATATATCACTGTTCCATTGATCGACTGATATATCACTATTCCATTGGTCGCCTGATATATCACTGTTCCATTGGTCGGCTGATATATCACTGTTCCATTGGTCGGCTGATATATCACTGTTCCATTGATCGCCTGATATATCGCTGTTCCATTGGTCGCCTGATATATCACTATTCCATTGGTCGCCTGATATATCGCTGTTCCATTCCTCGGCTGATATATCACTGTTCCATTGGTCGCCTGATATATCGCTGTTCCATTGTTCGGCTGATATATCACTGTTCCATTGATCACCTGTGTCGCCTGATATATCACTGTTCCATTGATCGCCTGATATATCACTGTTCCATTGATCACCTGTGTCGACTGATATATCACTGTTCCATTGATCGCCTGATATATCGCTTTTCCATTGGTCGCCTGATATATCACTGTTCCATTGGTCACCTGATATATAGCTGTTCCATTGGTCGGCTGATATATCACTGTTCCATTGATCACCTGTGTCGCCTGATATATCACTGTTCCATTGATCGCCTGATATATCGCTGTTACCATTGATCGCCTGATATATCAATGTTCCATTGGTCGCCTGATTTATCGCTGTTCCATTGGTCGGCTGATATATCACTGTTCCATTGATCATCTGTGTCGCCTGATATATCACTGTTCCAGTGGTCGCCTGATATATCACTGTTCCATTGATCGCCTGTGTCAACTGAGATATCACTGTTCCATTGATCAACTGATATATCACTGTTCCATTGATTGACTGTGTCGACTGAGATATCACTGTTCCATTGATCGACTGATATATCACTGTTCCATTGGTCGACTGTGTCGACTGATATATCACTGTTCCATTGATAGACTGATATATCACTGTTCCATTGGTCGCCTGATATATCACTGTTCCATTGGTCGGCTGATATATCACTGTTCCATTGGTCGGCTGATATATCACTGTTCC
The DNA here is from genome assembly GCA_014843695.1 of Archivesica marissinica. Classification (NCBI taxonomy): domain Eukaryota; kingdom Metazoa; phylum Mollusca; class Bivalvia; order Venerida; family Vesicomyidae; genus Archivesica; species Archivesica marissinica. The sequence continues at coordinate 52,197,175 of CM026388.1, read as the reverse complement.
ATTGATCGCCTGATATATCGCTGTTCCATTGATCGCCTGATATATCGCTGTTCCATTCGTCGGCTGATATATCACTGTTCCATTGGTCGCCTGATATATCGCTGTTCCATTCGTCGGCTGATATATCACGGTTCCATTGATCACCTGTGTTGACTGATATATCACTGTTCCATTGATCGCCTGTGTCGCCTGATATATCACTGTTCCATTGGTCGCCTGATATATCACTGTTCCATTGATCGCCTGTGTCGACTGAGATATCACTGTTCCATTGATCAACTGATATATCACTGTTCCATTCATCGGCTGATATATCACTGTTCCATTGATCGACTGATATATCACTGTTCCATTGATCGCCTGATATATCACTGTTCCATTGATCGCCCGTTTCGACTGATATATCACTGTTCCATTGGTCGCCTGATATATCGCTGTTCCATTGGTCGGCTGATATATCACTGTTCCATTGATCACCTGTGTTGCCTGATATATCACTGTTCCATTGGTCGCCGTTGTCGCCTGATATATCACTGTTCCATTGGTCGCCTGATATATCACTGTTCCTGTGTCGCCTGATATATCACTGTTCCATTGGTCGCCTGATATATCACTGTTCCATTGGTCGCCTGATATATCACTGTTCCTGTGTCGCCTGATATATCAATGTTCCATTGGTCGCCTGATATATCACTGTTCCATTGATCGCCTGTGTCGACTGATATATCACTGTTACATTGATCGCCTGTGTCGACTGATATATCACTGTTCCATTGGTCGACTGATATATCACTGTTCCATTGATCAACTGATATATCACTGTTCCATTGATCAACTGATATATCACTGTTCCATTGATCGACTGATATATCACTGTTCCATTGATCAACTGATATATCACTGTTCCATTGATCAACTGATATATCACTGTTCCATTGATCAATTGATATATCACTGTTCCATTGATCGAATGATATATCACTGTTCCATTGATCGCCTGTGTCGACTGATAGATCACTGTTCCATTGGTCGACTGATATATCACTGTTCCATTGATCGACTGTGTCGACTGATATATCACTGTTCCATTGATCAACTGATATATTACTGTTCCATTGATCGCCTGTGTCGACTGATATATCACTGTTCCATTGATCGACTGATATATCACTGTTACATTGGTCGACTGATATATCACTGTTCCATTGATCGACTGATATATCACTGTTCCATTGATCACCTGTGTAAACTGAGATATCACTGTTCCATTGATCTCCTGTGTCGACTGATATATCACTGTTCCATTGATCACCTGTGTCGACTGATATATCACTGTTCCATTGGTCGACTGATATATCACTGTTCCATTGATCGCCTGTGTTGACTGATATAGCACTGTTCCATTGATCGCCTGATATATCATTGTTCCATTGATCGCCTGTGTCGACTGATATATCACTGTTCCATTGATCAACTGATATATCACTGTTCCATTGATCGCCTGTGTGGACTTATATATCACTGTTCCATTGATCGACTGATATATCACTGTTCCATTGATCGACTGTGTCGACTGATATATCACTGTTCCATTGATCACCTGTGGCGACTGATATATCACTGTTCCATTGATCGACTGTGTCGACTGATATATCACTGTTCCATTGATCGACTGTATCGACTGATATATCTCTGTTCTATTGATCACCTGTGTCGACTGATATATCAATGTTCCATTGGTCGACTGATATATCACTGTTCCATTGATCACATGTGTCGACTGATATATCACTGTTCCATTGGTCGACTGATATATCACTGTTCCATTGATCGACTGATATATCACTGTTCCATTGATCGCCTGATATATCACTGTTCCATTGATCGCCCGTGTCGACTGATGTATCACTGTTCCATTGATTGACTGTGTCGACTGAGATATCACTGTTACATTGGTCGACTGATATATCACTGTTCCATTGATCGACTGATATATCACTGTTCCATTGATCACCTCTGTCGACTGAGATATCTCTGTTCCATTGATCTCCTGTGTCGACTGATATATCACTGTTCCATTGATCACCGGTGTCGACTGATATATCACTGTTCCATTGGTCGACTGATATGTCACTGTTCCATTGATCGCCTGTGTCGACTGATATATCACTGTTCCATTGATCTCCTTTGTCGACTGATATATCACTGTTCCATTGATCGACTGATATATCACTGTTCCATTGATCGACTGTGTCGACTGATATATCACTGTTCCATTGATCTCCTGTGTCGACTGATATATCACTGTTCCATTGATCTCCTGTGTCGACTGATATATCACTGTTCCATTGATCGACTGTGTCGACTGATATATCACTGTTCCATTTATCACCTGTGGCGACTGATACATCACTGTACCATTGATTGACGTGTCGACTGGGATATCACTGTTCCATTGATCGACTGATATATCACTGTTCCATTGATCGACTGTGTCGACTGATATATCACTGTTCCATTGATCGACTGATATATCACTGTTCCATTGATGTCCTGTGTCGACTGATATATCACTGTTCCATTGATCTCCTGTGTCGACTGATATATCACTGTTCCATTGATCTCCTGTGTCGACTGATATATCACTGTTCCATTGATCGACTGTGTCGACTGATATATCACTGTTCCATTGATCTCCTGTGTCGACTGATATATCACTGTTCCATTGATCGACTGATATATCACTGTTCCATTGATCGACTGTGTCGACTGATATTTCACTGTTCCATTGATCTCCTGTGTCGACTGATATATCACTGTTCCATTGATCGACTGTGTCGACTGATATATCACTGTTCCATTGATCGACTGATATATCACTGTGCCATTGATCACCTATGTCGACTGATATATCACTGTTCCATTGATCTACTTTGTCGACTGATATATCACTGTTCCATTGATCTACTGTGTCAACTGATATATCACTGTTCCATTGATCACCTTGTCGACTGATATATCACTGTTCCATTGGTCTACTGTGTCGACTGATATATCACTGTTCCATTGATCGATTGTGTCGACTGATATATCACTGTTCCACTGATCGACTGTGTCGACTGATATATCACTGTTCCATTGATCACCTGTGTCGACTGATATATCACTGTTCCATTGATCGCCTGTGTCGTCTGATATATCACTGTTCCATTGATCTACTGTGTCGACTGATATATCACTGTACCATTGACCTACTGTGTCGACTGATATATCACTGTTCCATTGATCGACTGATATATCACTGTTCCATTGATCGACTGAGTCGACTGATATATCACTGTTCCATTGATCTCCTGTGTCGACAGATATATCACTGTTCCATTGATCTCCTGTGTCGACTGATATATCACTGTTCCATTGGTCGACTGTGTTGACTGATATATCACTGTTACATTGATCGACTGTGTTGACTGATATATCACTGTTCACCTACGTTGACACCTGTATAGACTGAGATTACAGTGTTCACCTGTATAGACTGAGATTCATTGTTCACCTGTATAGACTGAGATTACATTATTCACCTGTACAGACTGAGATTACATTGTTCACATGTATATACTGAGATTACATTGTTCACCTGTATTGACTGAGATTACAGTGTTCACCTGTATATACTGAGATTACATTGTTCACCAGTATAGACTGAGATTACATTGTTCACGTGTATAGGCTGAGATTACATTGTTCACCTGCGTTGACTGAGATTACATTGTTCACCTGTATAGACTGAGATTACATTGTTCACGTGTATAGGCTGAGATTACATTGTTCACCTGCATAGACTGAGATTACAGTGTTCACCTGTATAGACTGAGATTACATTGTTCACATGTATAGACTGAGATTACATTGTTCACCTGTATAGACTGAGATTACAGTGTTCACCTGTATATACTGAGATTACATTGTTCACCTGTATAGACGGAGATTACATTGTTCACCTGCGTTGACTGAGATTACATTGTTCACCTGTATAGACTGAGATTACATTGTTCACCTGTATAGACTGCGATTACATTGTTCACCTGTATAGAATGAGATTACATTGTTCACCTGTATATACTGAGATTACAGTGTTCACCTGTATAGACTGAGATTACATTGTTCACCTGTACAGACTGAGATTACATTGTTCACCTGTACATACTGAGATTACAGTGTTCACCTGTACAGACTGAGATTACATTGTTCACCTGTATTGCCTGAGATTACATTGTTCACCTGTATAGACTGAGATTACAGTGTTCACCTGTATAGACTGAGATTACATTGTTCACCTGTATTGACTGAGATTACATTGTTCACTTGTATAGACTGAGATTACATTGATCACCTGTATAGACTGAGATTACATTGTTCACCTGTACAGACTGATATTACATTGTTCACATGTATGGACTGAGATTACATTGTTCACCTGTACAGACTGAGATTATATTGTTCACCTGTATAGACTGAGATTACATTGTTCACCTGTATAGACTGAGATTACATTGTTCACCTGTATAGACTGAGATTACATTGTTCACCTGTATAGACTGTGATTACATTGTTGACCTGTATAGACTGAGATTACATTGTTCACCTGTATAGACTGAGATTACATTGTTCACCTGTACAGACTGAGATTACATTGTTCACCTGTATTGACTGAGATTACATTGTTCACCCGTACATACTGAGATTACAGTGTTCACCTGTATAGACTAAGATTACATTGTTCACCTGCGTTGACTGAGATTACATTGTTCACCTGTATAGACTGAGATTACATTGTTCACATGTATAGACTGAGATTACATTGTTCACCTGTACAGACTGAGATTACATTGTTCACATGTATAGACTGAGATTACATTGTTCACCTGTACAGACTGAGATTACAGTGTTCACCTGTATAGATTGAGATTACATTGTTCACCTGTATTGACTGAGATTACATTGTTCACCTGTATAGACTGAGATTACATTGATCACCTGTATAGACTGAGATTACATTGTTCACCTGTACAGACTGAGATTACATTGTTCACCTGTATGGACTGAGATTACATTGTTCACCTGAACAGACTGAGATTACATTGTTCACCTTTATAGACTGAGATTACATTGTTCACCTGTATAGACTGAGATTATATTGTTCACCTGTATAGACTGAGATTACATTGTTCACCTGTATAGACTGAGATTACATTGTTCACCTGTATAGACTGAGATTACATTGTTCACCTGTATAGACTGAGATTACATTGTTCACCTGTACAGACTGAGATTACATTGTTCACCTGTATAGACTGAGATTACATTGATCACCTGTACATACTGAGATTACAGTGTTCACCTGTATAGACAGAGATTACATTGTTCACCTGTACAGACTGAGATTAAATTGTTCACCTGTATAGACTGAGATTACATTGTTCACCTGTATATACTGAGATTACAGTGTTCAACTGTATAGACTGAGATTACATTGTTCACCTGCGTTGACGGAGATTATATTGTTCACCTGTATAGACTGAGATTACATTGTTCACATGTATAGACTGAGATTACATTGTTCACCTGTATAGACTGAGATTACAGTGTTCACCTGTATAGACTGAGATTACATTGTTCACCTGTACAGACTGAGATTACATTGTTCACATGTATAGACTGAGATTACATTGTTCACCTGTATAGATTGAGATTACAGTGTTTACCTGTATATACTGAGATTACATTGTTCACCTGTATAGACGGAGATTACATTGTTCACCTGCGTTGACTGATATTACATTGTTCACCTGTATAGACTGAGATTACATTGTTCACCTGTATAGACTGCGATTACATTGTTCACCTGTATATACTGAGATTACAGTGTTCACCAGTATAGACTGAGATTACATTGTTCACCTGTACAGACTGAGATTACATTGTTCACCTGTACAGACTGAGATTACATTGTTCACCTGTATAAACTGAGATTACAGTGTTCACCTGTATAGACTGAGATTACATTGTTCACCTGTATTGACTGAGATTACATTGTTCACCTGTATAGACTGAGATTACATTGATCACCTGTATAGACTGAGATTACATTGTTCACCTGTATAGACTGAGATTACATTGATCACCTGTATAGACTGAGATTACATTGTTCACCTTTACAGACTGAGATTACATTGTTCACCTGTATGGACTGAGATTACATTGTTCACCTGTATAGACTGAGATTACATTGTTCACCTCTATAGACTGAGATTACATTGTTCACCTGTATAGACTAAGATTACATTGTTCACCTGTATAGACTGAGATTACATTGTTCACCTGTATAGACTGAGATTACATTGTTCACCTCTATAGACTGAGATTACATTGTTCACCTGTATAGACTGAGATTACATTGTTCACCTGTACAGACTGAGATTACATTGTTCACCTGTATAGACTGAGATTACATTGTTCACCTGTATAGACTGAGATTACATTGTTCACCTGTATAGACTGAGATTACATTGTTCACCTGTACAGACTGAGATTACATTGTTCACCTGTATATACTGAGAATACATTGTTCACATGTACACACTGAGATTACAGTGTTCACCTGTACAGACTGAGATTACATTGTTCACCTGTATAGACTGAGATTACATTGTTCACCTGTATAGACTGAGATTACATTGTTCACATGTATAGACTGAGATTACATTGTTCACCTGTATATACTGAGATTACATTGTTCACCTGTATAGACTGAGATTACATTGTTCACCTGTATTGACTGAGATTACATTGTTCACATGTATAGACTGAGATTACATTGTTCACATGTATAGACTGAGATTACAGTGTTCACATGTATATACTGATATTACAGTGTTCACATGTATAGACTGAGATTACATTGCTCACGTGTACAGACTGAGATTACATTGTTCACATGTATAGACTGAGATTACATTGTTCACCTGTATAGACTGAGATTACAGTGTTCACCTGTATATACTGAGATTACATTGTTCACCTGTATAGACTGAGATTACATTGTTCACCTGCGTTGACTGAGATTACATTGTTCACCTGTATATACTGAGATTACATTGTTCACATGTATAGACTGAGATTACATTGTTCACCTGTATATACTGAGATTACATTGTTCACCTGTACAGACTGAGATTGCATTGTTCACCAGTATAAACTGAGATTACATTGTTCACCTGTTGAGATTACATTGTTCACCTGTATAGACTGAGATTACATTGTTCACCTGTATAGACTGAGATTACATTGTTCACCTGTATAGACTGAGATTACATTGTTCACCTGTATAGACTGAGATTACAGTGTTCACCTGTATAGACTGAGATTACATTGTTCACCTGTACAGACTGAGATTACATTGTTCACCTGTATAGACTGAGATTACATTGTTCACCTGTATAGACTGAGATTACAGTGTTCACCTGTATATACTGAGATTACATTGTTCACCTGTATAGACTGAGATTACATTGTTCACCTGTATTGACTGAGATTACATTGTTCACCTGTATAGACTGAGATTACATTGTTCACCTGTATAGACTGAGATTACATTGTTCACCTGTATAGACTGAGATTACATTGTTCACCTGTATAGACTGAGATTACATTGTTCACCTGTATAGACTGAGATTACATTGTTCACCTGTATAGACTGAGATTACATTGTTCACCTTGACTGAGATTACATTGTTCACCTGTATAGACTGAGATTACATTGTTCACCTGTATAGACTGAGATTACATTGTTCACCTGTATAGACTGAGATTACATTGTTCACCTGTATAGACTGAGATTACATTGTTCACCTGTATAGACTGAGATTACATTGTTCACCTGTATAGACTGAGATTACATTGTTCACCTGTATAGACTGAGATTACATTGTTCACCTGTATAGACTGAGATTACATTGTTCACCTGTATAGACTGAGATTACATTGTTCACCTGTATAGACTGAGATTACATTGTTCACCTGTATAGACTGAGATTACATTGTTCACCTGTATAGACTGAGATTACATTGTTCACCTGTATAGACTGAGATTACATTGTTCACCTGTATAGACTGAGATTACATTGTTCACCTGTATAGACTGAGATTACATTGTTCACCTGTATAGACTGAGATTACATTGTTCACCTGTATAGACTGAGATTACATTGTTCACCTGTATAGACTGAGATTACATTGTTCACCTGTATAGACTGAGATTACATTGTTCACCTGTATAGACTGAGATTACATTGTTCACCTGTATAGACTGAGATTACAGTGTTCACCTGTATAGACTGAGATTACATTGTTCACCTGTATAGACTGAGATTACATTGTTCACCTGTATAGACTGAGATTACATTGTTCACCTGTATAGACTGAGATTACATTGTTCACCTGTATAGACTGAGATTACATTGTTCACCTGTATAGACTGAGATTACATTGTTCACCTGTATAGACTGAGATTACATTGTTCACCTGTATAGACTGAGATTACATTGTTCACCTGTATAGACTGAGATACTTCTGACTGAGATTACATTGTTCACCTGTATAGACTGAGATTACATTGTTCACCTGTATAGACTGAGATTACATTGTTCACCTGTATAGACTGAGATTACATTGTTCACCTGTATAGACTGAGATTACATTGTTCACCTGTATAGACTGAGATTACATTGTTCACCTGTATAGACTGAGATTACATTGTTCACCTGTATAGACTGAGATTACATTGTTCACCTGTATAGACTGAGATTACATTGTTCACCTGTATAGACTGAGATTACATTGTTCACCTGTATAGACTGAGATTACATTGTTCACCTGTATAGACTGAGATTACATTGTTCACCTGTATAGACTGAGATTACATTGTTCACCTGTATAGACTGAGATTACATTGTTCACCTGTACAGACTGAGATTACATGTTCACCTGTATAGACTGAGATTACATTGTTCACCTGTATAGACTGAGATTACATTGTTCACCTGTATAGACTGAGATTACATTGTTCACCTGTATAGACTGAGATTACATTGTTCACCTGTATAGACTGAGATTACATTGTTCACCTGTATAGACTGAGATTACATTGTTCACCTGTATAGACTGAGATTACATTGTTCACCTGTATAGACTGAGATTACATTGTTCACCTGTATAGACTGAGATTACATTGTTCACCTGTATAGACTGAGATTACATTGTTCACCTGTATAGACTGAGATTACATTGTTCACCTGTATAGACTGAGATTACATTGTTCACCTGTATAGACTGAGATTACATTGTTCACCTGTATAGACTGAGATTACATTGTTCACCTGTATAGACTGAGATTACATTGTTCACCTGTATAGACTGAGATTACATTGTTCACCTGTATAGACTGAGATTACATTGTTCACCTGTATAGACTGAGATTACATTGTTCACCTGTATAGACTGAGATTACATTGTTCACCTGTATAGACTGAGATTACATTGTTCACCTGTATAGACTGAGATTACATTGTTCACCTGTATAGACTGAGATTACATTGTTCACCTGTATAGACTGAGATTACATTGTTCACCTGTATAGACTGAGATTACATTGTTCACCTGTATAGACTGAGATTACATTGTTCACCTGTATAGACTGAGATTACATTGTTCACCTGTATAGACTGAGATTACATTGTTCACCTGTATAGACTGAGATTACATTGTTCACCTGTATAGACTGAGATTACATTGTTCACCTGTATAGACTGAGATTACATTGTTCACCTGTATAGACTGAGATTACATTGTTCACCTGTATAGACTGAGATTACATTGTTCACCTGTATAGACTGAGATTACATTGTTCACCTGTATAGACTGAGATTACATTGTTCACCTGTATAGACTGAGATTACATTGTTCACCTGTATAGACTGAGATTACATTGTTCACCTGTATAGACTGAGATTACATTGTTCACCTGTATAGACTGAGATTACATTGTTCACCTGTATAGACTGAGATTACATTGTTCACCTGTATAGACTGAGATTACATTGTTCACCTGTATAGACTGAGATTACATTGTTCACCTGTATAGACTGAGATTACATTGTTCACCTGTATAGACTGAGATTACATTGTTCACCTGTATAGACTGAGATTACATTGTTCACCTGTATAGACTGAGATTACATTGTTCACCTGTATAGACTGAGATTACATTGTTCACCTGTATAGACTGAGATTACATTGTTCACCTGTATAGACTGAGATTACATTGTTCACCTGTATAGACTGAGATTACATTGTTCACCTGTATAGACTGAGATTACATTGTTCACCTGTATAGACTGAGATTACATTGTTCACCTGTATAGAC
>CM026388.1:52147526-52185689 GCA_014843695.1 Archivesica marissinica | reverse complement strand
GATTACATTGTTCACCTGTATAGACTGAGATTACATTGTTCACCTGTATAGACTGAGATTATATTGTTCACCTGTATTGACTGAGATTACATTGTTCACCTGTATATACTGAGATTACATTGATCACCTGTATAGACTGAGATTACATTGTTCACCTGTACAGACTGAGATTACATTGTTCACCTGTATGGACTGAGATTACATTGTTCACCTGTATAGACTGAGATTACATTGTTCACCTGTATAGACTGAGATTACATTGTTCACCTGTATAGACTGAGATTACATTGTTCACCTGTATAGACTGAGATTACATTGTTCACCTGTATAGACTGAGATTACATTGTTCACCTGTATAGACTGAGATTACATTGTTCACCTGTATAGACTGAGATTACATTGTTCACCTGTATAGACTGAGATTACATTGTTCACCTGCGTAGACTGAGATTACATTGTTCACCTGTATAGACTGAGATTACAGTGTTCACCTGTATAGACTGAGATTACATTGTTCACCTGTATAGACTGAGATTACATTGTTCACCTGTATAGACTGAGATTACATTGTTCACCTGTATAGACTGAGATTACATTGTTCACCTGTATAGACTGAGATTACATTGTTCACCTGTATAGACTGAGATTACATTGTTCACCTGTATAGACTGAGATTACATTGTTCACCTGTATAGACTGAGATTACATTGTTCACCTGTATAGACTGAGATTACATTGTTCACTGTATAGACAGATTACATTGTTCACCTGTATAGACTGAGATTACATTGTTCACCTGTATAGACTGAGATTACATTGTTCACCTGTATAGACTGAGATTACATTGTTCACCTGTATAGACTGAGATTACATTGTTCACCTGTATAGACTGAGATTACAGTGTTCACCTGTATAGACTGAGATTACATTGTTCACCTGTATAGACTGAGATTACATTGTTCACCTGTACAGACTGAGATTACATTGTTCACCTGTATAGACTGAGATTACAGTGTTCACCTGTATAGACTGAGATTACATTGTTCACCTGTATAGACTGAGATTACATTGTTCACCTGTACAGACTGAGATTACATTGTTCACCTGTATAGACTGAGATTACAGTGTTCACCTGTATAGACTGAGATTACATTGTTCACCTGTATTGACTGAGATTACAGTGTTCACCTGTACAAACTGAGATTACATTGTTCACCTGTACAGACTGAGATTACAGTGTTAACCTGTATAGACTGAGATTACATTGTTTACCTGTACATACTGAGATTACAGTGTTCACCTGTATAGACTGAGATTACATTGTTCACCTGTACAGACTGAGATTACAGTGGTCCCCTGTACAGACTGAGATTACAGTGTTCACCTGTACAGACTGAGATTACATTGTTCACCTGTATAGACTGAGATTACAGTGTTCACCTGTATAGACTGAGATTACATTGTTCACCTGTATGGACTGAGATTACAGTGTTCCCCTGTATGGACTGAGATTACAGTGTTCACCTGTATGGACTGAGATTACAGTGTTCCCCTGTATGGACTGAGATTACAGTGTTCACCTGTACAGACTGAGATTACAGTGTTCCCCTGTATAGACTGAGATTACAGTGTTCACCTGTATAGACTGAGATTACAGTGTTCACCTGTACAGACTGAGATTACAGTGTTCACCTGTATGGACTGAGATTACAGTGTTCACCTGTATAGACTGAGATTACAGTGTTCACCTGTATGGACTGAGATTACAGTGTTCACTTGTACAGACTGAGATTACAGTGTTCCCCTGTATAGACTGAGATTACAGTGTTCACCTGTATAGACTGAGATTACATTGTTCACCTGTATTGACTGAGATTACATTGTTCACCTGTATAGACTGAGATTACAATGTTCACCTGTATTGACTGAGATTACATTGTTCACCTGTATAGACTGAGATTACATTGTTCACCTGTATAGACTGAGATTACAGTGTTCATCTGTATAGACTGAGATTACATTGTTCACCTGTATAGACTGAGATTACATTGTTCACCTGTATAGACTGAGATTACATTGTTCACCTGTATTGACTGAGATTACATTGTTCACCTGTATAGACTGACATTACAATGTTCATCTGTATTGACTGAGATTACATTGTTCACCTGTATAGACTGAGATTACATTGTTCACCTGTATAGACTGAGATTACATTGTTCACCTGTATATACTGAGATTACATTGTTCACCTGTATAGACTGAGATTACATTGTTCACCTGTATAGACTGAGATTACAGTGTTCACCTGTACAGACTGAGATTACATTGTTCACCTGTACAGACTGAGATTACAGTGTTCACCTGTTTAGACTGAGATTACATTGTTCACCTGTACAGACTGAGATTACAGTGTTCCCCTGTACAGACTGAGATTACAGTGTTCACCTGTACAGACTGAGATTACAGTGTTCACCTGTATAGACTGAGATTACATTGTTCACCTGTATGGACTGAGATTACAGTGTTCCCCTGTATGGACTGAGATTACAGTGTTCACCTGTATGGACTGAGATTACAGTGTTCCCCTGTATTGACTGAGATTACAGTGTTCACCTGTACAGACTGAGATTACAGTGTTCCCCTGTATGGACTGAGATTACAGTGTTCACCTGTATAGACTGAGATTACAGTGTTCCCCTGTATATACTGAGATTACAGTGTTCACCTGTATAGACTGAGATTACAGTGTTCACCTGTACAGACTGAGATTACAGTGTTCCCCTGTATAGACTGAGATTACAGTGTTCACCTGTATAGACTGAGATTACATTGTTCACCTGTACAGACTGAGATTACAGTGTTCACCTGTATAGACTGAGATTACAGTGTTCACCTGTATAGACTGAGATTACATGTTCACCTGTAAGACTGAGATTACAGTGTTCCCTGTACAGACTGAGATTACAGTGTTCACCTGTATAGACTGAGATTACATTGTTCACCTGTATAGACTGAGATTACATTGTTCACCTGTATAGACTGAGATTACAGTGTTCACCTGTATAGACTGAGATTACATTGTTCACCTGTATAGACTGAGATTACAGTGTTCACCTGTATAGACTGAGATTACATTGTTCACCTGTATAGACTGAGATTACATTGTTCACCTGTATAGACTGAGATTACATTGTTCACCTGTATAGACTGAGATTACAATGTTCATCTGTATTGACTGAGATTACATTGTTCACCTGTATAGACTGAGATTACATTGTTCACCTGTATAGACTGAGATTACATTGTTCACCTGTATAGACTGAGATTACATTGTTCACCTGTATAGACTGAGATTACATTGTTCACCTGTATAGACTGAGATTACATTGTTCACCTGTATAGACTGAGATTACATTGTTCACCTGTATAGACTGAGATTACATTGTTCACCTGTATAGACTGAGATTACATTGTTCACCTGTATAGACTGAGATTACATTGTTCACCTGTATATACTGAGATTACATTGTTCACCTGTATAGACTGAGATTACATTGTTCACCTGTATAGACTGAGATTACATTGTTCACCTGTATAGACTGAGATTACATTGTTCACCTGTATAGACTGAGATTACATTGTTCACCTGTATAGACTGAGATTACATTGTTCACCTGTATAGACTGAGATTACATTGTTCACCTGTATAGACTGAGATTACATTGTTCACCTGTATATACTGAGATTACATGTTCACTGTATAGACTGAGATACATTGTTCACCTGTATAGACTGAGATTACATTGTTCACCTGTATAGACTGAGATTACAGTGTTCACCTGTATAGACTGAGATTACATTGTTCACCTGTACAGACTGAGATTACAGTGTTCACCTGTTTAGACTGAGATTACATTGTTCACCTGTATAGACTGAGATTACATTGTTCACCTGTATAGACTGAGATTACATTGTTCACCTGTATAGACTGAGATTACAGTGTTCACCTGTATAGACTGAGATTACATTGTTCACCTGTATTGACTGAGATTACATTGTTCACCTGTATGACTGAATTACTGTTCCCTGTTGATGGTTACTGTTCACCTGTTAGACTGAGATTACAGTGTTCACCTGTACAGACTGAGATTACAGTGTTCACCTGTATAGACTGAGATTACAGTGTTCACCTGTACAGACTGAGATTACAGTGTTCCCCTGTAGACTGAGATTACAGTGTTCACCTGTAAGACTGAGATTACAGTGTTCCCTGTCAGACTGAGATTACAGTGTTCACCTGTATAGACTGAGATTACAGTGTTCACCTGTATAGACTGAGATTACATTGTTCACCTGTATGGACTGAGATTACAGTGTTCACCTGTATAGACTGAGATTACAGTGTTCACCTGTATAGACTGAGATTACATGTTCCCTGTATAGACTGAGATTACATTGTTCATGTATGACTGAGATTACATGTTCCCTGTATGGACTGAGATTACATGTTCCTGTACAGACTGAGATTACAGTGTTCACCTGTACAGACTGAGATTACAGAGTTCCCCTGCATAGACTGAGATTACAGTGTTCACCTGTATAGACTGAGATTACATTGTTCAGCTGTATGGACTGAGATTACAGTGTTCACCTGTATAGACTGAGATTACAGTGTTCCCCTGAATAGACTGAGATTACAGTGTTCACCTGTATAAACTGAGATTACAGTGTTCACTTGTACAGACTGAGATTACAGTGTTCCCCTGTATAGACTGAGATTACAGTGTTCACCTGTATAGACTGAGATTACATTGTTCACCTGTATTGACTGAGATTACATTGTTCACCTGTATAGACTGACATTACAATGTTCATCTGTATTGACTGAGATTACAGTGTTCCCCTGTATGGACTGAGATTACAGTGTTCACCTGTATGGACTGAGATTACAGTGTTCCCCTGTATTGACTGAGATGACAGTGTTCACCTGTACAGACTGAGATTATAGTGTTCCCCTGTATGGACTGAGATTACAGTGTTCACCTGTACAGACTGAGATTACAGTGTTCCCCTGTATATACTGAGATTACAGTGTTCACCTGTATAGACTGAGATTACAGTGTTCACCTGTACAGACTGAGATTACAGTGTTCCCCTGTATAGACTGAGATAACAGTGTTCACCTGTATAGACTGATATTACAGTGTTCACCTGTACAGACTGAGATTACAGTGTTCACCTGTATAGACTGAGATTACAGTGTTCACCTGTACAGACTGAGATTACAGTGTTCACCTGTACAGACTGAGATTACAGTGTTCACCTGTACAGACTGAGATTACAGTGTTCACCTGTATAGACTGAGATTACAGTGTTCTCCTGTACAGACTGAGATTACAGTGTTCACCTGTACAGACTGAGATTACAGTGTTCCCCTGTACAGACTGAGATTACAGTGTTCCCCTGTACAGACTGAGATTACAGTGTTCCCCTGTATAGACTGAGATTACATTGTTCACCTGTACAGACTGAGATTACAGTGTTCCCCTGTACAGACTGAGATTACAGTGTTCACCTGTACAGACTGAGATTACAGTGTTCCCCTGCATAGACTGAGATTACAGTGTTCACCTGTATAGACTGAGATTACATTGTTCAGCTGTATGGACTGAGATTACAGTGTTCCCCTGTATGGACTGAGATTACAGTGTTGACCTGTATGGACTGAGATTACAGTGTTCCCCTGTATAGACTGAGATTACATTGTTCACCTGTATAGACTGAGATTACATTGTTCACCTGTATAGACTGAGATTACATTGTTCACCTCTACAGACTGAGATTACATTGTTCACCTGTATAGACTGAGATTACATTGTTCACCTGTATTGACTGAGATTACAGTGTTCACCTGTACAAACTGAGATTACCTTGTTCACCTGTACAGACTGAGATTACAGTGTTCACCTGTATAGACTGAGATTACATTGTTTACCTGTACATACTGAGATTACAGTGTTCACCTGTATAGACTGAGATTACATTGTTCACCTGTACAGACTGAGATTACAGTGTTCCCCTGTACAGACTGAGATTACAGTGTTCACCTGTACAGACTGAGATTACAGTGTTCCCCTGCATAGACTGAGATTACAGTGTTCACCTGTACAGACTGAGATTACAGTGTTCCCCTGTATAGACTGAGATTACAGTGTTCACCTGTATAGACTGAGATTACAGTGTTCACCTGTACATACTGAGATTACAGTGTTCCCCTGTATGGACTGAGATTACAGTGTTCACCTGTATGGACTGAGATTACAGTGTTCCCCTGTATGGACTGAGATTACAGTGTTCACCTGTATATACTGAGATTACAGTGTTCCCCTGAATAGACTGAGATTACAGTGTTCACCTGTATAAACTGAGATTACAGTGTTCACTTGTACAGACTGAGATTACAGTGTTCCCCTGTATAGACTGAGATTACAGTGTTCACCTGTATAGACTGAGATTACAGTGTTCACCTGTACAGACTGAGATTACAGTGTTCACCTGTATAGACTGAGATTACAGTGTTCACCTGTACATACTGAGATTACAGTGTTCACCTGTATAGACTGAGATTACATTGTTCACCTGTATAGACTGAGATTACAGTGTTCATCTGTATAGACTGAGATGACATTGTTCACCTGTATATACTGAGATTACATTGTTCACCTGTATAGACTGAGATTACATTTTTCACCGGTATTGACTGAGATTACATTGTTCACCTGTATAGACTGACATTACAATGTTCATCTGTATTGACTGAGATTACATTGTTCACCTGTATAGACTGAGATTACATTGTTCACCTGTATAGACTGAGATTACATTGTTCATCTGTATAGACTGAGATTACATTGTTCACCTGTATAGACTGAGATTACATTGTTCACCTGTATAGACTGAGATTACAGTGTTCACCTGTACAGACTGAGATTACCTTGTTCACCTGTACAGACTGAGATTACAGTGTTCACCTGTATAGACTGAGATTACATTGTTCACCTGTGACTGAGATTACAGTGTTCCCCTGTACAGACTGAGATTACAGTGTTCACCTGTACGACTGAGATTACAGTGTTCACCTGTATAGACTGAGATTACATTGTTCACCTGTATGGACTGAGATTACAGTGTTCCCCTGTATAGACTGAGATTACAGTGTTCACCTGTATAGACTGAGATTACAGTGTTCACCTGTATAGACTGAGATTACATTGTTCACCTGTATAGACTGAGATTACATTGTTCACCTGTATAGACTGAGATTACAGTGTTCACCTGTACAGACTGAGATTACAGTGTTCACCTGTATAGACTGAGATTACAGTGTTCACCTGTATAGACTGAGATTACAGTGTTCACCTGTACAGACTGAGATTACAGTGTTCCCTGTATAGACTGAGATTACAGTGTTCACCTGTATAGACTGAGATTACAGTGTTCACCTGTACAGACTGAGATTACAGTGTTCACCTGTATAGACTGAGATTACAGTGTTCACCTGTATAGACTGAGATTACATTGTTCACCTGTACAGACTGAGATTACATTGTTCACCTGTACAGACTGAGATTACAGTGTTCACCTGTATAGACTGAGATTACATTGTTCACCTGTATAGACTGAGATTACATTGTTCACCTGTATAGACTGAGATTACATTGTTCATCTGTATAGACTGAGATTACATTGTTCACCTGTATAGACTGAGATTACATTGTTCACCTGTATAGACTGAGATTACAGTGTTCACCTGTACAGACTGAGATTACCTTGTTCACCTGTACAGACTGAGATTACAGTGTTCACCTGTTTAGACTGAGATTACATTGTTCACCTGTACAGACTGAGATTACAGTGTTCCCCTGTACAGACTGAGATTACAGTGTTCACCTGTACAGACTGAGATTACAGTGTTCACCTGTATAGACTGAGATTACATTGTTCACCTGTATGGACTGAGATTACAGTGTTCCCCTGTATGGACTGAGATTACAGTGTTCACCTGTATGGACTGAGATTACAGTGTTCCCCTGTATTGACTGAGATTACAGTGTTCACCTGTACAGACTGAGATTATAGTGTTCCCCTGTATGGACTGAGATTACAGTGTTCACCTGTACAGACTGAGATTACAGTGTTCCCCTGTATATACTGAGATTACAGTGTTCACCTGTATATACTGAGATTACAGTGTTCACCTGTACAGACTGAGATTACAGTGTTCCCCTGTATAGACTGAGATTACAGTGTTCACCTGTATAGACTGAGATTACAGTGTTCACCTGTACAGACTGAGATTACAGTGTTCACCTGTATAGACTGAGATTACAGTGTTCACCTGTACAGACTGAGATTACAGTGTTCACCTGTACAGACTGATATTACAGTGTTCACCTGTACAGACTGAGATTACAGTGTTCACCTGTATAGACTGAGATTACAGTGTTCACCTGTACAGACTGAGATTACAGTGTTCACCTGTACAGACTGAGATTACAGTGTTCCCCTGTACAGACTGAGATTACAGTGTTCCCCTGTACAGACTGAGATTACAGTGTTCCCCTGTATAGACTGAGATTACAGTGTTCCCCTGTATAGACTGAGATTACAGTGTTCACCTATACAGACTGAGATTACAGTGTTCACCTGTACAGACTGAGATTACAGTGTTCCCCTGTACAGACTGAGATTACAGTGTTCCCCTGTACAGACTGAGATTACAGTGTTCCCCTGTATAGACTGAGATTACAGTGTTCCCCTGTATAGACTGAGATTACAGTGTTCACCTGTACAGACCGAGATTACAGTGTTCCCCTATATGTATGTAATGGTGCTTACAAGCTATGCCCGTTATTAAATCGGTCTATGACAAATGTTATCCACAGCGGCATCAATGGTCGAGTGGTCACGGTCATTGACTTGTATACCACTGTAACCTATCATCACTGATGGTCATGGGTTCGTATATGAAACAGTTGGCAGTTTCTAACGAGGTTGGTGCATGAAGTACTGGTTAACTGCTGGAGCCTGCCCAGGAAACGTGTTGTTAGGTAAACTGCCCTCCGCTCAAATGGGTAAATTCAGTCACGAATGACCACATTTACGCTTTCATCCGCACCAACGAAAGTGATTAATATAAGTTGTTGAAACTTGTTTCGCAATCGTTGTAGAAATTCCTGCATTTCAGGAAATGACAGAGGGGCACCTGCATTCAACGAAATGTTGAACTATTGTTTTGTATATTGTTTATTGTACAGCCAATGGAATCACAGAAAATGGCTAACATATCTCAAATAGTTAATAAAATACCATATCTGGAAACTTCACAAACTTAATACAGGTTGACTGGAGGTGACCATTAACACAGGTTTGATTGTATCTATAAATAGTGTACTGTTGTGTTGTCATGCTCGCTCAGTCTGTCGAGTTGTCACTAATTTACTTCTGGCAAAATATGTTCGTAAAATCTTTAGTTTAAACATATTTATTTTCTGTCTATACATGATTATTTACAACAACTGTAATAAGGAATTGGACAGAAAGCTGTATAGCTTATGAGTGTCCTCCTTAAAATCTTTATCTCAACCAGCCGATCAGAATATAGTATCAACCACGCATAAAGCGCCTTCATCACTTGCTCCGCCCAGGGTTAGGGTCAAAACGCGTGGTTGATGTCATTATTCAGTTGTGTGGTTGAGTAAAAAGGCTTACCGTAAATGTGAGTGAATAGAATATTAACTAGGTGTCAAGATTTAAGTAGATCTACACAGTCAAATTCTCGCTGTTTTTATCAAACTCCGAACTAAATCAGGGGCGTAGCTCAGGATATGAGTGCATGCTCTCCCAGGAATATTTTGAATCCTGAAACGCCGATGGTGCACTTTGGCGCATGTTAATGGTACGTTATTGACCTTTCCAAAATGGGTCTAAGATTGAAATAGGCCTACATAGAGATGTAATGTCCCATTGACTACAACACTATATGATAGATTGGCGAGATATGACCTTGGCGAGCGAGATATGTGACCTTGGCGAGATATGTGACCTTGGCGAGATGTGTGACCTTGGCGAGATGTGTGACCTTGGCGAGATGTGTGACCTTGGCGAGATATGTGACCTTGGCGAGATGTGTGACCTTGGCGAGATATGTGACCTTGGCGAGATGTGTGACCTTGGCCAGATATGTGACCTTCGCGAGATGTGTGACCTTGGCGAGATGTGTGACCTTGGCGAGATGTGTGACCTTGGCGAGATATGTGACCTTGGCGAGATGTGTGACCTTGGCGAGATGTGTGACCTTGGCCAGATATGTGACCTTGGCGAGATGTGTGACCTTGGCGAGATGTGTGACCTTCATAGTCCAAATATTTAAACTTGAAAAATGTGACATTTTACTATCAATTAGGCATTAATTTGTTCAAAATAACAGAATTGTATGTAATGGGTATATACACTGAGCAAAATTTCTAATTGGTCACCTAGGTTTTATTCATATTTCTGGAAAACGGATAAGACAACAATATAAATCATTATGATATTTTATAAAGCATTTCATTATGCACGTTTTCTGAAAAAATTATAACAATCTAAAAAATGGTTCAAACATAACAACGATTTAAATGTAGTCACCATCCAATCAAAAAGTCACACAATGTTAATATCTGGTGTGGCCTCCTTGTGCATCAATTACAGCGCGACAACGAGCTCGCATCGAAATGATGTATCACTGTAAATATAGAATAGTGGGATTTGAGAAAAATGTGAATGTTAGGGGCATTTTTGGGTAAAAGTTGGGAACCAGACTTTTTAACATAATTCAGGCATGCCGAATCCGATAAACCCGGTTCCCAAGTGAAATTTTGAGTTTTTGACCACCTAATTTGCATAAACAAAATGGCCGCGCAAATGTTGGACCATTCCTCTGCGATATCTCTGTAACCGGGCAAGCTATAATGACAAATCAAGTGTCTATACCTATGTTTTGAAGGGCAGAGAATATGATTAAGACATTTCTGAGGTCATTGGTAGTGAACAATACTCATGAATATGCAAATTAGTGGCCGCCATTACAGAAAAGTCCGTTTCGACCAATATCTCCGTAACCAGAAATGCAATATTGACAAACCAAGTGTCTATACCTGTTTTGAAGGGCAGATAATGCTTGTTCGGCTAGGCCGTATTCATGCAACGAGTTTGGTCATCAGTCTCTTGCTCACATGCACACATTGCTGTGCATCGTAAGTTGTATTTTCGGCATTTGCACCGGCGTGTCTTGCATTGTTTCTTGCATGAACATGAAATCACTTCCATATAACTTTCAGGGATGGGACTCAATAACATTAGTTTGGGCTTTAGTCCTGTATCAGTACGTTCCCATCCCATGTCCACTGGGGCTGGAAGCTCAGGTACAGCACAGTGAGCATTTCTCCAAACCATTGTTTGATAGTGTGCTCGCATCACATGATAGCAGAAAGCTTCACTCGTTGGGGGCATCGCTTCAGGTTTCCCTGTCTTAGAGAATAGTATATGCCGTGCCGTATCAATAGAGTCTGTTTTTGCACATTGTATACTCTGCAAAGAAATGTTTCTGAAGATCGAATGGTCTCCTCTGTGAGTTTAGCGATTCCTAAGTCCTTGAGCAACTGATGGTGTTCTTTAAAGACTTCCCATGCGGTCCTTTTCGTGTGATTTGCGATGTATGATGTGGTGTCACACCCGGTTAATGCATGAAATGGCAAAAGATGTGTAGCTGAATCTCTTGGCAGGTTACTGAAAACTGCATCAATGGGTATATATCGCCGTTTCTTGGCAGTACCAGACAGCATCCAGAGACGTTCACACTGAACACGTGGGAAATTGGAAACCAAAAGCATGAGAACATCAGTGTCCCTTGATGACACAACAACTGTGTTAAACTGACTCTGCACAACATGTAACACCAACCTAGTGTCAGCTTCTTCGTGTGTGGCTTTCAGCTGAGTCAAATCGGTTGTTGTCTTTGAAGACCTAACTTCAAGTTCCTCCCTGAATCCCCCTGCAGCTACTATCTCCTTATCAGCTGGTGCCTGAAGACACAATTCCCCAGACAAGAAATGTACAAGATCAACTTTATTATCAGGAAGCGACAGAAAGTTTGTCCAGTTTTTTGGAAGCGGCACATCACGATTTTCAACAAGCCGTCTGATTGGGCGAGCTGCTTTCGTGCGTCGTGTCCTGGTAGCACCCTTGATTGTCTCTTCTCTGTACCTGTCGAACACAACGTCTATTCGTTGATAGTTAGAACCTGCCTTCAGTACTGCTCTTACGTATGTGTCGACCAAGTCCCCGAAGGTCAGTGCTTTGTCAGGCTTTCCCAGAGCAACCACCAGTGCTTGTCCATCAATGATAAGGCAAGATGACAAGTTGTGAACTTCTATAGCTTCAGGACATACTATGTCTTCTGTTAACTTATCTGCCAGCACGGACTTGTTTCCAGTCCGGAGTGAACCATTCATTTCGGCAAGTGATATAGGAACTGGCAGAAGCTCGTGCTTCATTACAGCTTGCAAGTCAACAGGACGACCTGCCTCATAGGCAATGACGAGGCGTTGAAGGACGTTTCTATCTGCTTTTATGATAGTTTTCTTGTCTTTGTCTTTACTGTCCTTGACCACTTCATACAGGGATTCAAACGTTTTGGCACGACTCTTGTGTAGTGGCGCATGAATCGGGACATCTGGCATGTCACCTTGCTTAGGTACAATCATTCTCTCCTCAACAAATGTATTCACTTGTTCCTGTCCGAGGTCTTTGGCACAAAGTAACGAGTCCTGGATTTCCTCCGTTGCTATGTCTTTCGTGACGAGGTTGTGCAAGGACCATGGTGAAACTGATACAAGCACTTTGAATCCCTGGAAGGCCGTGACTAATGCCATCTCATCATCGTTGTCTCGCTTTTGTCGTGATTTGGTGGCTTCATTGTGAACGTATCCACTGCCAGGATGATGATCGTACATGTCATACGTTTCAGCTGCAATGTGAGACCTCAGATTATACGAAAGAGTCCATCTAGTAAGAGCTGGTGTTGTTTTGGTGATGCCAACGATTCCACCTCCTTTCTTGCTTGTACCATTTATCCACTCCATGGCTTGGTCTGGGTCTACTTGGTTGAACTTATGTGCCGAACGCTTGACAACAACGTTTCCCTTTTGAAACTCCGATAGCACAGGTTCTGGAAGTTGATGCATCTCGGCCAAGTACAGCGGACCCCATCTTGCATATGTCAGGTGGTCATATCGCATGATGTAGGGCAACATCAGACTGAAGGAGTAGAGATGAAGGTCCCATACTCCATCACGCTGTGCTCAGGTGAAATGCAACAGTATCGAGACCATGTCCATGTAGTTCCACCAAAAGACGAAGTTCACATCATCCGATCTACTAGCAACGAAATCTTTCAGAACTCTGTGAAACATTTCCTGCCTGAGACACGCTATCAGCTCAGGAATTATCTCGGGGTTGTCATCAGCTGCCATTGCAGAAACTTCATCATAGCATTTCTTGTTCGATTCTGCAGCAAACAAGAGAAATGTTGGCAACAAAAGCCGCCACAAGGCCTGCAAGGTAAGTTTGTGAGCTCTCATAGCCTTGCTGTATGCCTTTCCTGACAAGACAAGCTGCACAGCACCCTCTCCGAGCAATCCACACTCCAACCACACTTCAGCTAGACCAGACCCGGCCATGTGATCTCCGATAGTCTTTAGGAAGTTCATCGCAGTATGAAGTCCACCAAGACGAGGGATTAATTTATCCCGGTATTCTTCAACAGACCACTTCAGTTCCATGAGTTTGCAGAATAGAGCTTGGTCGACTGTAAGGACAGTGTATTGCCATGCACCTTTTCACAACTGTATTCAGCGTATCTAATTCATGGGCCGGAGCAAGAATGATAGGCAAATATCCTACTGCTGTCTCCTCTGGTTCCTCTGATGAGATCGACTGATTGAATATTGTCCAAGAAGGTTTTGTGTCAGAATCTTGACGTCGCAGAAAGAACGCCATATCCTTTGCCTCCGCTTGTTTTACACAATCAGGGTCTGCTTCAGGTTTCGTAAACCCTTTCTTGTCAACAGGTGTGGCGAATATTGGCTCACTTGTTGCAGGATTTAGGTTCGCAGAATACAGGTTCTGATTACCCGGTACTCAAAACATAGGTATAGACACTTGAATTTTTCTTATTGCTTGCCTGGTTACAGATATGTTGGTAAAAATGGACTTTTCTGTAATGGCGGCCACTAATTTGCATATTCATGAGTATTGTTTATGACTCTAGAAATGTCCTAATAAAATTCTCTGCCCTTCAACACATAGGTATAGACACTTGATTTGTCATTATAGCTTGCCCGGTTACAGAGATATTGGTGAAAACGGACTTTTCTGTAATGGCGGCCACTAATTTGCATATTCATGAATATTTTTCACCACCAATGACTTCGGAAATGTCATAACCATATTCTCTGCCCTTCAAAACATAGGTATAGACACTTGATTGGTCATTATAGCGTGCCTGGTTACAGAAATATCGTAGAAGAATGGTTCAACATTTGGCGGCCATTTTGTTTATGCAAATTAGATGGTCAAAAACTCAAAATGTTGCTTGGGAACCGGGTTTATCGGATTCGGCATGCCTGAATTATGTTAAAAAGTCTGGTTCCCAACTTTTACCCAAAAATGCCCCTAGAACCTTATGCAGGGCCTTTTTTCTGAAATCCCATCAGTCTAATATCGCTGTGGGATGGCCTGCAATGCCTGTTGGATAATTATACCCAATCCAGGAAGCTGTGGCAACTTACGTATGCGACGTTTGAGAAGATCCCACACATTCTCAATAGGGTTCAGGTCAGGACTTTTCGATGGCCACCTGGTTGAGCTGCAACATTCCTTGGGTTGCTCTTGCAGTATGGCAAGGCGCATTGTCCTGTACTAGCATCATGCCACGATTAGCTCTAAAATGCGGCAGAAGTACAGGGGTGATAATTTGATCCTTGTAACGTCTGGCTGTGAGGTTACCATCAACTGACACTGCCTGTGTTTTCGTGTGCACATGGACGTCGGTAGATACGCGTACGGCCGTCGGCACCTCTCAATTTGACGCGAGTTTCGTCGACGAACAAAACATTGGCCCAGTATGCACGGGTAAACCGAAAATGCTGTCTAGCCCAGCGTAGGCGTGCATAGCGGTATCTTAGGGTAAGAGTTACACCCTGTATTGGTCGTCGGCACCTCAAACCTACCTCGCGCAGTCGATTTCTCACTGTCTGCGGGGCGATATTACGCCCATGTGAGCCCATGATTTGCTTTGCAGTCCCGGTGGAGGAGGTCAAACGATCTCGTAAATGACTGAGAGTTATGTACTTGTCCTGTCGCCTTGTTGTTACCCTGCGTTTTGGGTGCCGTTGGCGGTCGTTCACACTTCCGGTAGCGGTAAATTTCCCCCATAGGCTCTGTATGGTAAACATTCGTCTGTTGAACATCCGTGCCACCTGAAATAATAATGAATCATGTTAGTTTTGTTATGAAAACATGTTTTTAGATAGATATAATGTGTTTTTATGCAAATAAGTCATTAATTACATGTTCAGTATCTTACCTGCCGAATACTGGTGCCTGCTGCAATCATCCCAACAGCGCGGCCACGCTCTTCTATGGTCATTCTGGCCATTTTATGTGTTTTTCAAGTTGTAAAAACGTTATCGAACATATTCATGTACATATGCACAGTTTTCGACTTTTTCATGTGCGCCACGTGCTTGAATCTCCGTTCCGCGTGGGTGATTTTGGCCATAATGTGTTTATTTTAATTGTGGCGATCGATAAAGTATATACTTATAATGTAATATACAAAGATTTATATAATTCCGAAAATCAGTTGTTATGGTGTTAAATTTCATAAAGTGACCAATTAGAATTTATTTAAGTGTATAGCACTAGGGCCTTCGGTGCCTTATATGAGCTACGCGCCTGCAAATACCTCGATATATATGTACAGGAAAATACAGCGTGAAGGATGTCTGGGTCAAGCTTATACGGGTGAGCGATCTTCGGACGGCAAGATCTTTTGAAACTCGTATCTATCAATTGTACAGATCTAGGATGTATTTATAACATTCCTCTGGTTCCCGGTCGTATTGATATATAAACATGTGAACATTTTAAACAATTTTCAACCTGTGGCAAGTGTTCAGGTAAACTATGGATAGTCATGCGCGTGGATGTACTAGAGACTATTACATGAGACACATGTTCTATTTATACTGCCGAACACTTTTTTTAAATTTAAGTTTATTTAACGTCGCTATCGGTTTCCCATTTGAGCGACGGGCAGTTTACCTAACAACACCTTTCCTGGGCAGGCTCCAGTGGTTAACCAGTACTTCGTACACCAACCTCAGTAAGATACTGCCATCTTTTTCATATAAATGAGACACAGTCTGAGCGGGGCTCGAACCAGTGACCATCAGAGATGATAGGTTACAGTGGTATACATGTCAGCGACCTTAACCACTCGACCACGTAGGCGGTTGCCGAACAATCAATTCTGATCCGTTATTTATTGTTTTTGGACACACTCAATCCCGATATATACCCCACCCAGAAACGCACCCCCACCCAGAAACGCACCCCACCCAGAAACGCACCCCACCCAAAAACGCACCCCACCCAGAAACGCACCCCACCCAGAAACGCACCCAACCCAGAAAATGCACCCCACCAGAAACGCACCCCACCCAGAAATGCACCCCACCAAGAAATGCACCCCATTCAGAAATGCACCCACCCAGAAACGCACCCCACCCAGTAACGCACAGAAATGCACCCCACCCAGAAATGCACCCCACCCAGAACCCACCCAGAAATGCACCCATCCAGAACCCACCCAGAAATGCACCCCACCAGAAACGCACCCCACCCAGAAACGCACCCCACCCAGAAACGCACCCCACCCAGAAATGCACCCCCCACCCAGAAATGCACCCCACCCAAATGCACCCCACCAAGAAATGGACCCCATCCAGAAATGCACCCACCCAGAAATGCACCCATCCAGAAATGTACCCCACCCAGAAATGCACCCCACCAAGAATGCACCCACCAAGAAATGCACCCCATCCAGAAATGTACCCCACCCAGAACCCACCCAGAAATGCACCCATCCAGAACCCACCCAGAAATGTACCCCACCCAGAAATGCAACCCACCCAGAAATGCAACCCACCCAGAAATGTACCCCACCCAGAAATGCACCCCACCCAGAAATGCACCCCCCACCCCAACCCAGAAACGCACCCCACCCAGAAATGCACCCCACCAGAAATGCACCCCACCCAGAAATGCACCCCACCCAGAACCCACCCAGAAATGCACCCATCCAGAACCCACCCAGAAATGCACCGCACCCAGAAATGCACCGCACCCAGAAACGCTCTGCACCCAGAAAACGCACCCCACCCAGAAACGCACCCCACCAGAAATGCACCCCACCCAGAAATGCACCCCACCCAGAACCCACCCAGAAATGCACCCATCCAGAACCCACCCAGAAATGCACCGCACCCAGAAATACCCAGAAATGCACCGCACCCAGAAACGCTCTGCACCCAGAAATGCACCCACCCAGAAATGCACCCACCCAGAAATGCACCCCACCCAGAAATGCACCCATCCAGAACCCATCCAGAAATGCAACCCACCCAGAAATGCACCCCACCCAGAAATGCACCCATCCAGAACCCACCCAGAAATGTACCCCACCCAGAAATGCAACCCACCCAGAAATGTACCCCACCCAGAAATGCAACCCACCCAGAAATGCAACCCACCCAGAAATGCAACTCGCCCAGAAATGCACCCCACCCAGAAATGCACCCCACCAGAAATGCACAATACCCAGAAATGCACCGCACCCAGAAATGCACCCCTCCCAGAAATGCAACCCACACAGAAATGCATATTAACGATTTAGTGGTCATACACCAGAGTCATTTTTTTCTCATTCTAATACCTTCTAAGTATGATTTTACCTATCTACAACATTTTACTTGACACATAATATTTCCAATCTATTTCCAGTTATTCAATCTCTATATTATCCCATGGGTACGTTTTGACTTCTGTGTGGGTACGTTTTGGGGTACGTTTCTTTCTTTTCCTCCGTATGGAACACCAAGATGATCCCTGGTCACATCTTGTTTTGACTTGGGTACGTTTTGACTTGGGTACGTTGGTACGTTTTGACTTGGGTACGTTTTGACTGGAACCCATCACGACTAGTAAGCTTATAAATCACATTCAGTTTATTATTAGTTTTCGCGACATTTGGTCGTTTTCTTCAAGGTCAGACACCGCTATTGCAATTTCCATAGGTCACCATTATAACATACGGTGCCATTATATTTTCCCCCAAAATCATTCATTCAAACAAACATTAAAACCGTTCATTATAAAAAATCACCGGTTTAGCGTATTTTGGCAATATACTACTTTCGACATACTCTATTTACTTTGGTAGGTTATTTTGTAACTGTATTATATCCGTATTTATATAACTACTGATAACAGAAGTGAATATTAGAGAGTAAACACGAATTCACGTACTAGTTTCGTCTAAAAAACCCTTTAGTCTAACGATGATTTCGGGTAGTAACTTATTCATCCACATGTACTGGGTACTCCAAGCACACACTACTGAGTATGACAGGGTGACGCTTGTCGGGGACCGTTGATAAACATCTCATTTGAGACACAGAATGTTGAAAATAACCACATACTAAGGTCAAAAACAGTCCCGAGTGGTACAGTGGGACTGGACGGTATATAGTATCTATCTATCTATCTATCTATCTATCTATCTCTGTCTGTCTGTCTGTCTGTCTGTCTGTCTGTCTGTCTGTCTGTCTGTCTGTCTGTCTGTCTGTCTGTCTGTCTGTCTGTCTGTCTGTCTGCCTGCCTGCCTGCCTGCCTGCCTGCCTGCCTGCCTGCCTGCCTGCCTGCCTGCCTGCCTGCCTGCCTGCCTGCCTGCCTGCCTGCCTGCCTGCCTGCCTGCCTGCCTGCCTGCCTTTAATGTCGAACCCCTTGCGGGGATGTAGACATGTTGCGCATCAAAAACCGCAAAGATGTTAAAAGTATGAATAGTTAAAAGCATAATTTAAGAAATTAATGAAACAGCGCAGAACAACTAGGGACTAGCATGGTCAATATTGCAAACTGTCGTATTGAATTGCTCTGTGGTAGGGAGATGGACACTGTCAGGAGGGAGATGGTTCCAATGGTAGATTGTTCTTGGGGAAAAGGAAAACTTGTAGTAGTCTGTAGTTGCTGTAATTAACCTATAGCTTAAGGAATGGCAATGGCGAGCAGGACGGGAGAGGGGAACTAGGTAATTTGCAATGGGAATAGCAATAAGATCATTATGAATGTTATACAGAAGGGATAACCTATTATCAATACGCCGTTGATCTAGTCTGCGTAGATTTAGGGAATGTAGCATGTCTGTAACACTAGAGGTACGATAGAAGTCAGCCTTTATCCAACGCAGTGTTGTCTCATATACCACTAGACACATTCATATGGTCTATCAATGTTTGGGTATGGGGCAACCAGATTTCGGAGCCATATTCAAGCTGGGGTCTCACTAGTGTCTGGTAAGCCATGTACTTAAGGGGTTCGGATTTGACCTGGAGGTTTCTACGTAGGAATCCTAATGTTTGGTTTGCTTTCTTAGATGACCTTTTTATGTGAGTGTCCCACGACAGGTTATTTGAGATATCCACGTCAATGTATTTGGCTGAGGTGACCTACTCAAGTAGGACTCCATGGAGTTCATATTGACGGAATAGAATGTTTCCTTCTGATAACTTGACATTTGGAGGGGTTAAAGTCCATGTCCCACTCCAACTCCCACTCTTCTAATCTCTTAAGATCGTTGTGGAGTGTGACCGATTCATTTGCAGATGATAGATAGACTGCAGTATCATCTGCAAAGATACGGACTTTGGAACTGATGTTTTGTGGGAGGTCGTTTAGATAGGCTAGGAAAAGCAGGGGTCCAAGTATGGATCCCTGTGGGACTCCAGAGGAATAGCATCTGAACTAATACCATTAAGGACAACTGGCTGGAGTCTATTATCTAGAAAACTCTTAATCCACCTGATTGACCTTATCGAAAGCCTTACTGAAGTCTAATAGGATGAGATCTATCTGATGCGTATTGTAGACAGAGGTAACCAAGTCATTGATTAGCATTACTAATTGGGTCGCGCATGACCGTTTTTCTCTAAAACCATGCTGCAAATGGTACAGAATAATGTGGTTAGTGAAGTGTTTTACTATCGAGGAGGAAACTAAGTATATGTTCTAGAACCTTGCATAGAACATATGTCAGTGAGATAGGCCTATAGTTGGCGGGGTGTGACTTGTCCCCTTTTTTGTAAATGGGAGCAACATTTGCTGACTTCCACTGGGCCGGCAGTGATCCTTCGTTGAGGGAGGCCATTCTAATGTCATGGGTTAATATAGTTAATCTGGTGCATGCTTGTTTGTATGTATGTGTATGTATGTGTGTGTGGGGGGGTATGTATATGTATGTGTGTGGGTATATATATGTATGTATATATATATATATATATGTGTATATATATATATATATATGTATGTATATGTGTGTGTATATGTATATGTATGTGTATATGTGTGTGTGTATGTATATATATTATGCTTACCCTATAATTGGCATTTTGTATGCGTTATAAATCTGTTGTGTTGCCTGTATATCTATGCTTATTGTAATGCTTAATATTATTAATATTATGCTTTAAAATTGCCTTATAAACATGTTGCTCTGACAATATATGATTCATGCTATACCTCAACTACTAGTTATATGCTGTATACTCTATTTGTGCATCCTAGCTGTTTATGTTTTTATGCTTTGATTTATAGTTATATTTGCTACCCCTTGTAAACTGGAGCATGCTTGCCTTGCGCTAAGTTATAATCTAATTTACAAGTTATTTATTAATCATTTGAGTTTAAAATGCTAGACATCTCAAATACTTTCTTCCTTTCAGTTATATATACATTTGTTAAACTTATACTATATGCTTATCATGTCGGTTAATAGCTATGCATAGCTAATGTTCATTGTTAAATCATGCCGACTCAAAATAAATTTTGTATCTTGTATCGTGTGACCTAAATGTTACTAATGCATTCAATTACTTATGTACATTCTATGTTTTATTGATGCCAAGCACCGTGTGGGGATCTTGACATGTTTTTGGACAGGCTTAGCAGACTTAAGTCACTAACCAGTACTGAGATGCCTCACTCAATGACACTATATGTGCCCCAAACTAGTATCAAACCCGGGACCCTTTGAATCCAAATAAGACACTCTACCACTGTACCACTGGACGACACATTAAGTAATTATCTGAACCATATAACCCATATACATTTCGTAGGAACAGATATTGCGTCTAACTACTGGTAAATGTCAAGATTATGTGATACTCGGGTGTGTCATTCCTATACGAGTAATGCATATTTACGTTTGTTTACCTGTTAGTCTCGTTTTGGCGAAAGTAGGTCAAAACGGTGCGCACTATATCATAAGCCAAACCGTGTTTCCGTGTATAGGTTAAGGTCAAGCACCACTATTGCAATTTCCATTGGCCACCATTATAACACACAGGGCCATTAGATTTTCCCCAAAAATAGTTTGTCACAAAAGACAGTAGTTTTCAACAGACTGGCCATTGATCCGCAGGAAAATTTCAATGGGGTTGACCAATTGCGGTTATTTTTATTTCCCACTAAAGGCACCCACCCCCTACCCTGAAGGTAATTTGGTGGTAAATGTTGCACTGACACCTGCATTTATAATATGATGTTTATTTGTCACCAAATATTCTAAAATATTCCAAAATGCAGCTCATATATTGTATTTTAATATTTAGAATTCATTTTCACTATTGCTGACAATACCTATCTATCTTCCTTTAATGTGGAACCCCTCACGGAACCCCCTCACGGAACCCCTCACGGAACCCCACTCACGGAACCCCCCTCACGGAACCCCTCACGGAACCCCTCACGGAACCCCCCTCACGGAACCCCTCACGGAACCCCTCACGGAACCCCCCTCACGGAACCCCTCACGGAACCCCACTCACGGAACCCCCCCTCACGAGGAACCCCCTCACGGAACCCCCCTCACGGAACCCCTCACGGAACCCCTCACGGAACCCACAACCCACCTCACGAACCCCTCACGGAATCCCCCTCCGGACCCACCTCACGGAACCCCCCCACGGAACCCCCCTCACGGAACCCCACTCACGGAACCCCCCACGGAACCCCCCGGACCCACCTCACGAACCCTCACGGAACCCACCCTCCGGAACCCCCTCACGGAACCGCGGAAACCCCTCACGGAACCCCTCACGAACCTCTCACGGAACCCACGGAACGAACCCCTCACGGAACCACCCACGGAACCCCCTCACGGAACCCCCTCACGAACTCACTCACGGACCCCTCACCCCCTCACGGAACCCCTCTCACGGAACCCCTCTCACGGAACCCCACCCTCACGGAACCCCTCAACCCCTCACGGAACCCCCTCACGGAACCTCTTCACGGAACCCACCTCACGGAACCCCCCCTCACGGAACCATCACGGAACCCCTCTCACGGAACCCACCTCACGGACCCCTCACGGAACCCCCCTCACGGAACCCACCTCACGGAACCCCTCACGAACCCCCTCACGGAACTCCCCCCGGAACCCCTCTCACGGAACCCCCCTCACGGAACCCCTCTCACGGAACCCACCTCACGGAACCCCCCTCACGGAACCGCCCTCACGGAACCCCTCACGGAACCCCCCTCACGGAACCCCCCAAACCCCCTCACGGAACCCCTCACGGAGGAGAACCCCTCACGGAACCCCTCCTCACGGAACCCCCCTCACGGAACCCCCTCACGGAACCCCCCTCACGGAACCCTCACGGAACCGTCACGGAACCCCCTCACGGAACCCCCTCACGGAACCCCCCTCCCCCCTCACGGAACCCCCTCACGGAACCCCTCGGAACCGGAACCCTCACGGAACCCCTCACGGAACCCCTCACGGAACCCCCCTCATGGAACCCCTCTCACGGAACCCACCTCACGGAACCCCTCACGGAACTCACGGAACCCCTCACGGAACCTCCGGAACCCCTCACGGAGCCCCTCACGGAACCCCCTCACGGAACCCCCCTCACGGAACCCCACACCCCTCACGGAACCCCCCCTCACGGAAACCCCCTCACGGAACCCCCTCACGGAACCCCCTCACCCCCTCACGGAACCCCCTCACGGAACCCCCTCACGGAACCCCTCACGGAACCCCCCTCACTCACGGAACCCCCCTCACGGAACCCCCTCACGGAACCCCCTCACGGAACCCCCTCACGGACCCCTCACGGAACCCCTCACGGAACCCCCCTCACGGAACCCACCCACGGAACCCCCTCACGGAACCCCTCACGGAACCCCCCTCACGGAACCCCCTCACGGACCCCCTCACGGAACCCCCCTCCCCCTCACGGAACCCCCTCACGGACCCTCACGGAACCCCTCACGGAACCCCCCTCACGGAACCCCCTCACGGAACCCCCCTCACGCCGCCTCACGGAACCCCTCACGGAACCCCACTCACGGAACCCCCTCACGGAACCCCTCACGGAACCCCTCACGGAACCCCCCGGAACCCCCTCACCCCTCACGGAACCCCCCTCACGGAACCCCTCACGGAACCCCCCTCACGGAACACCCCTCACGGAACCCACCTCACGGAAACCCCTCACGGAACCCCCCTCACGGAACCCCTCACGGAACCCCTCACGGAACCCCCCTCACGGAACCCCCCTCAACCCCCTCACGGAACCCCTCACGGAACCCCCCTCACGGAACCCCTCACGGAACCCCCCTCACGGAACCCCCCTCACGGAACCCTCACGGAACCCCCCTCACGGAACCCCTCACGGAACCCCTCACGGAACCCCCCTCACGGAACCCCCCTCACGGAACCCCGCCCCCCTCACGGACCCCCTCACGGAACCCCCTCACGGACACCCCTCACGGAACCCCTCACGAACCCACCCCTCACGGACCCCCTCAGGAACCCTCCTCACGGACCGCCCCCCTCACGGAACCCCTCAGGAACCCTCACGGAACCCCTCCACACCGGAACCCACCCCCTCACGGAACCCCCTCACGGAACCCCCCCCCCTCACGGAACCCCCCTCACGGAAACCCCTCACGGAACCCCTCACGGAACCCCCTCACGGAACCCCTCACGAACCCCCCTCACGACACCCTCCCTCACGGAACCGCCCTCACGGAGCCCCCCTCACGGAACCCCCCTCACGGAACCCACCTCACGGAACCCCTCATGGAACCCCTCACGAAACCCCTCACGGAACCCCCCTCACGGAACCCCTCACGGAACCCACCTCACGGAATAATTGATGCACTAAATTTACATTGATGCACTACATTTACATTGATGCTACATTTACATTAATGCTACATTTACATTGATGCACTACATTTACATTGATGCGCTACATTTACATTGATGCACTACATTTACATTGATGCACTACATTTACATTGATGCACTACATTTACATTGATGCACTACATTTACATTGATGCACTACATTTACATTGATGCTACATTTACATTGATGCTACATTTACATTGATGCACTACATTTACATTGATGCTACATTTACATTGATGCACTACATTTACATTGATGCTATGCTACATTTACATTGATGCTACATTTACATTGATGCTACATTTACATTGATGCTATGCTACATTTACATTGATGCACTACATTTACATTAATGCTATGCTACATTTACATTGATGCTATGCTACATTTACATTGATGCTATGCTACATTTACATTGATGCTATGCTACATTTACATTGATGCACTACATTTACATTGATGCACTACATTTACATTGATGCTATGCTACATTTACATTGATGCTATGCTACATTTACATTGATGCTATGCTACATTTACATTGATGCACTACATTTACATTGATGCACTACATTTACATTGATGCACTACATTTACATTGATGCACTACATTTACATTGATGCACTACATTTACATTGATGCTACATTTACATTGATGCACTACATTTACATTGATGCTACATTTACATTGATGCACTACATTTACATTGATGCACTACATTTACATTGATGCGCTACATTTACATTGATGCTACATTTACATTGATGCATTAATGCTACATTTACATTGATGCTACATTTACATTGATGCATTAATGCATTAATGCTACATTTACATTGATGCTACATTTATGCTACATTTACATTAATGCTACATTTACATTGATGCACTAATGCTACATTTACATTGATGCTACATTTACATTGATGCTACATTTACATTGATACACTACATTTACATTGATGCTACATTTACATTGATGCACTACATTTACATTGATGCACTACATTTACATTGATGCGCTACATTTACATTGATGCTACATTTACATTGATGCATTAATGCTACATTTACATTGATGCTACATTTACATTGATGCATTAATGCTACATTTACATTAATGCTACATTTACATTAATGCTACATTTACATTAATGCTACATTTACATTGATGCATTAATGCTACATTTACATTGATGCTACATTTACATTGATGCACTACATTTACATTGATGCTACATTTACATTGATGCACTACATTTACATTGATGCACTACATTTACATTGATGCGCTACATTTACATTGATGCTACATTTACATTGATGCGCTACATTTACATTGATGCTACATTTACATTGATGCATTAATGCTACATTTACATTGATGCTACATTTACATTGATGCTACATTTACATTGATGCTACATTTACATTGATGCTACATTTACATTGATGCTACATTTACATTGATGCATTAATGCTACATTTACATTGATGCTACATTTACATTGATGCTACATTTACATTGATGCTACATTTACATTAATGCTACATTTACATTGATGCTACATTTACATTGATGCTACATTTACATTGATGCTATGCTACATTTACATTGATGCTACATTTACATTGATGCTACATTTACATTGATGCTACAATGGGAACCATGATATGCATGCTGTTGGTGATATGACTATGATTGTTCGTGTCGGTGGTTTACACTTGCCTGCACTATTACTATGCTTTCCATTCATTTCAGATAGACCGAGTTCATTGACCACACCACCAACCACAATGTCTATATCCAGCAAGAAAATGCGCATCATTGCATATCCAACACAATGTGGCGACACGTTAGTAAATATCTATAAATGCGGGGAATGTAGCCTTTCGTTTCCATCTTTACAACATGTTCACCTGCATATGAAGAATCGCCATGAACAATCAGAACATTCGGGTTACGACAGGGACAGTCTACCCCATCCTGATAATGTTAATGACAAACCGGAAGATTATGTTTATGACACGGACAGTGTACCCCATCCTGATAATGTTGATGACAAATCGGAACATTATGTTTATGACAACGGCAGTCTACCACATCCGGATGAATTTGGTGACAAATTGGATCAGTCAGTTTATGAGCCTGTGATTAATGATTCTTCAATATTCCCAGTCACAGTGTCCAGTTTATCTAAAACTGAAGGCAGCAATGCAATGAGTCCTGTTGCAGAGCTTGACAATTGTATGGAAGATAATCGAGGAGATCTGGGTGTGGAAAGGAAACCGGAACTCGGTATGGAACGATCACAAGGTTCCGCTGATTTACAACATACAGCAGACATTAAAATTCAAGAAATGGCTAGAAGCATTCAAAAGGAAAATGATCTAACCATGGTTACTGATGCACATACAATGTCTGCCATTAAAATGCAAATAACAGATTTAAATTGTGGATGTTCCGACCCACTGGGGGAAGTACCGTCTAGACATGTATGTAGCAGCGCTGCTCTGTACATTTCTGATCCTAATCTAGTTGAACTGAAACAAGACGTGTCTATTTGTACAAACACTGATGCTGATGAAGCAGGAAATGGAGCAACCATCAATCCGAGCGAACTTTCTGTGAACAACTCAATAGTACATATAAAATGTGAAGAAACCAGATCTAAATCCATTGATATGTCCTCAACGGCAATTCCAATAACTGAGAACATTATGGACTACAAAATACTGAACACTCTTAGCGTGAACAATGCAAGCGATTCTATTGGACACCGAAAACAGACTGGCGTTACAAATAGTACGGATGCAAACAATAAATGCTCGGAAAATAATCAAACGTGGGAGATAGGACATGTACAGAAGAAGATGAAAGCGCATCCATCTACAGTGGCAATCACATACAACGCTGAGGACAATGTAGATCTTAACTTGGAATGTGAGGACAGTGATGAATTCGATAGGAATCTGGAAATTGATGATGTAGATGGTGATTGCACGAAATGTGAGGGTTTGGACACTCACATAGCAGATCCGAATAGTAATCGTTTGGAAATTAACAAATTTGATATGCGGAAACGTAATCGAAATCCACAAAAGGAGCGGATAACTGTGTTCATGAGCAGTCAGTTAAGTCCGTCCATAACAGTCTCACCAGACATACTATTACGACGGCAAAGGATTTCTGTAAATGTTACACACTTACATGATTATAACACGCGTAACAGTAACAAACGAAAACTTAATATGTTATCAATTGATGAAAATGTGTCAAATAAGAAAACGTGTTTAGATGTTGATGAAACTTATGCAGATGCTGACCATGTTGAAGAAGTTGGTGTAGTAACTGATCAAGATAATACCTGCCGTAAATTAAGAAATAGTCCATGCAACAGTTGCAGTGATGTGAAAGAAACAAGAAGTAACGCAAATGTAAGAAATGATATAGACATTGTCGAAGACAAAAATATAGACATTGTTGAAGACAAAGATATAGACATTGTTGAAGACAAAGATATAGACATTGTTGAAGACAAAGATATAGACATTGTTGAAGACAATTCAAATAAACATATGAACGGTAGACAATCGAACGATGAGACTAACTCTGACGACTCCAACGAACCAAAAAACAATAAACAATGTACAATATGCGATGTGCGTTTCGCTTCCAGCACGTGCTACGCCAACCATCTGATACTTTACCACCATCCGGCCTACAATAGAAAAGACGCCATGATGTGCCCTGTATGCCCCGGATCGAATAAACGCTATGACAGTTACTTCAACAGCAAACTAAAAATTCATTTAACTAATTGTCACCAGCTAGATGAAATGAAATGTCTGAGATGCGAACTCGGTTTTGATAATTACCAAGACTTGCACAACCATGTTAGCGATTGCAATACAAAATGTTCAACTGCAACGCGGTTACCTCCAGATACTTTGAAATATACCAAGACAGTGCAATGCTTAAAGTGTAAAATGTTCCACGTTTTCAAATCTTCACACACAGCGAACCAACTACTTGAAGACGTTCTGGCAAGTTTACCAGATAATGAAGAAATGAAGATGTTAAAAAATAAGAATACTAGGCATCAGGAAAATGTGGTTAAGCAACGTCAAAAAGCAAACGTCCGTTGTAAGGTTTGTAAATCCGAGTATAGGTCATTGCGTTGTGCTGCTATGCATATTGTGGAAACTCATATGGGTGGAGTAAACAGGAATACACGGCCTCTATTCAAAAACGCCTCTAGCAAAAGCGAACTTTGCCCTATGTGCAACGAAATACATACAATTGAGTGTGTATCGTTTAATATTCTACGGAAAATCATACAGCGAAAAAACGATGCATTGAAACTACCAGTCCAGCTGGATCTTTATGACCGAGAAACACTTGTCTTGTTTCGAAAGAATATTCCGACATATTTCGATTATGAACTTGACAACTACAATGGGTATCAAGGTCACAAATCCTGCAAGTCGTGTGAATCTCGTGCAACGCCCTTTTGGTGTTGTTTGAATCATGTTGTTCGAGAACATTTAGACATAAGTGACATAGAAACTGTAGCACAATCAAGTATGTGTGTACGACGTAATACAAAATGTAAATATTGTAAATCTCACATGTTTACCACAAAGGACTATAGTCAATTCAAAAAATACCTAGCCGCTGTAACCAATGACCACAAAGATTCTTCTGTAACCAATGCCCACAAAGATTCTTCTGTAACCAATGACCACAGAGATTCTTCTGTAACCAATGACCACAAAGATTCTTCTGTAACCAATGACCACGTAGATTCTTCTGTAACCAATGACCACGTAGATTCTTCTGTAACCAATGACCACATAGATTCTTGTGTGTCCGCTCAGAACAAAGGCCGAACACCATCGAAAATAGCTTTAATAAGTGAGATTAAAAGAATGCTGGTAATAAGCAGTATACGAGACTCTGAGAAAAATATTAAGACAAAGGCAGTGAATGTGTCTTGTGTAGCTACGAGGGAAGAAATTTCATTTGATATGGAAGAACGAATTACATTTTTCAATGATAGCTTCTTCTGTCGCTTTTGTCACTCTGCATATAAACAGTATTCGTGTTGTAAAAGTCATTTTTTGACAGAACATGCCATCTTCTTTGGCTACAGGGCTGGTTCAGAAGTCTATATATGCCCAGAATGTTCCGAAGAATGCCACACCCTGTACATTTTAGACCAGCATCTTGGAATGGTACATAATGTGTTCAAGTTCACATGCATTGTATGTAACGAGAGGTTTAATACACAGATTGAATACGGCAATCACATGAAGCATAACGATTACTACGAGGGATATATTCAGACAAACATTTATGAAAGCTTATCTTGTACGGCATGTGGAGTCATTCACAATTGCACAGTTGAAGACGGCGAAGAAGACCGCATTAAATCTTTGCCAGTTCAAAATGAGAAGCTGCTTCCAAATCTGAAAGAAAACAATTTATCTGAAATGGAAGCGAATGCAGCATCCATAACCTCTGTGCAAGCACGTAATGACAGCTGTTCTAGTGTTTGTTTTGATGGTACGTGTTTCGTGTGTTTAGTATGTCTAGCGAAGTTTGATCGGGTCATGTGTTGCTTCACGCATTCTGTATTACAGCATTTCAATCGTACACATATAACTTGTGATTTTTGTTCGGATGTATTTCGTTCAAAACTGTCACTTGTTCATCATTTCAAGAGTGTTCATAAACTGGATATGTTCTACTGTAAAACTTGCTATGCCGGATTCATGGACAAGGAGACGCGGGATAGACATGGTGAAGAATGTACAAAGGAAGAGAAGCAACTACCCAAGCTCATTAAGGATAAGATATGTCCACATTGTTTCAGTGTTCATTTAGGAGGAGCTGACGAGGATGATGACCGTCCATGTAGCGAATGTATAGCTGGTTTCGCAAGCATCGTATGTGCAATTAATCACTTCTATGCCAAACATTTGCCCAGGTGGGTTACTTTAGCTTCCCCAACAACAGTTTTTAAATGCCCTTGTGGCACTGATGTTCTATCCAGAAGCGAACTATTTCTGCACATTCAGCAGTCTCATAGAACGAGCAATGTCGCGCGGACAAACATTTACCATGTTGATAATTCGCATACTTTTTATTTTGATGGTGTTGCATCGGATGACAATCCTATGTGTAGTCGATGCATCGGCTGTGGGCTTGTGCATATAGCTGTGGTAAACGTGCGAGAGCGGGATAGTACAATCCAACATCTTCGCACAAAAGGGGCAGCTTTGCACCGAAAACGGCGTTCTCGACGAGGGGCTCCGAAACGGAAACGTGAGAACGAAGCAACATGTGACAAATGTCACTTGACAATTCCTGGACCTAATTGTCTGCAAAATCATATGTTGCTGGAACACGCAGGTAAACACAATGTACGTCAATGTATCGGATGTGGCTTGTTTTGTCCAGGTGAATTGGCATTGAAACGTCACCAAAATAGAGAGAGTACTGAACTGTTTGAAGAACATCTTGACGATATTGTAGAGCATAAGAAGAGAGACATAAGAAAGAACATTGAACATAATAGAGCAGATATTGAAGCACATATGTTGGACAATAATAAGGATGACAGCAATAGAGAGGGCAAAATACGTAGGATGGAAGAAAATAAAGGGGACAGCAAAATACGTAGGATGGAAGAAAATAAAGGGGACAGCAAAATACGTAGGATGGAAGAAAATAGAGAGGACAGCAAAATACGTGGGATGGAAGAAAATAGAGAGGGCAGCAAAATACGTAGGAGGGAAGAAAATAGAGAGTAGACGAATATACGTAGGATGGAAGAAAATAGAGAGGAGACGAATATACGTAGGATGGAAGAAAATAGAGAGGAGACGAATATACGTAGGATGGAAGAAAATAGAGAGGACAGCAAAATACGTAGGAGGGAAGAAAATAGAGAGGACAGCAAAATACGTAGGATGGAAGAAAATAAAGGGGACAGCAAAATACGTAGGATGGAAGAAAATAAAGAGGACAGCAAAATACGTAGGATGGAAGAAAATAAAGGGGAGACGAATATACGTGGGATGGAAGAAAATAAAGAGGAGGTGGAGATGCGTGGGATGGAAGAAAATAAAGAGGAGGTGGAGATGCGTGGGATGGAAGAAAATGTAGAATGGAAGGATAAAAACAAGCAACATAGTTCACCTAAGAACTTCACGGAAAGCACAACTGGAACGGTAGATGTGTGCCAGAGATACAAAGAGTTAAATAAGTGCGTATGTTGTGGACTCCTACACCAGCATAAGTTCACTCAGGAAGAAAGTCCATCTACGATTGCCAAATCTCCGGAAGACATTAGAAACGATCGACTTAAATGTGAAGTTGGTGTAATGAAGACATATAAATGTACATTGTGTAGGCACACTACACAGGACCACAAATCTTATCTGGAACATTGTAGAATCGCACACCAGCGTAAAATCAAAGACAAGTTGGGAGAGAATTGTTTAATTTGTCATCAACCAATCGGCAAGGAGATCTATCACTCTCAGCACGTTAAAGACGACCATTGTCGTATGGTATTCCTTGAGGGTGATGTTAATGACGATTTCTCGAACAATTTCTCTTGCATATATTGCAAGAAGACGTTTACGTTTGTGGTTGACATCCAACTGCACATCCGTTACGAACATTTTGAAAAACCGCTTGTTGTAAAAACACATTACAGACAGGAATATAAAGGCTTGCTATCTCTCGGACGTCGTGTTCTGCAGTGCCCTATCTGCTTTGCATTATTCCCGAATAGCAATAAGAGTGTACATAGCCACGTCGACGTACATTTTGAAGATATCTTGGGGAAAGTGAAGGCAAAGCGTTTTGTATGTGACATATGTGGAAAGGCTTTTTCTGCCAAGAATCTATTAACTGACCACCGTAGCAGTCATACAGAAGAACGCAAACACAAGTGCAATATTTGTGGGAAAACTTTTAAATTTTTTGGGAACTTGGAAACACACTTGGTTACACATACTGAGAAAAAGGAGGTGTGTAAAGTGTGTGATATGAAATTCCGGCTGCCGCATCATGTCCGAGCTCACATGAAGCGGAAACACAACGATAGTTAACCATTGCCACCATGTGGCTGCTGCATCATGTCCGAGCTCACATGACGCGGAAACACAATGATAGTTAACCATTGCCACCGTGTGGCTGCTGCATCACGTCCGAGCTCACATGAAGCGGAAACACAATGATAGTTAACCATTGCCACCGTGTGGCTGCTGCATCACGTCCGAGCTCGCATGAAGCGGAAACACAATGATAGTTAACCATTGCCACCGTGTGACAACATAAATGCGATGTTTGTGTTAACGTTAAATGCACAATATTTACAGCGAGGCACAGACAGGTGAACAAACTTCAATTGGCGTTGTACAATAACATCCTTCTATTGAGTATATGGATCTCGTGGACAGTATATGGATTCGGATCTCGTGGACAGTATATGGATCTCGTGGACAGTATATGGATCTCGTGGACAGTATATGGATTCGGATCTCGTGGACAGTATATGGATCTCGTGGACAGTATATGGATTGGGATC
The DNA here is from genome assembly GCA_014843695.1 of Archivesica marissinica. Lineage (NCBI taxonomy): Eukaryota > Metazoa > Mollusca > Bivalvia > Venerida > Vesicomyidae > Archivesica > Archivesica marissinica. The sequence continues at coordinate 52,152,425 of CM026388.1, read as the reverse complement.
TCGTGGACAGTATATGGATTGGGATCTCGTGGACAGTATATGGATTGGGATCTCGTGGACAGTATATGGATTCGGATCTCGTGGACAGTATATGGATTGGGATCTCGTGGACAGTATATGGATTGGGATCTCGTGGACAGTATATGGATTCGGATCTCGTGGACAGTATATGGATTCGGATCTCGTGGACAGTATATGGATTGGGATCTCGTGGACAGTATATGGATTCGGATCTCGTGGACAGTATATGGATTCGGATCTCGTGGACAGTATATGGATCTCGTGGACAGTATATGGATTGGGATCTCGTGGACAGTATATGGATTCGGATCTCGTGGACAGTATATGGATTCGGATCTCGTGGACAGTATATGGATTGGGATCTCGTGGACAGTATATGGATCTCGTGGACAGTATATGGATCTCGTGGACAGTATATGGATTGGGATCTCGTGGACAGTATATGGATTCGGATCTCGTGGACAGTATATGGATCTCGTGGACAGTATATGGATCTCGTGGACAGTATATGGATCTCGTGGACAGTATATGGATTCGGATCTCGTGGACAGTATATGGATTCGGATCTCGTGGACAGTATATGGATTGGGATCTCGTGGACAGTATATGGATTGGGATCTCGTGGACAGTATATGGATTGGGATCTCGTGGACAGTATATGGATTCGGATCTCGTGGACAGTATATGGATCTCGTGGACAGTATATGGATTCGGATCTCGTGGACAGTATATGGATTGGGATCTCGTGGACAGTATATGGATTGGGATCTCGTGGACAGTATATGGATTCGGATCTCGTGGACAGTATATGGATTGGGATCTCGTGGACAGTATATGGATTCGGATCTCGTGGACAGTATATGGATTGGGATCTCGTGGACAGTATATGGATTGGGATCTCGTGGACAGTATATGGATTGGGATCTCGTGGACAGTATATGGATTGGGATCTCGTGGACAGTATATGGATTGGGATCTCGTGGACAGTATATGGATTGGGATCTCGTGGACAGTATATGGATTGGGATCTCGTGGACAGTATATGGATTCGGATCTCGTGGACAGTATATGGATTGGGATCTCGTGGACAGTATATGGATTCGGATCTCGTGGACAGTATATGGATTGGGATCTCGTGGACAGTATATGGATTGGGATCTCGTGGACAGTATATGGATTGGGATCTCGTGGACAGTATATGGATTGGGATCTCGTGGACAGTATATGGATTGGGATCTCGTGGACAGTATATGGATTGGGATCTCGTGGACAGTATATGGATTGGGATCTCGTGGACAGTATATGGATTGGGATCTCGTGGACAGTATATGGATTGGGATCTCGTGGACAGTATATGGATTCGGATCTCGTGGACAGTATATGGATTCGGATCTCGTGGACAGTATATGGATTGGGATCTCGTGGACAGTATATGGATTGGGATCTCGTGGACAGTATATGGATTGGGATCTCGTGGACAGTATATGGATTGGGATCTCGTGGACAGTATATGGATTCGGATCTCGTGGACAGTATATGGATTCGGATCTCGTGGACAGTATATGGATTCGGATCTCGTGGACAGTATATGGATTGGGATCTCGTGGACAGTATATGGATTCGGATCTCGTGGACAGTATATGGATTGGGATCTCGTGGACAGTATATGGATTGGGATCTCGTGGACAGTATATGGATTGGGATCTCGTGGACAGTATATGGATTGGGATCTCGTGGACAGTATATGGATTGGGATCTCGTGGACAGTATATGGATTCGGATCTCGTGGACAGTATATGGATTCGGATCTCGTGGACAGTATATGGATTGGGATCTCGTGGACAGTATATGGATCTCGTGGACAGTATATGGATTCGGATCTCGTGGACAGTATATGGATTCGGATCTCGTGGACAGTATATGGATTGGGATCTCGTGGACAGTATATGGATTCGGATCTCGTGGACAGTATATGGATTCGGATCTCGTGGACAGTATATGGATTGGGATCTCGTGGACAGTATATGGATTGGGATCTCGTGGACAGTATATGGATTGGGATCTCGTGGACAGTATATGGATTGGGATCTCGTGGACAGTATATGGATTCGGATCTCGTGGACAGTATATGGATTGGGATCTCGTGGACAGTATATGGATTGGGATCTCGTGGACAGTATATGGATCTCGTGGACAGTATATGGATTCGGATCTCGTGGACAGTATATGGATCTCGTGGACAGTATATGGATTGGGATCTCGTGGACAGTATATGGATTGGGATCTCGTGGACAGTATATGGATTCGGATCTCGTGGACAGTATATGGATTCGGATCTCGTGGACAGTATATGGATTCGGATCTCGTGGACAGTATATGGATTGGGATCTCGTGGACAGTATATGGATTGGGATCTCGTGGACAGTATATGGATTGGGATCTCGTGGACAGTATATGGATCTCGTGGACAGTATATGGATTGGGATCTCGTGGACAGTATATGGATTGGGATCTCGTGGACAGTATATGGATTGGGATCTCGTGGACAGTATATGGATTGGGATCTCGTGGACAGTATATGGATTGGGATCTCGTGGACAGTATATGGATTGGGATCTCGTGGACAGTATATGGATTGGGATCTCGTGGACAGTATATGGATTGGGATCTCGTGGACAGTATATGGATTGGGATCTCGTGGACAGTATATGGATTGGGATCTCGTGGACAGTATATGGATTGGGATCTCGTGGACAGTATATGGATTGGGATCTCGTGGACAGTATATGGATTGGGATCTCGTGGACAGTATATGGATTGGGATCTCGTGGACAGTATATGGATTGGGATCTCGTGGACAGTATATGGATCTCGTGGACAGTATATGGATTGGGATCTCGTGGACAGTATATGGATTGGGATCTCGTGGACAGTATATGGATTGGGATCTCGTGGACAGTATATGGATTGGGATCTCGTGGACAGTATATGGATTGGGATCTCGTGGACAGTATATGGATTCGGATCTCGTGGACAGTATATGGATTGGGATCTCGTGGACAGTATATGGATTCGGATCTCGTGGACAGTATATGGATTGGGATCTCGTGGACAGTATATGGATTGGGATCTCGTGGACAGTATATGGATTGGGATCTCGTGGACAGTATATGGATTGGGATCTCGTGGACAGTATATGGATTGGGATCTCGTGGACAGTATATGGATTGGGATCTCGTGGACAGTATATGGATTGGGATCTCGTGGACAGTATATGGATTCGGATCTCGTGGACAGTATATGGATCTCGTGGACAGTATATGGATTCGGATCTCGTGGACAGTATATGGATGTCGTGGACAGTATATGGATTCGGATCTCGTGGACAGTATATGGATCTCGTGGACAGTATATGGATTCGGATCTCGTGGACAGTATATGGATTCGGATCTCGTGGACAGTATATGGATTCGGATCTCGTGGACAGTATATGGATCTCGTGGACAGTATATGGATTCGGATCTCGTGGACAGTATATGGATTCGGATCTCGTGGACAGTATATGGATCTCGTGGACAGTATATGGATTCGGATCTCGTGGACAGTATATGGATTCGGATCTCGTGGACAGTATATGGATTCGGATCTCGTGGACAGTATATGGATCTCGTGGACAGTATATGGATTCGGATCTCGTGGACAGTATATGGATTCGGATCTCGTGGACAGTATATGGATCTCGTGGACAGTATATGGATTCGGATCTCGTGGACAGTATATGGATTCGGATCTCGTGGACAGTATATGGATTCGGATCTCGTGGACAGTATATGGATCTCGTGGACAGTATATGGATTCGGATCTCGTGGACAGTATATGGATTCGGATCTCGTGGACAGTATATGGATCTCGTGGACAGTATATGGATTCGGATCTCGTGGACAGTATATGGATTCGGATCTCGTGGACAGTATATGGATTCGGATCTCGTGGACAGTATATGGGTCTCGTGGACAGTATATGGATTCGGATCTCGTGGACAGTATATGGATCTCGTGGACAGTATATGGATTCGGATCTCGTGGACAGTATATGGATCTCGTGGACAGTATATGGATCTCGTGGACAGTATATGGATTCGGATCTCGTGGACAGTATATGGATTGGGATCTCGTGGACAGTATATGGATTCGGATCTCGTGGACAGTATATGGATTCGGATCTCGTGGACAGTATATGGATCTCGTGGACAGTATATGGATTGGGATCTCGTGGACAGTATATGGATTGGGATCTCGTGGACAGTATATGGATTGGGATCTCGTGGACAGTATATGGATTGGGATCTCGTGGACAGTATATGGATTGGGATCTCGTGGACAGTATATGGATTGGGATCTCGTGGACAGTATATGGATTGGGATCTCGTGGACAGTATATGGATTGGGATCTCGTGGACAGTATATGGATTGGGATCTCGTGGACAGTATATGGATTGGGATCTCGTGGACAGTATATGGATTGGGATCTCGTGGACAGTATATGGATTGGGATCTCGTGGACAGTATATGGATTGGGATCTCGTGGACAGTATATGGATTGGGATCTCGTGGACAGTATATGGATTGGGATCTCGTGGACAGTATATGGATTGGGATCTCGTGGACAGTATATGGATTGGGATCTCGTGGACAGTATATGGATTGGGATCTCGTGGACAGTATATGGATTGGGATCTCGTGGACAGTATATGGATCTCGTGGACAGTATATGGATTGGGATCTCGTGGACAGTATATGGATCTCGTGGACAGTATATGGATTGGGATCTCGTGGACAGTATATGGATTGGGATCTCGTGGACAGTATATGGATTGGG
>CM026388.1:52127716-52146526 GCA_014843695.1 Archivesica marissinica | reverse complement strand
TAGATTATTGCCCCCACTAAGGAGGTTATGTTAGATAGATTATTGCCCCCATTAAGGAGGTTATGTTAGATAGATTATTGCCCCCATTAAGGAGGTTATGTTAGATAGATTATTGCCCCCATTAAGGAGGCTATGTTAGATAGATTATTGCCCCCGCTAAGGAGGTTATGTTAGATAGATTATTGCCCCCACTAAGGAGATTATGTTAGATAGATTATTGCCCCCACTAAGGAGGTTATGTTAGATAGATTATTGCCCCCATTAAGGAGGCTATGTTAGATAGATTATTGCCCCCGCTAAGGAGGTTATGTTAGATAGATTATTGCCCCCACTAAGGAGATTATGTTAGATAGATTATTGCCCCCACTAAGGAGGTTATGTTAGATAGATTATTGCCCCCATTAAGGAGGCTATGTTAGATAGATTATTGCCCCCGCTAAGGAGGTTATGTTAGATAGATTATTGCCCCCACTAAGGAGATTATGTTAGATAGATTATTGCCCCCACTAAGGAGGTTATGTTAGATAGATTATTGCCCCCATTAAGGAGGCTATGTTAGATAGATTATTGCCCCCGCTAAGGAGGTTATGTTAGATAGATTATTGCCCCCACTAAGGAGATTATGTTAGATAGATTATTGCCCCCACTAAGGAGGTTATGTTAGATAGATTATTGCCCCCATTAAGGAGGTTATGTTAGATAGATTATTGCCCCCATTAAGGAGGTTATGTTAGATAGATTATTGCCCCCACTAAGGAGGTTATGTTAGATAGATTATTGCCCCCACTAAGGAGGTTATGTTAGATAGATTATTGCCCCCATAAGGAGGCTATGTTAGATAGATTATTGCCCCATTAAGGAGGTTATGTTAGATAGATTATTGCCCCATTAAGGAGGTTATGTTAGATAGATTATTGCCCCCATTAAGAGGTTATGTTAGATAGATTATTGCCCCCATTAAGGAGGTTATGTTAGATAGATTATTGCCCCATTAAGGAGGTTATGTTAGATAGATTATTGCCCCCATTAAGGAGGCTATGTTAGATAGATTATTGCCCCCATTAAGGAGGTTATGTTAGATAGATTATTGCCCCCATTAAGGAGTTTATGTTAGATAGATTATTGCCCCCATTAAGGAGGTTATGTTAGATAGATTATTGCCCCCATCAAGGAGGCTATGTTAGATAGATTATTGCCCCCATTAAGGAGGTTATGTTAGATAGATTATTGCCCCCATTAAGGAGGTTATGTTAGATATATTATTGCCCCCATTAAGGAGGCTATGTTAGATAGATTATTGCCCCCATTAAGGAGGCTATGTTAGATAGATTATTGCCCCCATTAAGGAGGCTATGTTAGATAGATTATTGCCCCCACTAAGGAGGTTATGTTAGATAGATTATTGCCCCCATTAAGGAGGTTATGTTAGATAGATTATTGCCCCCATAAGGAGGTTATGTTAGATAGATTATTGCCCCCATTAAGGAGGTTATGTTAGATAGATTATTGCCCCCATTAAGGAGGTTATGTTAGATAGATTATTGCCCCCATAAGGAGGTTATGTTAGATAGATTATTGCCCCCATTAAGGAGGTTATGTTAGATAGATTATTGCCCCCACTAAGGAGGTATGTTAGATAGATTATTGCCCCCACTAAGGAGGTTATGTTAGATAGATATTGCCCCACTAAGGAGGTTGTGTTAGATAGATTATTGCCCCCACTAAGGAGGTTGTGTTAGATAGATTATTGCCCCCATTAAGGAGGCTATGTTAGATAGATTATTGCCCCCATTAAGGAGGTTATGTTAGATAGATTATTGCCCCCATTAAGGAGGTTATGTTAGATAGATTATTGCCCCCATTAAGGAGGCTATGTTAGATAGATTATTGCCCCCACTAAGGAGGTTATGTTAGATAGATTATTGCACCCACTAAGGAGGTTGTGTTAGATAGATTATTGCCTCCACTAAGGAGGTTGTGTTAGATAGATTATTGCCCCCATTAAGGAGGCTATGTTAGATAGATTATTGCCCCCATTAAGGAGGTTATGTTAGATAGATTATTGCCCCCATTAAGGAGGTTATGTTAGATAGATTATTGCCCCCATTAAGGAGGCTATGTTAGATAGATTATTGCCCCCACTAAGGAGGTTATGTTAGATAGATTATTGCACCCACTAAGGAGGTTGTGTTAGATAGATTATTGCCTCCACTAGGGAGGTTGTGTTAGATAGATTATTGCCCCCATTAAGGAGGCTATGTTAGATAGATTATTGCCCGCATTAAGGAGGTTATGTTAGATAGATTATTGCCCCCATTAAGGAGGTTATGTTAGATAGATTATTGCCCCCATTAAGGAGGTTATGTTAGATAGATTATTGCCCCCACTAAGGAGGTTATGTTAGATAGATTATTGCACCCACTAAGGAGGTTGTGTTAGATAGATTATTGCCTCCACTAGGGAGGTTGTGTTAGATAGATTATTGCCCCCATCAAGGAGGCTATGTTAGATAGATTATTGCCCGCATTAAGGAGGTTATGTTAGATAGATTATTGCCCCCATTAAGGAGGTTATATTAGATAGATTATTGCCCCCATTGAGGAGTTTATGTTAGATAGATTATTGCCCCCATTAAGGAGGTTATGTTAGATAGATTATTGCCCCCATTAAGGAGGTTATGCTAGATATATTATTGCCCCCATTAAGGAGGCTATGTTAGATAGATTATTGCCCCCATTAAGGAGGCTATGTTAGATAGATTATTGCCCCCATTAAGGAGGTTATGTTAGATAGATTATTGCCCCCATTAAGGAGGTTATGTTAGATAGATTATTGCCCCCACTAAGGAGGCTATGTTAGATAGATTATTGCCCCACTAAGGAGGTTATGTTAGATAGATTATTGCCCCCACTAAGGAGGTTATGTTAGATAGATTATTGCCCCCTAAGGAGGTTATGTTAGATAGATTATTGCCCCATTAAGGAGGTTATGTTAGATAGATTATTGCCCCCATTAAGGAGGCTATGTTAGATAGATTATTGCCCCCACTAAGGAGGTTATGTTAGATAGATTATTGCCCCCATTAAGGAGGCTATGTTAGATAGATTATTGCCCCCATTAAGGAGGTTATGTTAGATAGATTATTGCCCCCATTAAGGAGGTTATGTTAGATAGATTATTGCCCCCATTAAGGAGGCTATGTTAGATAGATTATTGCCCCCACTAAGGAGGTTATGTTAGATAGATTATTGCACCCACTAAGGAGGTTGTGTTAGATAGATTATTGCCTCCACTAAGGAGGTTATGTTAGATAGATTATTGCCCCCATTAAGGAGGTTATGTTAGATAGATTATTGCCCCCATTAAGGAGGCTATGTTAGATAGATTATTGCCCCCGTTAAGGAGGTTATGTTAGATAGATTATTGCCCCCATTAAGGAGATTATGTTAGATAGATTATTGCCCCCACTAAGGAGGTTATGTTAGATAGATTATTGCCCCCATTAAGGAGGCTATGTTAGATAGATTATTGCCCCCGCTAAGGAGGTTATGTTAGATAGATTATTGCCCCCACTAAGGAGATTATGTTAGATAGATTATTGCCCCCACTAAGGAGGTTATGTTAGATAGATTATTGCCCCCATTAAGGAGGCTATGTTAGATAGATTATTGCCCCCGCTAAGGAGGTTATGTTAGATAGATTATTGCCCCCACTAAGGAGATTATGTTAGATAGATTATTGCCCCCACTAAGGAGGTTATGTTAGATAGATTATTGCCCCCACTAAGGAGGTTATGTTAGATAGATTATTGCCCCCGCTAAGGAGGTTATGTTAGATAGATTATTGCCCCCACTAAGGAGATTATGTTAGATAGATTATTGCCTTCACTAAGGAGGTTATGTTTGATATATTATTGCCCCCATTAAGGAGGCTATGTTAGATAGATTATTGCCCCCATTAAGGAGGCTATGTTAGATAGATTATTGCCCCAATTAAGGAGGCTATGTTAGATAGATTATTGCCCCCATTAAGGAGGTTATGTTAGATAGATTATTGCCCCCATTAAGGAGGTTATGTTAGATAGATTATTGCCCCCATTAAGGAGGCTATGTTAGATAGATTATTGCCCCCGCTAAGGAGGTTATGTTAGATAGATTATTGCCCCCACTAAGGAGGTTATGTTAGATAGATTATTGCCCCCACTAAGGAGGTTATGTTAGATAGATTATTGCCCCCACTAAGGAGGTTATGTTAGATAGATTATTGCCCCCACTAAGGAGGTTATGTTAGATAGATTATTGCCCCCATAAGGAGGTTATGTTAGATAGATTATTGCCTTCATAAGGAGGTTATGTTTGATATATTATTGCCCCCATTAAGGAGGCTATGTTAGATAGATTATTGCCCCCATTAAGGAGGCTATGTTAGATAGATTATTGCCCCAATTAAGGAGGCTATGTTAGATAGATTATTGCCCCCATTAAGGAGGTTATATTAGATAGATTATTGCCCCCATTAAGGAGGTTATGTTAGATAGATTATTGCCCCCATTAAGGAGGTTATGTTAGATAGATTATTGCCCCCATTAAGGAGGTTATGTTAGATAGATTATTGCCCCCATTAAGGAGGCTATGTTAGATAGATTATTGCCCCCATTAAGGAGGTTATGTTAGATAGATTATTGCCCCCATTAAGGAGGTTATGTTAGATATATTATTGCCCCCATTAAGGAGGCTATGTTAGATAGATTATTGCCCCCATTAAGGAGGTTATGTTAGATAGATTATTGCCCCCATTAAGGAGGTTATGTTAGATAGATTATTGCCCCCATTAAGGATGTTATGTTAGATAGATTATTGCCCCCATTAAGGAGGTTATGTTAGATAGATTATTGCCCCCATTAAGGAGGCTATGTTAGATAGATTATTGCCCCCATTAAGGAGGTTATGTTAGATAGATTATTGCCCCCATTAAGGAGGTTATGTTAGATATATTATTGCCCCCATTAAGGAGGCTATGTTAGATAGATTATTGCCCCCATTAAGGAGGTTATGTTAGATAGATTATTGCCCCCATTAAGGAGGTTATGTTAGATAGATTATTGCCCCCATTAAGGAGGTTATGTTAGATAGATTATTGCCCCCATTAAGGAGGTTATGTTAGATAGATTATTGCCCCCATTAAGGAGGCTATGTTAGATAGATTATTGCCCCCACTAAGGAGGTTATGTTAGATAGATTATTGCCCCCACTAAGGAGGTTATGTTAGATAGATTATTGCACCCACTAAGGAGGTTGTGTTAGATAGATTATTGCCTCCACTAAGGAGGTTGTGTTAGATAGATTATTGCCCCCATTAAGGAGGCTATGTTAGATAGATTATTGCCCCCATTAAGGAGGTTATGTTAGATAGATTATTGCCCCCATTAAGGAGGTTATGTTAGATAGATTATTGCCCCCATTAAGGAGGCTATGTTAGATAGATTATTGCCCCCACTAAGGAGGTTATGTTAGATAGATTATTGCACCCACTAAGGAGGTTGTGTTAGATAGATTATTGCCTCCACTAGGGAGGTTGTGTTAGATAGATTATTGCCCCCATTAAGGAGGCTATGTTAGATAGATTATTGCCCGCATTAAGGAGGTTATGTTAGATAGATTATTGCCCCCATTAAGGAGGTTATGTTAGATATATTATTTCCCCCATTAAGGAGGCTATGTTAGATAGATTATTGCCCCCATTAAGGAGGTATGTTAGATAGATTATTGCCCCCATTAAGGAGGTTATGTTAGATAGATTATTGCCCCCATTAAGGAGGTTATGTTAGATAGATTATTGCCCCCATTAAGGAGGTTATGTTAGATAGATTATTGCCCCATTAAGGAGGTTATGTTAGATAGATTATTGCCCCATAAGGAGGCTATGTTAGATAGATTATTGCCCCCATAAGGAGGCTATGTTAGATAGATTATTGCCCCCATTAAGGGGTTATGTTAGATAGATTATTGCCCCCACTAAGGAGGTTATGTTAGATAGATTATTGCCCCCACTAAGGAGGCTATGTTAGATAGATTATTGCCCCCACTAAGGAGGTTATGTTAGATAGATTATTGCCCCCACTAAGGAGGTTATGTTAGATAGATTATTGCCCCCATTAAGGAGGTTATGTTAGATAGATTATTGCCCCCATTAAGGAGGTTATGTTAGATAGATTATTGCCCCCATTAAGGAGGTTATGTTAGATAGATTATTGCCCCCATTAAGGAGGTTATGTTAGATAGATTATTGCCCCCATTAAGGAGGTTATGTTAGATAGATTATTGCCCCCATTAAGGAGGCTATGTTAGATAGATTATTGCCCCCATTAAGGAGGTTATGTTAGATAGATTATTGCCCCCATTAAGGAGGTTATGTTAGATAGATTATTGCCCCCACTAAGGAGGTTATGTTAGATAGATTATTGCCCCCATTAAGGAGGTTATGTTAGATAGATTATTGCCCCCATTAAGGAGGTTATGTTAGATAGATTATTGCCCCCTAAGGAGGTTATGTTAGATAGATTATTGCCCCCATTAAGGAGGTTATGTTAGATAGATTATTGCCCCCATTAAGGAGGCTATGTTAGATAGATTATTGCCCCCACTAAGGAGGTTATGTTAGATAGATTATTGCCCCCATTAAGGAGGCTATGTTAGATAGATTATTGCCCCCATTAAGGAGGTTATGTTAGATAGATTATTGCCCCCATTAAGGAGGTTATGTTAGATAGATTATTGCCCCCATTAAGGAGGCTATGTTAGATAGATTATTGCCCCCACTAAGGAGGTTATGTTAGATAGATTATTGCACCCACTAAGGAGGTTGTGTTAGATAGATTATTGCCTCCACTAAGGAGGTTATGTTAGATAGATTATTGCCCCCATTAAGGAGGTTATGTTAGATAGATTATTGCCCCCATTAAGGAGGCTATGTTAGATAGATTATTGCCCCCATTAAGGAGGTTATGTTAGATAGATTATTGCCCCCATTAAGGAGGTTATGTTAGATAGATTATTGCCCCCATTAAGGAGGTTATGTTAGATAGATTATTGCCCCCATTAAGGAGGCTATGTTAGATAGATTATTGCCCCCGCTAAGGAGGTTATGTTAGATAGATTATTGCCCCCACTAAGGAGATTATGTTAGATAGATTATTGCCCCCACTAAGGAGGTTATGTTAGATAGATTATTGCCCCCATTAAGGAGGCTATGTTAGATAGATTATTGCCCCCGCTAAGGAGGTTATGTTAGATAGATTATTGCCCCCACTAAGGAGATTATGTTAGATAGATTATTGCCCCCACTAAGGAGGTTATGTTAGATAGATTATTGCCCCCATTAAGGAGGTTATGTTAGATAGATTATTGCCCCCGCTAAGGAGGTTATGTTAGATAGATTATTGCCCCCACTAAGGAGATTATGTTAGATAGATTATTGCCCCCACTAAGGAGGTTATGTTGATAATTATTGCCCCCATTAAGGAGGTATGTTAGATAGATTATTGCCCCCATTAAGGAGGCTATGTTAGATAGATTATTGCCCCCATTAAGGAGGTTATGTTAGATAGATTATTGCCCCCATTAAGGAGGTTATGTTAGATAGATTATTGCCCCCATTAAGGAGGTTATGTTAGATAGATTATTGCCCCCATTAAGGAGGCTATGTTAGATAGATTATTGCCCCCACTAAGGAGGTTATGTTAGATAGATTATTGCCCCCACTAAGGAGGTTATGTTAGATAGATTATTGCCCCCACTAAGGAGGTTATGTTAGATAGATTATTGCCCCCACTAAGGAGGTTATGTTAGATAGATTATTGCCCCCACTAAGGAGGTTATGTTAGATAGATTATTGCCCCCATTATTGCCCATTAAGGAGGCTATGTTAGATAGATTATTGCCCCCATTAAGGAGGCTATGTTAGATAGATTATTGCCCCCATTAAGGAGGTTATGTTAGATAGATTATTGCCCCCATTAAGGAGGTTATGTTAGATAGATTATTGCCCCCATTAAGGAGGTTATGTTAGATAGATTATTGCCCCCATTAAGGAGGTTATGTTAGATAGATTATTGCCCCCATTAAGGAGGTTATGTTAGATAGATTATTGCCCCCATTAAGGAGGCTATGTTAGATAGATTATTGCCCCCATTAAGGAGGTTATGTTAGATAGATTATTGCCCCCATTAAGGAGGTTATGTTAGATAGATTATTGCCCCCATTAAGGAGGCTATGTTAGATAGATTATTGCCCCCATTAAGGAGGTTATGTTAGATAGATTATTGCCCCCATTAAGGAGGTTATGTTAGATAGATTATTGCCCCCATTAAGGAGGTTATGTTAGATAGATTATTGCCCCCATTAAGGAGGTTATGTTAGATAGATTATTGCCCCCATTAAGGAGGCTATGTTAGATAGATTATTGCCCCCACTAAGGAGGTTATGTTAGATAGATTATTGCCCCCATTAAGGAGGTTATGTTAGATAGATTATTGCCCCCATTAAGGAGGCTATGTTAGATAGATTATTGCCCCCATTAAGGAGGTTATGTTAGATAGATTATTGCCCCATTAAGGAGGTATGTTAGATAGATTATTGCCCCCATAAGGAGGTTATGTTAGATAGATTATTGCCCCCACTAAGGAGGTTATGTTAGATAGATTATTGCACCCACTAAGGAGGTTGTGTTAGATAGATTATTGCCTCCACTAAGGAGGTTGTGTTAGATAGATTATTGCCCCCATTAAGGAGGCTATGTTAGATAGATTATTGCCCCCATTAAGGAGGTTATGTTAGATAGATTATTGCCCCCATTAAGGAGGTTATGTTAGATAGATTATTGCCCCCATTAAGGAGGCTATGTTAGATAGATTATTGCCCCCACTAAGGAGGTTATGTTAGATAGATTATTGCACCCACTAAGGAGGTTGTGTTAGATAGATTATTGCCTCCACTAGGGAGGTTGTGTTAGATTATTGCCCCCATCAAGGAGGCTATGTTAGATAGATTATTGCCCGCATTAAGGAGGTTATGTTAGATAGATTATTGCCCCCATTAAGGAGGTTATGTTAGATAGATTATTGCCCCCATTAAGGAGGCTATGTTAGATAGATTATTGCCCCCATTAAGGAGGCTATGTTAGATAGATTATTGCCCCCGCTAAGGAGGTTATGTTAGATAGATTATTGCCCCCACTAAGGAGATTATGTTAGATAGATTATTGCCCCCACTAAGGAGGTTATGTTAGATAGATTATTGCCCCCACTAAGAAGGTTATGTTAGATAGATTATTGCCCCCACTAAGGAGGTTATGTTAGATAGATTATTGCCTTCACTAAGGAGGTTATGTTTGATATATTATTGCCCCCATTAAGGAGGCTATGTTAGATAGATTATTGCCCCCATTAAGGAGGCTATGTTAGATAGATTATTGCCCCAATTAAGGAGGCTATGTTAGATAGATTATTGCCCCCATTAAGGAGGTTATATTAGATAGATTATTGCCCCCATTAAGGAGGTTATGTTAGATAGAGTATTGCCCCCATTAAGGAGGTTATGTTAGATAGATTATTGCCCCCATTAAGGAGGCTATGTTAGATAGATTATTGCCCCCATTAAGGAGGTTATGTTAGATAGATTATTGCCCCCATTAAGGAGGCTATGTTAGATAGATTATTGCCCCCATTAAGGAGGTTATGTTAGATAGATTATTGCCCCCATTAAGGAGTTTATGTTAGATAGATTATTGCCCCCATTAAGGAGGTTATGTTAGATAGATTATTGCCCCCATCAAGGAGGCTATGTTAGATAGATTATTGCCCCCATTAAGGAGGTTATGTTAGATAGATTATTGCCCCCATTAAGGAGGTTATGCTAGATATATTATTGCCCCCATTAAGGAGGCTATGTTAGATAGATTATTGCCCCCATTAAGGAGGCTATGTTAGATAGATTATTGCCCCCATTAAGGAGGCTATGTTAGATAGATTATTGCCCCCACTAAGGAGGTTATGTTAGATAGATTATTGCCCCCACTAAGGAGGTTATGTTAGATAGATTATTGCCCCCACTAAGGAGGCTATGTTAGATAGATTATTGCCCCCACTAAGGAGGTTATGTTAGATAGATTATTGCCCCCACTAAGGAGGTTATGTTAGATAGATTATTGCACCCACTAAGGAGGTTGTGTTAGATAGATTATTGCCTCCACTAAGGAGGTTGTGTTAGATAGATTATTGCCCCCATTAAGGAGGCTATGTTAGATAGATTATTGCCCCCATTAAGGAGGTTATGTTAGATAGATTATTGCCCCCATTAAGGAGGTTATGTTAGATAGATTATTGCCCCCATTAAGGAGGCTATGTTAGATAGATTATTGCCCCCACTAAGGAGGTTATGTTAGATAGATTATTGCACCCACTAAGGAGGTTGTGTTAGATAGATTATTGCCTCCACTAGGGAGGTTGTGTTAGATAGATTATTGCCCCCATCAAGGAGGCTATGTTAGATAGATTATTGCCCGCATTAAGGAGGTTATGTTAGATAGATTATTGCCCCCATTAAGGAGGTTATGTTAGATAGATTATTGCCCCCATTAAGGAGGTTATGTTAGATAGATTATTGCCCCCATTAAGGAGGCTATGTTAGATAGATTATTGCCCCCACTAAGGAGGTTATGTTAGATAGATTATTGCCCCCACTAAGATTATGTTAGATAGATTATTGCCCCACTAAGGAGGTTATGTTAGATAGATTATTGCCCCCACTAAGAGGTTATGTTAGATAGATTATTGCCCCCACTAAGGAGGTTATGTTAGATAGATTATTGCCTTCACTAAGGAGGTTATGTTGATAGATTATTGCCCCCTTAAGGAGGCTATGTTAGATAGATTATTGCCCCCATTAAGGAGGTTATGTTAGATAGATTATTGCCCCCACTAAGGAGGTTATGTTAGATAGATTATTGCCCCCACTAAGGAGGTTATGTTAGATAGATTATTGCCCCCACTAAGGAGGTTATGTTAGATAGATTATTGCCTCCACTAAGGAGGTTATGTTAGATAGATTATTGCCCCCATTAAGGAGGCTATGTTAGATAGATTATTGCCCCCATTAAGGAGGCTATGTTAGATAGATTATTGCCCCCATTAAGGAGGCTATGTTAGATAGATTATTGCCCCCATTAAGGAGGTTATGTTAGATAGATTATTGCCCCCATTAAGGAGGTTATGTTAGATAGATTATTGCCCCCATTAAGGAGGTTATGTTAGATAGATTATTGCCCCCATTAAGGAGGCTATGTTAGATAGATTATTGCCCCCATTAAGGAGGTTATGTTAGATAGATTATTGCCCCCATTAAGGAGGTTATGTTAGATAGATTATTGCCCCCATTAAGGAGGCTATGTTAGATAGATTATTGCCCCCATTAAGGAGGTTATGTTAGATAGATTATTGCCCCCATTAAGGAGGTTATGTTAGATAGATTATTGCCCCCATTAAGGAGGTTATGTTAGATAGATTATTGCCCCCACTAAGGAGTTATGTTAGATAGATTATTGCCCCCATTAAGGAGGCTATGTTAGATAGATTATTGCCCCCATTAAGGAGGTTATGTTAGATAGATTATTGCCCCCACTAAGGAGGTTATGTTAGATAGATTATTGCCCCCACTAAGGAGGTTATGTTAGATAGATTATTGCCTCCACTAAGGAGGTTTTGTTAGATAGATTATTGCCCCCATTAAGGAGGCTATGTTAGATAGATTATTGCCCCCATTAAGGAGGTTATGTTAGATAGATTATTGCCCCCATTAAGGAGGTTATGTTAGATAGATTATTGCCTCCATTAAGGAGGTTATGTTTTCCTCTCCGCGTGTTTGTTGTTTATCTGTTAGCAGGATTGTGGGAAAAGTTACCGACGGGTTTTCACGAATGTTGGTGGAAGGGTGACCCTCGGATTAATAGGCTTTTACAGTGAATTGTGTTGATATTTGAACACAGTGAGGTTGGGGGCATTAATTCAAAGAGTGCAGGCGGTCTATATACCATCCTGTACAATGACCAGAGGCGTACCTACCATCCTGTAAATGACCAGAGGCAATTCTACAATCCTATACAATGACCAGGGGCGTATCTGCCATTCTGTACAATGACCAGGGGCGTATCTACCATCCTGTACAATGAACAGGGTGTGAATCTACCATCCTGTACAATGTCAGGGTCGTATCTACCTTCCAGTACAATGACCATGGGCGTACATACCATCCTGTAAATGACCAGGGGCGATTCTACAATCCTGTACAATGACCAGGGGGCGTATCTACCATCCTGTACACTGATCAGGGGCGTATCTACCATCCTGTACAATGACCAGAGGCAGGGGCTTATCTACCATTCTTACAATGACCATGGACAGGGGCGTATCTACCATCATGTACAATGACCAGGGGCTTATATACCATCCTTACAATGGTCAGGGGCAGGGTTTATCTACCATCCCGTACAATGGCCAGGGGCAGGTTGTGTATCTACCATCCATTACAATGGCCAGGAGCAGGGGCGTATCTACCATCCCTTACAATGACCAGGAGCAGGGGCGTATCTACCATCCCTTACAATGACTGATGAGCAGGGGCGTATCTACCATCCCTTACAATGAATGATGAGCAGGGGCGTATCTACCATCCCTTACAATGACAGAGGAGCATGTGCGTATCTACCATCCCTTACAATGACCGAGTACCAGGGGCGTATCGACTCTCCCGTTCAATGACCAGGGTTGCAGGGCGCTATTGCCTGCCTGTCTTCAATACTATCAATCCAACCAATTTACAAAATCAGAATCCAAATAGAGCCGGGTGCCCAATGCAAGGATATGCACCGGGTGCCCAATGCAAGGATATGCACCGGGTGCCCAATGCAAGGATATGCACCGGGTGCCCAATGCAAGGATATGCACCGGGTGCCCAATGCAAGGATATGCACCGGGTGCCCAATATAAGGATATGCACCGGGTGCCCAATACAAGGATATGCACCGGGTGCCCAATGCAAGGATATGCAATGTATTGCTTGCACTGTATGGAAGGCAAACAACACCGTCTACTCAGCTACTCCGCAAATATTAACTGATTGTTAAATCAAAACATTAATCCATTTAATGACAGTAAATAAACAATCATGGATTTATGATTATCGTAACATATTGACATCAAAGAATGCCCTTAATGATGCCAATAATAAAGCATTAATGGAAAACAATCGATTGGTCATATAATAGAGGTTTAAAGGGAAAGCATCAATAATGTCATATAATAGAGGTTTAAAGGGAAAACATCAATAATGTCTTATAATAGAGGTTTAAAGGGAAAACATCAATAATGTCATATAATAGAGGTTTAAAGGGAAAACATCAATAATGTCATATAATAGAGGTTTAAAGGGAAAACATCAATAATGTCATATAATATAGATTTAAAGGGAAAACATCAATAATGTCATATAATAGAGGTTTAAAGGGAAAACATCAATAATGTCATATAATAGAGATTTAAAGGGAAAGCATCAATAATGTCATATAATATAGATTTAAAGGGAAAACATCAATAATGTCATATAATAGAGATTTAAAGGGAAAACATCAATAATGTCATATAATAGAGATTTAAAGGGAAAGCATCAATAATGTCATATAATAGAGATTTAAAGGGAAAACATCAATAATGTCATATAATAGAGATTTAAAGGGAAAACATCAATAATGTCAACAACTTTAGAGGTTTAAAGGAGAAACATCAATAATGTCAAACTCATGTTAATCTTGAAGAATAAAGGAAGTCAAGATTTTCTGTAGCTAGGACATCATAACTACCAAAACACGTTCAAGATGGCCGCCATCTTCAACAATATTTAAAGTTTTCAAATTCCCACAACTGCTTTATCTAAAGTGTAATTTTTCCAGCGGCGTAGCTAGACCTAATCCAATGTTCAAAATGCTCCAACTATCCAACAGTTCAAAATTCTCTACTTAAGGTGGAACTATAACAATTCAAACTAGTCGCGTACTTCTACTGTTATTATAAACGTGTATTGCCATTGCTATATTTATTAGAATCGGAAAATTGCTGTCCTTAAGTTGATTTCATACATATTTTGAAGATACCACTACAAGTCAAATCTGCACATTGTTAGATAGATCTAGTATCATTAATTGTCTCATTCCCATTTTCTACTCTGCTAGCCAATTCCATATATCATCATATTCCATTACATATTAAATATAGTTTCTCTATTTTTCAGCTTTTACATTACTATATTATTCCAATGTGCAGTTCTCACTTATAGTGCTATCTTTTGATTGCATTTGATTGTATATATGTTGAGGGCCTCATGGTAGATTAACTTTTGTTAAATGAGTACTCTCGTTAAATAAAGTCTTTATTATTATTATTATTATTATTCGACTATAAATATAAACTAAAATGTTGATAATATAATAGTGTCGCAGCAGCACACTACAAACATCAAACTCACAGACAACCATCTACAAACAAACATATCCGGATGGACGTGTAGATATAGAATGTATAGATTATGTAAAAGGAATGCATTTAGCTATATTTTGAGTTGGGACCTTTGTCGTCAAATTCAAATCACTTCCCCCTTGCCGCTGTATGCTTCAACCCATTTATTTCATGTGAGGAAGCTATCCAACAGGCCAGTGGTTTTAAGCGGTCGGCCGTCCACGTATGACATACTACTCGGGGGTGCACACAGGTCTTCCTCCACCAATAACAGCTGAAGAGTCGCCACGTGACGGTGTGACGTTGAACCCAAAAACAAAACTGTGTTGATTTATATATATCACTATCTACATGTCACTATCTACACGTCACTATCTACATGTCACTATCTACACGTCACTATCTACATGTCACTATCTACACGTCATTATCTACATGTCACTATCTACATGTCATTATCTACATGTCACTATCTACACGTCACTATCTACACGTCACCATCTACACGTCACTATCTACATGTTACTATCTACACGTCATTATCTACATGTCACTATCTACACGTCACTATCTACATGGCAAGGCAAATGAATCCGTGGATATGATATTTTAGCCATGTGTGTGAGGGCATGTGGGGGATCGAGAACCGCCCTGTCATGAACTCCATGTGTACATCCCTGCCAAGAACTCCATGTGTACCGCCCTGCCAAGAACTCCATGTGTACCGCCCTGCCAAGAACTCCATGTGTACCGCCCTGCCAAGAACTCCATGTGTACCGCCCTGCCAAGAACTCCATGTGTACCGCCCTGCCAAGAACTCCATGTGTACCGCCCTTCCAAGAACTCCATGTGTACATCACTGCCAAGAACTCCATGTGTACCGCCCTGCCAAGAACTCCATGTGTACCGCCCTGCCAAGAACTCAATGTGTACATCCCTGCCTAGAACTCCATGTGTACATCCCTGCCTAGAACTCCATGTGTACATCAGTGTCGGTACTTTTTAGCTGGTTCAGCACGAATGAATCCCATGAGGATTGAGACCATCTCCATACAATGCCTCTATACTTTATTGCTCCGATTATCACACATCATAGACTTCCAGTAACCATCCGCTGCTACTTGTTGTATCAACTAGCATTTCAAACGACTTTGTCACCTCTTCAGCTTTATGGTTTACAAAGTGTGATATGAATTACTCAACATGTTCCTTGAGTTTTTTGTAGCATGGAAGCATTCAGTACATCTTTCATTATCCAAGCGAACTTTATCCAAGCAAACAGTGCATGGTCAAAGGTTATGACTAGCGTGCTGTCCCAGCTTTTCAGACACCATATTGAATCTTGCTAGGAATGCGTCTAATGTAAAACAAAACTATTTTAGAGGTTGAATTTTAAAAGAATGATTTGGGCGGTGGGTACAGGGTCGATAAATCAATTTCTGGAGATTTCGCATTGTTGAAGACTTGAAATTCTTCAGTTTAAGTGGTCATTTATTACTCTTCAACTTCAACGAGGTATCCCCAACACCACTGACGACATATACTGAAGAGGGTTAAAAGAACGTACCTAACTCAAACGATAAAAATAACTCACGCCAATTTGTATTTACACTATACATTATATATTATTCATCACTAAGCACGAGTGCTGGTAGACATTCAGGCGGCAATGAGGTTGTATAAACTTCATCCTCGGAAAACACGAGTGCTGGTAGACATTCAGGCGGCAATGAGGTTGTATAAACTTCATCCTCGGAAAACACGAGTGCTGGTAGACATTCAGGCGGCAATGAGGTTGTATAAACTTCATCCTCGGAAAACACGAGTGCTGGTAGACATTCAGGCGGCAATGAGGTTGTATAAACTTCATCCTCGGAAAACACGAGTGCTGGTAGACATTCAGGCGGCAATGAGGTTGTATAAACTTCATCCTCGGAAAACACGAGTGCTGGTAGACATTCAGGCGGCAATGAGGTTGTATAAACTTCATCCTCGGAAAACACGAGTGCTGGTAGACATTCAGGCGGCAATGAGGTTGTATAAACTTCATCCTCGGAAAACACGAGTGCTGGTAGACATACAGGCAGAAATGAGGTTGTATAAACTTCATCTCGTTACTATGACTAGTTGAACGAATGAGTGCAGGATCTGGTAAGTACGGGGCAGGCACTGCAACAAGTCCATGAAAACATCTGTAGAGCAGAACCAAATCAGAGTGTTGGCGCCGTTGTTGTAAAGATGGCTAATGGAGAGATGAAATGATGGAAGAGACCCTGTCTGGTGTATGTGGATTGAATGGTTTGTTGGCAACAAATCTGGCCACATTACCTATGATCTGTTCAATGTGCTTTAATTCAGTTTGTTGTTGTGGACTCCATATTGGAGAAGAGTATTCTAACTTGGGGCGGACCATCACTTGATAACGTCTTTCTTTGACAGACGATGGACATACTTTCAAGTTAGGTTTAATAAACCCCAGTGTCCGTTAGGCTTTGCCTGTAAGCCTGTAATGTTATCAACTATATGATGACTACTTCCTGTTCCCCCTTACCCCACCAATACTCGATCAACATGTTTGTCAATTGTAGTAGAACGGTCTGTTTGGAACCCCCACTATTCGTAACCCAATGGTGATATCAAGTTATTTATTTAAATCAAAACATTCCTTGATATGAACACTGTATGAATCAGGTGTAAATGGGATTGAGTTTACAGTACAACCTTGGGATTATGGCCAAATTTGAAAAATATCCGAAATTGCGGGGTTTGCAGACTCACGTGACCTGTCAATCCCCATAAACCCTTCTTTACTCACCTATAATGTCTTCTTTACTCACCTATAATGTCTTCTTTACTCACCTATAATGTCTTCTTTACTCACCTATAATGTCTTCTTTACTCACCTATAATGTCATCTTTACTCACCTATAATGTCTTCTTTACTCACCTATAATGTCTTCTTTACTCACCTATAATGTCTTCTTTACTCACCTATAATGTCTTCTTTACTCACCTATAATGTCTTCTTTACTCACCTATAATGTCTTCTTTACTCACCTATAATGTCTTCTTTACTCACCTATAATGTCTTCTTTATTTTGTTTTTTTTTTGTTTTTTTTCACCTATAATGTCTTCTTTACTCACCTATAATGTCTTCTTTACTCACCTATAATGTCTTCTTTACTCACCTATAATGTCTTCTTTACTCACCTATAATGTCTTCTTTACTCACCTATAATGTCTTATTTACTCACCTATAATGTCTTCTTTACTCACCTATAATGTCTTCTTTACTCACCTATAATGTCTTCTTTACTCACCTATAATGTCTTCTTTACTCACCTATAATGTCTTTTTTACTCACCTATAATGTCTTCTTTACTCACCTGTAATGTCTTCTTTACTCACCTATAATCGACTTTACAATGTTTAGCACAAAAATGCCCGTTTTGGAACCCCCACTATTCATACCCTAATGGCGATATTAAGTTGATTTCCTCCTTGATATCAATACTGTATCAAGTGTAAATACGATCTATTTTACATTACAACACTGTGCTTGTAAATTTGAAATATTTCCGAAATTTAGGGGTTTGCAGGCTCACATAACCTTTCAACCTCCTGTGACCATTAGAAAGAATCCATAATTGTTTGGCGTATTTAACGGTTAAGGACATAACACACTTCATTGTGAGTTGTCAATAATTACTCTATGATGAATACTTACCGTTTGATAGGAGTATCTACTTCCCCCACCTATAATCGGCGTATCAACACTTTTGTGCCAATTTTACAAAAAGGGCTTTTAGAAAGCCCCACTAATCATTCCCCATTATCCATATCAGGTTCTCCTATTTTTCTGAAACTTCCTTGATATGGTTTCTGTATGAATCAAGTGTACAACGGGTTTATTTTACATTATAACATTTTGTTAGGGGGTAAAATGTGAAAATTGCCCGAAATGTCGGGGGTTTGCAGCTCATATAAGCTTTCACGCCTCTGTGACCATTACAAAGAATCCATAATTAGTTGGCATATTTTATCTTGTAGTGCACATAACAACCTTCATTTTGAGTGGTCATTGAATATTTTAGGCTGACAACCTATCGTTTTATGAGCAATTCGTCTTCAATGTTTTGCCATTTCAGCAAATTTCTAAAAATGTGTTAAAAGTGGCGGATTCTGGAAAAAGATTTGTATACAAGCTACCTGGGCAGGTGTACCACCCTATATACAAGCTATCTGAGGT
>CM026388.1:52067554-52126716 GCA_014843695.1 Archivesica marissinica | reverse complement strand
TATGGTGCCATAGTGTGTATATCTTGTAGTAATGTATGTAAATATTGTGAGATAGTGGATATATCTTGTAGCAATGTATGTAGATTTGGTGAGAAAGTGTGTATATTTAGTAGCAATGTATGTATATATGGTGATATAGTGTGTATATCTTGTAGAAATGTATGTATATATGGTGAGCTAGTGGATATATATTGTTGTAATATATGCAGATATGGTGATATAGTGTGTATATATTGTAGAAATGTATGTATATTTGGTGAGACAGCGTGTATATCTTGTAGTAATGTGCGTATATATAGTGAGATAGTGTGCATATCTTGTAGTAATGTACGTAGATATGGTGAGATAGTGTGAATGTCTTGTAGTAATGTATGTAGATATGGTGAGATAGCGCGTATATCTTGTAGAAATGTATTTAGATATGGTGAGATAGTGGATATATCTTGTAAGAATGTATGTAGATATGGCGATATAGTGTGTAGATCTTGTAGCAATGTTTGTAGATATGGTGCCATAGTGTGTATATCTTGTAGTAATGTATGTAAATATTGTGAGATAGTGGATATATCTTGTAGTAATGTATGTAGATTTGGTGAGAAAGTGCGTATATTTAGTAGCAATGTATGTATATATGGTGAGATAGTGTGTATATCTTGTAGAAATGTATGTATATATGGTGAGCTAGTGGATATCTATTGTTGTAATATATGCAGATATGGTGATATAGTGTGTATATATTGTAGTAATGTATGTATATTTGGTGAGACAGCGTGTATATCGTGTAGTAATGTGCGTATATATAGTGAGATAGTGTGTATATCTTGTAGTAATGTACGTAGATATGGTGAGATAGTGGATATATCTTGTAGGAATGTATGTAGATATGGTGAGACAGCGCGTATATCTTGTAGTAATGTGTGTATATATGGTGAGATAGTGTGTATATATTGTAGTAATATAATCATTTTATCGGTATATGTCACTATCATGGATTCTGATTGGTCGGTTATAACGTCATTGGATAAATAAAAATAGCAATACCGGTATCAGGTCAAATCAAAGGTATTTTCCAAATATTTCGACTTTGAAACGTTCGGCTAGTTTCAAGTTTGATTTATTTGACATCTTGACACGCGTACATTTTGATGCGCAAACCCCCCGTTGTATCTCAGCTCAATTAGTGTATAACGGTGAAGCATTTTGATTGTGAAGAATTGCTGTGTAATGAAGAGCGGCACCTGGAAGGTGAGAGGGTGGGAAACGCGCTCTTAAGTCACCGTGCAGGGCATTTGGTGTAGTAATATACATTCTGGAGGTTATGATAAGACAATTAAATTCAGGAATGAATAAGGTCCAATGACAAACGAAACAAGAATTTTATACAGCCACACAGTCCTATAAAGTGTTAGTGGCCCCCTCCGCTAATCATTTCATCCTTTTATACGCGACTGACCCTGACACGTTCATTCATGGAATATAGTGGCTTATCAGTCGGCAAGCATGGTTAATTAAGATCCACGATGATATCAATTAATTATATGACTGCTGATTTGAATAGCTGTTGATTGGCGACGTTCCTACAGAAGCTTAATACGATAGCAAATAATTCCCGATGACTCATGTAACTCGACTCGAAAGACTCATCGGTGTTCGAATCTCCGTTTATTATATGTATATAGAATAGAACTGAGCTGCCTTTAGGTACAACATAACACAAACACATAACTAAATAATGAGACAAGTTAAAGCGAAACTCCACCAGTGAAAACGTAAATTTCTACAGAATGGTATATATATATATACAACTAATTTACTATATTGAAATATGTACATATCTCATCTTCATACAGGTAGAACTTCGTTATATGGGTTTTTAATTAGATTGACGCCTGTCGTAAAAGGGCAGAATGAAATGTTTTTATTATGGGGTAACTCCATCCTGATTGAAATTAAGCCCATTAGATATGAACACGTTCTCATAAATAGAATGTTGTGACCATTGGTAAAGTTTATAAGGCTGTGTGACAGTTCGTGACACAGTGTTGACAACACATGGTCCGTTGAATAATGATTATTTATAAATAGTGTGTAGATCTTGTAGTAATGAATGTGAGATAGTGTGTAAATTTAGTAGCAATGTATGTACATATGGTGAGATAGTGGATATATCTTGTAGGAATGTACGTAGATATGGTGATATAGCGCGTAGATCTTGTATTAATGAATGTAAATATGGTGAGATAGTGGATATATCTTGTAGGAATGTACATAGATATGGTGAGATAGTGGATATATATTGTTGTGATATATGCAGATATGGTGAAATAGTATGTAGATCTTGTAGTAATGATTGTATATATGGTGAAATAGCGTGTAAATCTTGTAGTAATGTACGTAGATTTGGTGAGATAGTGGATATATCTTGTAGGAATGTACGTAGATATGATGAGATAGTGCGTATATCTTGTATTAATGAATGTAGATATGATGAGATAGTGCGTTTATCTTGTAGAAATGTATGTAGATATGGTGAGACAGCGTGTAGATCTTGTAGTAATGAATGTATATATGGTGAAATAGTATGTAGATCTTGTAGGAATGTACGTAGATATGGTGAAATAGTGTGTAGATCTTGTAGTAATGAATGTAGATATTGTGAGATAGTGCGTAAATTTAGTAGCAATGTATGTATATATGGTGAGATAATGGATATATCTTGTAGGAATGTATGTAGATATGGTGATATAGCGTGTAGATCTTGTATTAATGAATGTAAATATGGTGAGATAGTTGATATATCTTGTAGGAATGTACGTATATATGGTGATATGGTGTGTAGATCTTGTAGTAATGAATGTATATATGGTGAAATAGTATGTAGATCTTGTAGTAATGAATGTATATATGGTGAAATAGTGTGTAGATCTTGTAGTAATGAATGTAGATATGGTGAGATAGTGGATATATATTGTTGTAATATACGTAGATATGGTGAGAGAGTGTGTATATATTGTATTAATGTATGTAGATATGGTGAAATAGTTTGTAGATCTTGTAGGAATGTATGTAGATATGATGAAATAGTGTGGAGATCTTGTAGTAATGTACGTAGATATGGCGAGACAGCGTGTATATCTTGTAGTAATGAACGTAGATATGGTGAAATAGTGTGTAGATCTTGTAGTAATGAATGTAGATATGGTAAGATAGTGCGTATATCTTGTAGTAATGTACGTAAATATGGTGAGATAGTGGATATATCTTGTAGGAATGTACGTAGATATGGTGATATAGTGTGTCGATCTTGTAATTCGACAAATTGGTCTCCTAGGTTATTGTCAAATTTGCTGGTAGATATAAGTCTTGAGGTTTCTCCGTGGACGACTGTAATGGTAGATTTCTGTAATTCGTATGTACCATACCCCGATGCGACTAAATATTGTATAATGTCGTGAAATCTAATGAGTATTATAAAAATTGGTTGAAATGCTGAAGTCAATTGTTCTATAAAAAACATGTTTCGTGTTGAAGAGGTTGGATAAATATTATAAACTGAATGATTCGTTCACGGGCACGCGCTATTTATAATTACCTGCGTCAGATTTGGTCCCACGGTGGTTAGAAATTTGTCTTTAATTCCTAGCTAAATTCTTAAGATTATTTGAGACATAAAATATTACGTGAATGATGTTCTACAGATAGCGATTCCATGATTTGTTTTGGAAGCTACGGGAGATGTTAATTAGATATCATCCAATATTCAAAATATGTATATGTGGCACTAATTAATTACAGGGGCTACACAAGGGGGTAGCTCTCTGAACGATTTCAAAACTCAAAATGCTTTCTTTATACACTGATATAAGTGAACATGTATTCATAAAGCATATTCACGGAAATATACATGAAACATAATTATTTCTTGATAGGTCTGTTTGTTTAGAGACTATATACATGTGTATACAGTTTCCTGACAATACAACTTATCTATCAAATGGTAGAATAATTACGGAAAAATGGTTTGAATATACCGTTGGTTATTTAGGCCGTTCAGGTCTAAATGCATATTGCGTCAGAGTAATATACACTCTCAAAGGTTCAAGAACATTTATCATTTAGTCCTACCCAACATACTAGTTTAAAATTAAAATACAATTTAAAACAAATTTAAAAATTAAAACAGAAAACAGAGAGGGCGTTATAAACTAATATGCCATCCAAAATGGCTGCCGCTCTCGCGTAGAGACTTATACGCTGTTACTAGATCGTCCGAGATGGGCACCGAACATACGCCTTCGTACTCTTTGCTTGAATGGAATCTCCCTTAGACTCCTTATACTAGGCTGTTTGATACCTGCATTGTCACTTATTAATGTTTACATTGAAATCAGTGATGATAAATAAACGCAAAACAACGTATACACACTATTATTATTACCTCCTTAATCTTTATCATAGTAGACACTGCGAATAAATACAAGAATGATCCCCTTACACACTATGTATACTTTCAAGCAACGTAAACTCATGTAAAACTGGTATTGTCGTTCCCTGGAAATAATATGATTTTATAACCGTATTCCGAGTCGCCATTGATATTATGCTGATATTATGTAATATGTGTTATAGTATATGATGCTTTTGCAGTTCAGTATGCGTATGTACCTAAGTTGTTGAATAAAGTTTGAACATTTGAAACCAATACTTAAACTATACATAATAAATTATCGTGGTAATGTAAATAGACATACATTATATAAAATAACCGCAAACAACATACAACCTGATAGAGTGAATCAGTAACTTGCCAAATATTACATTCTTATCACACACGCACGCACGCGCGCCCACACACACACACACATACGTACACGCACGCACGCACGCACGCGCGCACACTGTGTTCGCTGAACACTTTATATATTTTCAACAATATGTATACACACATACATTCTGTGTTCCCTGAGCACCTTATATATTTTCAACAATATGTACACATAGCGCAACCATCTCCTCATACACACTCACACGCACACACGCACACACACTTGAGACATATGCATCGGCAAAGCCTTTGTTTCGGAGGACAGTGCACGAGGCAGAATATGCTCCACCGACAGACAGACCGCCAGACGGCGGACGGACGGACATACAGACAGACAGACAGACAGACAGACAGACAGACAGACAGACAGACAGACAGACAGACAGACAGACAGACAGACAGACAGACAGACAGAGGACAGACAGACAGACGGACGGACGGACAGACGGACAGACAGACGGGCGTGTGGTAAGGTAAATAGATATACATTATTTAAAATAACCGCAAACAACATACAACCTGATAGAGGGAATCAGTAACTTGCCAAATATTACATTCTTATCACACACGCACGCACGCGCACGCACGCTCGCAGGCACGCACTCACGCGCGCGCGCACGCACACACGCACACACACACACGCACACACATACACGCACGCACGCACGCACGCGCGCACACACACACACACACGCGCGCACACACACGCACACACGCACACACACACACACGCACGCACCACACACAGCACACACACACACACGCACGCACACACTAACGTAATATTTTATGAACGCGTGTATTATTTTATTGAACCTGGGGCTGTAATTACAAATTTATGTTAGCGCGATAGCGAAACGAGTGTTTGACATTTAACAAAATCGATCTCCCGATTAAGTAATGTGCGCGCTGCGGTCTTAACAGTTAATCCTTTATGAGAAATGATGGTGGTTAATTACCAGTCTTACCTTTAGCTTTTAAAGGATGGCATTGACAGGTGAAAGCAACCGTGATATGTAAACGTATTAATTTCTTTAGAATCATGATACAATTTGCCATGGTATGTACGCACTCTGTGCTTATCAGTTAATCAGTTATGTTGCGGCTCAGAGATGACAACCGTGGTATGTACACGCGTTAATTACTTTAGAATCATATTTATAATTACCTGTATGAATGTGTCAGTGTTTGGTTCCATGCTGTTTTAATTTCGTGTGCCTACTGAGCTGGCGATTTTTCTCGCATTCCCGGATAAGGTTATTTAGGGTCAACATATAACCTCATACATCGCATTCATTATTGGAGCCATTCCGTTGTATCGAACAGACGAGATAGTATGCGTCATACTAACCGATATGATTTATTCGGAGATATACGCGTTATTTATATGACTAACCTCTATTGACACCAGACATACATTCGCGCGGACGAGTTTTATAATTTGAACATTTATATTAATCGTTCCATCCAGCGTCTCATATAGAATGGATAATATTATTTTATTACAAAATTGCTAGATCGCGAAACAAGTTGTTACGACTTATCGCTCCGTATATCTCATTCCTGATGGAATCCATCGCCCTGTAAAACGTACATTACGGATTATTAATAATTTCTCGCGTTTTTATGGAAGTATACGTAAGGATATATATTATTCATTTTCGTACAT
This sequence comes from Archivesica marissinica, assembly GCA_014843695.1. Taxonomy (NCBI): domain Eukaryota; kingdom Metazoa; phylum Mollusca; class Bivalvia; order Venerida; family Vesicomyidae; genus Archivesica; species Archivesica marissinica. The sequence continues at coordinate 52,120,222 of CM026388.1, read as the reverse complement.
AGGTTAAGTTTGTAATTATGATTTCTTACTCGATAAAAACGTACGCCTAGCTCGAATAATATAATGAACTTACCCGTATATTCGTTGAAGCTCGTGAAGCTGCTTGAGTACTAAGACCGTTCTAATCGGACTATATTTATATAGAAGCGTTCGTAATGTTATTTATGGATCGGTTCGTAGTCTATATTTATAGAATGGTACGAGATCGCTATTTATAAAGCGGTTCGTAGTCGTTATTTATAGAAACGTACGCGCTGGCTATTTATAGAGCGGTTCGTTTCCATTGGTCGCTGTAATAGGGTATATAGTGTAGTGTAGTCGCTTCGTTTTCTTATACACCACTTTCACTCTGTTACTGTACAGATCGGTATATCGATGTCGTAAAAGAACGTCGTTTTTTTATACAAATTTATTTTAGCTCGATCGCGAAACGAGTTATTCCGACTTATCGTTCCTGACGGAGAGAGAATTCAAATGGCGACGCTCGTAACGGCTCCAACGGGGCTCGAACTCCGGACCTGAAGCTGCGCTATCGCGACTTCCTGTCGTACGGAGGTGGCGACCCATGATTGCGAGCTGGATTTGGTCACCATCGGGTAACCGGATATCCGTGACATCCATTCGTTGTCCCGCGACAACCACTCGCTACACGACCTCGGTACACGGTCTCACATAGCGCGTACCGTAAATGAGGGCCGATGCAGCGATAACTCTACCCCAGGGCCAGCCCGGATCTGAATCCGTGTGTGGGCGGAGAATGGAGGTACCCCCCGGTACGGACCAGTTGGAAGCGGCTCTGTTCGGATGTTATTGACTCGAGAACGGATCCGACTGGAAGCGTGAGGGTGTCATCCGGGTACGTGGCGGGGCCACCGATTATTCTGACTAGTGTCTTCGAAGAAATGCGACGACGCTCCGGATATATAATAGAGGACATATGTCGCATTATTCGCTAATTATAAGATTATCCGATAAGCCGAGGTCATCCAAAATGGACGCCGCGTAGAGGCTCGTTACTAGATCGGCCTTCGTACACGGTAGTTGCGCGATACGTCATCAATAAACGAGCACGCGCGTGACCTACTTATATTAACTTATATGCAAAGAGCCGGGTTTACTAAAAAACAAAGAGCTCGGTAGCTGCGCGATACGTCATCAATAGGCTATGTAGTGACGCGCACGCGCGTGACCTACTTTATATTCCCTTATATGCAAATGAGTTACTATAAATCGTATTCAAAATGGCGCCCGTTTGTTTACATACAAAGAGACGCATGTACTACTCGTAGTGTCGAATATGTACATGCGACACTATAGTATACATGTATGTAATCAGCCTGGAGTATAATGAAGCATACTGTTTTATATTGTTTTAATATTCGTGTATCTTGTGCAATGCCTCGTTGCACTCGATATCTGGACATTGTAACATCTAGTTACGTTGTTTTCGGTATTATAAATTATAATAAATATCTAGGATATTTATACCACTTTCAGGAGTTGTTGTATATTGATCCCTTGGTAACACCACAGAGAACTCCTCAATAAATGTATGCCGGCTGGGCTACGTCGACACCTCAGATAGCTTGTATATAGGGTGGTACACCTGCCCAGGTAGCTTGTATACAAATCTTTTTCCAGAATCCGCCACTTTTAACACATTTTTAGAAATTTGCTGAAATGGCAAAACATTGAAGACGAATTGCTCATAAAACGATAGGTTGTCAGCCTAAAATATTCAATGACCACTCAAAATGAAGGTTGTTATGTGCACTACAAGATAAAATATGCCAACTAATTATGGATTCTTTGTAATGGTCACAGAGGCGTGAAAGCTTATATGAGCTGCAAACCCCCGACATTTCGGGCAATTTTCACATTTTACCCCCTAACAAAATGTTATAATGTAAAATAAACCCGTTGTACACTTGATTCATACAGAAACCATATCAAGGAAGTTTCAGAAAAATAGGAGAACCTGATATGGATAATGGGGAATGATTAGTGGGGCTTTCTAAAAGCCCTTTTTGTAAAATTGGCACAAAAGTGTTGATACGCCGATTATAGGTGGGGGAAGTAGATACTCCTATCAAACGGTAAGTATTCATCATAGAGTAATTATTGACAACTCACAATGAAGTGTGTTATGTCCTTAACCGTTAAATACGCCAAACAATTATGGATTCTTTCTAATGGTCACAGGAGGTTGAAAGGTTATGTGAGCCTGCAAACCCCTAAATTTCGGAAATATTTCAAATTTACAAGCACAGTGTTGTAATGTAAAATAGATCGTATTTACACTTGATACAGTATTGATATCAAGGAGGAAATCAACTTAATATCGCCATTAGGGTATGAATAGTGGGGGTTCCAAAACGGGCATTTTTGTGCTAAACATTGTAAAGTCGATTATAGGTGAGTAAAGAAGACATTACAGGTGAGTAAAGAAGACATTATAGGTGAGTAAAAAAGACATTATAGGTGAGTAAAGAAGACATTATAGGTGAGTAAAGAAGACATTATAGGTGAGTAAAGAAGACATTATAGGTGAGTAAAGAAGACATTATAGGTGAGTAAATAAGACATTATAGGTGAGTAAAGAAGACATTATAGGTGAGTAAAGAAGACATTATAGGTGAGTAAAGAAGACATTATAGGTGAGTAAAGAAGACATTATAGGTGAGTAAAGAAGACATTATAGGTGAATAAAGAAGACATTATAGGTGAGTAAAGAAGACATTATAGGTGAGTAAAGAAGACATTATAGGTGAGTAAAGAAGACATTATAGGTGAGTAAAGAAGACATTATAGGTGAGTAAAGAAGACATTATAGGTGAGTAAAGAAGACATTATAGGTGAGTAAAGAAGACATTATAGGTGAGTAAAGAAGACATTATAGGTGAGTAAAGAAGACATTATAGGTGAGTAAAGATGACATTATAGGTGAGTAAAGAAGACATTATAGGTGAGTAAAGAAGACATTATAGGTGAGTAAAGAAGACATTATAGGTGAGTAAAGAAGACATTATAGGTGAGTAAAGAAGGGTTTATGGGGATTGACAGGTCACGTGAGTCTGCAAACCCCGCAATTTCGGATATTTTTCAAATTTGGCCATAATCCCAAGGTTGTACTGTAAACTCAATCCCATTTACACCTGATTCATACAGTGTTCATATCAAGGAATGTTTTGATTTAAATAAATAACTTGATATCACCATTGGGTTACGAATAGTGGGGGTTCCAAACAGACCGTTCTACTACAATTGACAAACATGTTGATCGAGTATTGGTGGGGTAAGGGGGAACAGGAAGTAGTCATCATATAGTTGATAACATTACAGGCTTACAGGCAAAGCCTAACGGACACTGGGGTTTATTAAACCTAACTTGAAAGTATGTCCATCGTCTGTCAAAGAAAGACGTTATCAAGTGATGGTCCGCCCCAAGTTAGAATACTCTTCTCCAATATGGAGTCCACAACAACAAACTGAATTAAAGCACATTGAACAGATCATAGGTAATGTGGCCAGATTTGTTGCCAACAAACCATTCAATCCACATACACCAGACAGGGTCTCTTCCATCATTTCATCTCTCCATTAGCCATCTTTACAACAACGGCGCCAACACTCTGATTTGGTTCTGCTCTACAGATGTTTTCATGGACTTGTTGCAGTGCCTGCCCCGTACTTACCAGATCCTGCACTCATTCGTTCAACTAGATATAGTAACGAGATGAAGCTTGTACAACCTCATTGCCGCCGGAATGTCTACCAGCACTCGTGTTTTCCGAGGATGAAGCTTGTACAACCTCATTGCCGCCTGAATGTCTACCAGCACTCGTGTTTTCCGAGGATGAAGTTTCTACAACCTCATTACCGCCTGAATGTCTACCAGCACTCGTGTTTTCCGAGGATGAAGTTTCTACAACCTCATTACCGCCTGAATGTCTACCAGCACTCGTGTTTTCCGAGGATGAAGTTTCTACAACCTCATTGCCGCCTGAATGTCTACCAGCACTCGTGTTTTCCGAGGATGAAGTTTCTACAACCTCATTGCCGCCTGAATGTCTACCAGCACACGTTTTTCCGAGGATGAAGTTTATACAACCTCATTGCCGCCTGAATGTCTACCAGCACTCGTGTTTTCCGAGGATGAAGTTTATACAACCTCATTGCCGCCTGAATGTCTACCAGCACTCGTGCTTAGTGATGAATAATATATAATGTATAGTGTAAATACAAATTGGCGTGAGTTATTTTTATCGTTTGAGTTAGGTACGTTCTTTTAACCCTCTTCAGTATATGTCGTCAGTGGTGTTGGGGATACCTCGTTGAAGTTGAAGAGTAATAAATGACCACTTAAACTGAAGAATTTCAAGTCTTCAACAATGCGAAATCTCCAGAAATTGATTTATCGACCCTGTACCCACCGCCCAAATCATTCTTTTAAAATTCAACCTCTAAAATAGTTTTGTTTTACATTAGACGCATTCCTAGCAAGATTCAATATGGTGTCTGAAAAGCTGGGACAGCACGCTAGTCATAACCTTTGACCATGCACTGTTTGCTTGGATAAAGTTCGCTTGGATAATGAAAGATGTACTGAATGCTTCCATGCTACAAAAAACTCAAGGAACATGTTGAGTAATTCATATCACACTTTGTAAACCATAAAGCTGAAGAGGTGACAAAGTCGTTTGAAATGCTAGTTGATACAACAAGTAGCAGCGGATGGTTACTGGAAGTCTATGATGTGTGATAATCGGAGCAATAAAGTATAGAGGCATTGTATGGAGATGGTCTCAATCCTCATGGGATTCATTCGTGCTGAACCAGCTAAAAAGTACCGACACTGATGTACACATGGAGTTCTAGGCAGGGATGTACACATGGAGTTCTAGGCAGGGATGTACACATTGAGTTCTTGGCAGGGCGGTACACATGGAGTTCTTGGCAGGGCGGTACACATGGAGTTCTTGGCAGTGATGTACACATGGAGTTCTTGGAAGGGCGGTACACATGGAGTTCTTGGCAGGGCGGTACACATGGAGTTCTTGGCAGGGCGGTACACATGGAGTTCTTGGCAGGGCGGTACACATGGAGTTCTTGGCAGGGCGGTACACATGGAGTTCTTGGCAGGGCGGTACACATGGAGTTCTTGGCAGGGATGTACACATGGAGTTCATGACAGGGCGGTTCTCGATCCCCCACATGCCCTCACACACATGGCTAAAATATCATATCCACGGATTCATTTGCCTTGCCATGTAGATAGTGACGTGTAGATAGTGACATGTAGATAATGACGTGTAGATAGTAACATGTAGATAGTGACGTGTAGATGGTGACGTGTAGATAGTGACGTGTAGATAGTGACATGTAGATAATGACATGTAGATAGTGACATGTAGATAATGACGTGTAGATAGTGACATGTAGATAGTGACGTGTAGATAGTGACATGTAGATAGTGACGTGTAGATAGTGACATGTAGATAGTGATATATATAAATCAACACAGTTTTGTTTTTGGGTTCAACGTCACACCGTCACGTGGCGACTCTTCAGCTGTTATTGGTGGAGGAAGACCTGTGTGCACCCCCGAGTAGTATGTCATACGTGGACGGCCGACCGCTTAAAACCACTGGCCTGTTGGATAGCTTCCTCACATGAAATAAATGGGTTGAAGCATACAGCGGCAAGGGGGAAGTGATTTGAATTTGACGACAAAGGTCCCAACTCAAAATATAGCTAAATGCATTCCTTTTACATAATCTATACATTCTATATCTACACGTCCATCCGGATATGTTTGTTTGTAGATGGTTGTCTGTGAGTTTGATGTTTGTAGTGTGCTGCTGCGACACTATTATATTATCAACATTTTAGTTTATATTTATAGTCGAATAATAATAATAATAATAATAAAGACTTTATTTAACGAGAGTACTCATTTAACAAAAGTTAATCTACCATGAGGCCCTCAACATATATACAATCAAATGCAATCAAAAGATAGCACTATAAGTGAGAACTGCACATTGGAATAATATAGTAATGTAAAAGCTGAAAAATAGAGAAACTATATTTAATATGTAATGGAATATGATATATGGAATTGGCTAGCAGAGTAGAAAATGGGAATGAGACAATTAATGATACTAGATCTATCTAACAATGTGCAGATTTCACTTGTAGTGGTATCTTCAAAATATGTATGAAATCAACTTAAGGACAGCAATTTTCCGATTCTAATAAATATAGCAATGGCAATACACGTTTATAATAACAGTAGAAGTACGCGACTAGTTTGAATTGTTATAGTTCCACCTTAAGTAGAGAATTTTGAACTGTTGGATAGTTGGAGCATTTTGAACATTGGATTAGGTCTAGCTACGCCGCTGGAAAAATTACACTTTAGATAAAGCAGTTGTGGGAATTTGAAAACTTTAAATATTGTTGAAGATGGCGGCCATCTTGAACGTGTTTTGGTAGTTATGATGTCCTAGCTACAGAAAATCTTGACTTCCTTTATTCTTCAAGATTAACATGAGTTTGACATTATTGATGTTTCTCCTTTAAACCTCTAAAGTTGTTGACATTATTGATGTTTTCCCTTTAAATCTCTATTATATGACATTATTGATGTTTTCCCTTTAAATCTCTATTATATGACATTATTGATGCTTTCCCTTTAAATCTCTATTATATGACATTATTGATGTTTTCCCTTTAAATCTCTATTATATGACATTATTGATGTTTTCCCTTTAAATCTATATTATATGACATTATTGATGCTTTCCCTTTAAATCTCTATTATATGACATTATTGATGTTTTCCCTTTAAACCTCTATTATATGACATTATTGATGTTTTCCCTTTAAATCTATATTATATGACATTATTGATGTTTTCCCTTTAAACCTCTATTATATGACATTATTGATGTTTTCCCTTTAAACCTCTATTATATGACATTATTGATGTTTTCCCTTTAAACCTCTATTATAAGACATTATTGATGTTTTCCCTTTAAACCTCTATTATATGACATTATTGATGCTTTCCCTTTAAACCTCTATTATATGACCAATCGATTGTTTTCCATTAATGCTTTATTATTGGCATCATTAAGGGCATTCTTTGATGTCAATATGTTACGATAATCATAAATCCATGATTGTTTATTTACTGTCATTAAATGGATTAATGTTTTGATTTAACAATCAGTTAATATTTGCGGAGTAGCTGAGTAGACGGTGTTGTTTGCCTTCCATACAGTGCAAGCAATACATTGCATATCCTTGCATTGGGCACCCGGTGCATATCCTTGTATTGGGCACCCGGTGCATATCCTTATATTGGGCACCCGGTGCATATCCTTGCATTGGGCACCCGGTGCATATCCTTGCATTGGGCACCCGGTGCATATCCTTGCATTGGGCACCCGGTGCATATCCTTGCATTGGGCACCCGGTGCATATCCTTGCATTGGGCACCCGGCTCTATTTGGATTCTGATTTTGTAAATTGGTTGGATTGATAGTATTGAAGACAGGCAGGCAATAGCGCCCTGCAACCCTGGTCATTGAACGGGAGAGTCGATACGCCCCTGGTACTCGGTCATTGTAAGGGATGGTAGATACGCACATGCTCCTCTGTCATTGTAAGGGATGGTAGATACGCCCCTGCTCATCATTCATTGTAAGGGATGGTAGATACGCCCCTGCTCATCAGTCATTGTAAGGGATGGTAGATACGCCCCTGCTCCTGGTCATTGTAAGGGATGGTAGATACGCCCCTGCTCCTGGCCATTGTAATGGATGGTAGATACACAACCTGCCCCTGGCCATTGTACGGGATGGTAGATAAACCCTGCCCCTGACCATTGTAAGGATGGTATATAAGCCCCTGGTCATTGTACATGATGGTAGATACGCCCCTGTCCATGGTCATTGTAAGAATGGTAGATAAGCCCCTGCCTCTGGTCATTGTACAGGATGGTAGATACGCCCCTGATCAGTGTACAGGATGGTAGATACGCCCCCTGGTCATTGTACAGGATTGTAGAATCGCCCCTGGTCATTTACAGGATGGTATGTACGCCCATGGTCATTGTACTGGAAGGTAGATACGACCCTGACATTGTACAGGATGGTAGATTCACACCCTGTTCATTGTACAGGATGGTAGATACGCCCCTGGTCATTGTACAGAATGGCAGATACGCCCCTGGTCATTGTATAGGATTGTAGAATTGCCTCTGGTCATTTACAGGATGGTAGGTACGCCTCTGGTCATTGTACAGGATGGTATATAGACCGCCTGCACTCTTTGAATTAATGCCCCCAACCTCACTGTGTTCAAATATCAACACAATTCACTGTAAAAGCCTATTAATCCGAGGGTCACCCTTCCACCAACATTCGTGAAAACCCGTCGGTAACTTTTCCCACAATCCTGCTAACAGATAAACAACAAACACGCGGAGAGGAAAACATAGCCTCCTTAACGGAGACAATAATCTATCTAACATAACCTCCTTAGTGGGGGCAATAATCTATCTAACATAACCTCCTTAATGGGGGCAATAATCTATCTAACATAGCCTCCTTAGTGGGGGCAATAATCTATCTAGCATAACCTCCTTAATGGGGGCAATAATCTATCTAACATAGCCTCCTTAATGGGGGCAATAATCTATCTAACATAGCCTCCTTAATGGGGGCAATAATCTATCTAACATAGCCTCCTTAATGGGGGCAATAATCTATCTAACATAGCCTCCTTAATGGGGGCAATAATATATCTAACATAACCTCCTTAGTGAAGGCAATAATCTATCTAACATAACGTCCTTAGTGGGGGCAATAATCTATCTAACATAACCTCCTTAGTGGGGGCAATAATCTATCTAACATAACATCCTTAGTGGGGGCAATAATCTATCTAACATAACCTCCTTAGTGGGGGCAATAATCTATCTAACATAACCTCCTTAGTGGGGGCAATAATCTATCTAACATAGCCTCCTTAATGGGGGCAATAATCTATCTAACATAGCCTCCTTAATGGGGGCAATAATATATCTAACATAGCCTCCTTAATGGGGGCAATAATATATCTAACATAACCTCCTTAATGGGGGCAATAATCTATCTAACATAACCTCCTTAATGGGGGCAATAATCTATCTAACATAGCCTCCTTAATGGGGGCAATAATCTATCTAACATAACCTCCTTAATGGGGGCAATAATCTATCTAACATAACCTCCTTAATGGGGGCAATAATCTATCTAACATAACCTCCTTAATGGGGGCAATAATCTATCTAACATAACCTCCTTAATGGGGGCAATAATCTATCTAACATAGCCTCCTTAATGGGGGCAATAATCTATCTAACATAACCTCCTTAATGGGGGCAATAATCTATCTAACATAACCTCCTTAATGGGGGCAATAATCTATCTAACATAGCCTCCTTAATGGGGGCAATAATCTATCTAACATAACCTCCTTAATGGGGGCAATAATCTATCTAACATAACCTCCTTAATGGGGGCAATAATCTATCTAACATAACCTCCTTAATGGGGGCAATAATCTATCTAACATAACCTCCTTAATGGGGGCAATAATCTATCTAACATAGCCTCCTTAATGGGGGCAATAATCTATCTAACATAGCCTCCTTAGTGGGGGCAATAATCTATCTAACATAACCTCCTTAATGGGGGCAATAATCTATCTAACATAACCTCCTTAGTGGGGGCAATAATCTATCTAACATAACCTCCTTAATGGGGGCAATAATCTATCTAACATAACCTCCTTAATGGGGGCAATAATCTATCTAACATAACCTCCTTAATGGGGGCAATAATCTATCTAACATAACCTCCTTAGTGGGGGCAATAATCTATCTAACATAGCCTCCTTAATGGGGCAATAATCTATCTAACATAACCTCCTTATGGGGGCAATAATCTATCTAACATAACCTCCTTAATGGGGGCAATAATCTATCTAACATAACCTCCTTAATGGGGGCAATAATCTATCTAACATAGCCTCCTTAATGGGGGCAATAATCTATCTAACATAACCTCCTTAATGGGGGCAATAATCTATCTAACATAACCTCCTTAATGGGGGCAATAATCTATCTAACATAGCCTCCTTAATGGGGGCAATAATCTATCTAACATAACCTCCTTAGTGGGGGCAATAATCTATCTAACATAACCTCCTTAGTGGGGCAATAATCTATCTAACATACCTCCTTAGTGGGGCAATAATCTATCTAACATAACCTCCTTAGTGGGGGCAATAATCTATCTAACATAGCCTCCTTAGTGGGGCAATAATCTATCTAACATAACCTCCTTAGTGGGGGCAATAATCTATCTAACAACCTCCTTAGTGGGGCAATAATCTATCTAACATAACCTCCTTAATGGGGGCAATAATCTATCTAACATAGCCTCCTTAATGGGGGCAATAATCTATCTAACATAGCCTCCTTAATGGGGGCAATAATCTATCTAACATAACCTCCTTAATGGGGGCAATAATCTATCTAACATAACCTCCTTAATGGGGGCAATAATCTATCTAACATAACCTCCTTAATGGGGGCAATAATCTATCTAACATAACCTCCTTAATGGGGGCAATAATCTATCTAACATAACCTCCTTAATGGGGGCAATAATCTATCTAACATAACCTCCTTAATGGGGGCAATAATCTATCTAACATAACCTCCTTAATGGGGGCAATAATCTATCTAACATAACCTCCTTAATGGGGGCAATAATCTATCTAACATAGCCTCCTTAATGGGGGCAATAATCTATCTAACATAACCTCCTTAATGGGGGCAATAATCTATCTAACATAACCTCCTTAATGGGGGCAATAATCTATCTAACATAACCTCCTTAATGGGGGCAATAATCTATCTAACATAGCCTCCTTAATGGGGGCAATAATCTATCTAACATAACCTCCTTAATGGGGGCAATAATCTATCTAACATAGCCTCCTTAATGGGGGCAATAATATATCAAACATAACCTCCTTAGTGAAGGCAATAATCTATCTAACATAACCTCCTTAGTGGGGGCAATAATCTATCTAACATAACCTTCTTAGTGGGGGCAATAATCTATCTAACATAACCTCCTTAGTGGGGGCAATAATCTATCTAACATAATCTCCTTAGTGGGGGCAATAATCTATCTAACATAACCTCCTTAGCGGGGGCAATAATCTATCTAACATAGCCTCCTTAATGGGGGCAATAATCTATCTAACATAGCCTCCTTAATGGGGGCAATAATCTATCTAACATAACCTCCTTAATGGGGGCAATAATCTATCTAACATAACCTCCTTAATGCGGGCAATAATCTATCTAACATAGCCTCCTTGATGGGGGCAATAATCTATCTAACACAACCTCCCTAGTGGAGGCAATAATCTATCTAACACAACCTCCTTAGTGGGTGCAATAATCTATCTAACATAACCTCCTTAGTGGGGGCAATAATCTATCTAACATAGCCTCCTTAATGGGGGCAATAATCTATCTAACATAACCTCCTTAATGGGGGCAATAATCTATCTAACATAACCTCCTTAATGGGGGCAATAATCTATCTAACATAGCCTCCTTAATGGGGGCAATAATCTATCTAACACAACCTCCTTAGTGGAGGCAATAATCTATCTAACACAACCTCCTTAGTGGGTGCAATAATCTATCTAACATAACCTCCTTAGTGGGGGCAATAATCTATCTAACATAACCTCCTTAGTGGGGGCAATAATCTATCTAACATAGCCTCCTTAGTGGGGGCAATAATCTATCTAACATAACCTCCTTAGTGGGGGCAATAATCTATCTAACATAACCTCCTTAGTGGGGGCAATAATCTATCTAACATAGCCTCCTTAATGGGGGCAATAATCTATCTAACATAACCTCCTTAATGGGGGCAATAATCTATCTAACATAGCCTCCTTAATGGGGGCAATAATATATCTAACATAACCTCCTTAATGGGGGCAATAATCTATCTAACATAACCTCCTTAATGGGGGCAATAATCTATCTAACATAGCCTCCTTAATGGGGGCAATAATCTATCTAACATAACCTCCTTAATGGGGGCAATAATCTATCTAACATAACCTCCTTAATGGGGGCAATAATCTATCTAATATAACCTCCTTAATGGGGGCAATAATCTATCTAACATAGCCTCCTTAATTGGGGCAATAATCTATCTAACATAGCCTCCTTAATGGGGGCAATAATCTATCTAACATAGCCTCCTTAATGGGGGCAATAATATATCAAACATAACCTCCTTAGTGAAGGCAATAATCTATCTAACATAACCTCCTTAGTGGGGGCAATAATCTATCTAACATAACCGTCTTAGTGGGGGCAATAATCTATCTAACATAACCTCCTTAGTGGGGGCAATAATCTATCTAACATAATCTCCTTAGTGGGGGCAATAATCTATCTAACATAACCTCCTTAGCGGGGGCAATAATCTATCTAACATAGCCTCCTTAATGGGGGCAATAATCTATCTAACATAGCCTCCTTAATGGGGGCAATAATATATCTAACATAACCTCCTTAATGGGGGCAATAATCTATCTAACATAACCTCCTTAATGCGGGCAATAATCTATCTAACATAGCCTCCTTGATGGGGGCAATAATATATCTAACACAACCTCCCTAGTGGAGGCAATAATCTATCTAACACAACCTCCTTAGTGGGTGCAATAATCTATCTAACATAACCTCCTTAGTGGGGGCAATAATCTATCTAACATAGCCTCCTTAATGGGGGCAATAATCTATCTAACATAACCTCCTTAATGGGGGCAATAATCTATCTAACATAACCTCCTTAATGGGGGCAATAATCTATCTAACATAGCCTCCTTAATGGGGGCAATAATCTATCTAACACAACCTCCTTAGTGGAGGCAATAATCTATCTAACACAACCTCCTTAGTGGGTGCAATAATCTATCTAACATAACCTCCTTAGTGGGGGCAATAATCTATCTAACATAGCCTCCTTAATGGGGGCAATAATCTATCTAACATAACCTCCTTAATGGGGGCAATAATCTATCTAACATAACCTCCTTAATGGGGGCAATAATCTATCTAACATAGCCTCCTTAATGGGGGCAATAATCTATCTAACACAACCTCCTTAGTGGAGGCAATAATCTATCTAACACAACCTCCTTAGTGGGTGCAATAATCTATCTAACATAACCTCCTTAGTGGGGGCAATAATCTATCTAACATAACCTCCTTAGTGGGGGCAATAATCTATCTAACATAACCTCCTTAATGGGGGCAATAATCTATCTAACATAACCTCCTTAATGCGGGCAATAATCTATCTAACATAGCCTCCTTGATGGGGGCAATAATCTATCTAACACAACCTCCCTAGTGGAGGCAATAATCTATCTAACATAACCTCCTTAGTGGGGGCAATAATCTATCTAACATAACCTCCTTAGTGGGGGCAATAATCTATCTAACATAGCCTCCTTAATGGGGGCAATAATCTATCTAACATAGCCTCCTTAATGGGGGCAATAATCTATCTAACATAGCCTCCTTAATGGGGGCAATAATCTATCTAACATAACCTCCTTAATGGGGGCAATAATCTATCTAACATAACCTCCTTAATGGGGGCAATAATCTATCTAACATAGCCTCCTTATGGGGGCAATAATCTATCTAACATAACCTCCTTAATGGGGGCAATAATCTATCTAACATAACCTCCTTATGGGGGCAATAATCTATCTAACATAACCTTAATGGGGGCAATAATCTATCTAACATAGCCTCCTTATGGGGGCAATAATCTATCTAACACAACCTCCTTAGTGGGGCAATAATCTATCTAACATAACCTCCTTAGTGGGGCAATAATCTATCTAACATAACCTCCTTAGTGGGGGCAATAATCTATCTAACATAGCCTCCTTAATGGGGGCAATAATCTATCTAACATAACCTCCTTAATGGGGGCAATAATCTATCTAACATAACCTCCTTAATGGGGGCAATAATCTATCTAACATAGCCTCCTTAATGGGGGCAATAATCTATCTAACACAACCTCCTTAGTGGAGGCAATAATCTATCTAACACAACCTCCTTAGTGGGTGCAATAATCTATCTAACATAACCTCCTTAGTGGGGGCAATAATCTATCTAACATAGCCTCCTTAATGGGGGCAATAATCTATCTAACATAACCTCCTTAATGGGGGCAATAATATATCTAACATAACCTCCTTAATGCTGGCAATAATCTATCTAACATAGCCTACTTAATGGGGGCAATAATCTATCTAACATAACCTCCTTAGTGGGGGCAATAATCTATCTAACATAGCATCCTTAATGGGGGCAATAATCTATCTAACATAACCTCCTTAATTGGGGCAATAATCTATCTAACATAGCCTCCTTAATGAAGGCAATAATCTATCTAACATAACCTCCGTAATGGGGGTAATAATCTATCTAACATAGCCTCCTTAGTGGGGCAATAATCTATCTAACATAACCTCCTTAATGGGGGCAATAATCTATCTAACATAAACTCCTTAATGGGGGCAATAATCTATCTAACATAACCTCCTTAATGGGGGCAATAATCTATCTAACATAAACTCCTTAATGGGGGCAATAATCTATCTAATATAACCTCCTTAATGGGGGCAATAATCTATCTAACATAACCTCCTTAATGCGGGCAATAATCTCTCTAACATAGCCTCCTTGATGGGGGCAATAATCTATCTAACACAACCTCCCTAGTGGAGGCAATAATCTATCTAACACAACCTCCTTAGTGGGTGCAATAATCTATCTAACATAACCTCCTTAGTGGGGGCAATAATCTATCTAACATAGCCTCCTTAATGGGGGCAATAATCTATCTAACATAGCCTCCTTAATGGGGGCAATAATCTATCTAACATAACCTCCTTAATGGGGGCAATAATCTATCTAACATAACCTCCTTAATGCGGGCAATAATCTATCTAACATAGCCTCCTTGATGGGGGCAATAATCTATCTAACACAACCTCCCTAGTGGAGGCAATAATCTATCTAACACAACCTCCTTAGTGGGTGCAATAATCTATCTAACATAACCTCCTTAGTGGGGGCAATAATCTATCTAACATAACCTCCTTAATGGGGGCAATAATCTAGCTAACACAACCTCCTTAGTGGGTGCAATAATCTATCTAACATAACCTCCTTAGTGGGGGCAATAATCTATCTAACATAACCTCCTTAGTGGGGGCAATAATCTATCTAACATAACCTCCTTAGTGGGGGCAATAATCTATCTAACATAGCCTCCTTAATGGGGGCAATAATCTATCTAACATAGCCTCCTTAATGGGGGCAATAATCTATCTAACATAGCCTCCTTAATGGGGGCAATAATATATCTAGCATAACCTCCTTAATGGGGGCAATAATCTATCTAACATAACCTCCTTAATGGGGGCAATAATCTATCTAACATAGCCTCCTTGATGGGGGCAATCATCTATCTAACATAACCTCCTTAATGGGGGCAATAATCTATCTAACATAAACTCCTTAATGGGGGCAATAATCTATCTAATATAACCTCCTTAATGGGGGCAATAATCTATCTAACATAGCCTCCTTAATGGGGGCAATAATCTATCTAACACAACCTCCTTAGTGGAGGCAATAATCTATCTAACACAACCTCCTTAGTGGGTGCAATAATCTATCTAACATAACCTCCTTAGTGGGGGCAATAATCTATCTAACATAGCCTCCTTAATGGGGGCAATAATCTATCTAACATAACCTCCTTAATGGGGGCAATAATCTATCTAACATAACCTCCTTAATGGGAGCAATAATCTATCTAACATAGCCTCCTTAATGGGGGCAATAATCTATCTAACACAACCTCCTTAGTGGAGGCAATAATCTATCTAACACAACCTCCTTAGTGGGTGCAATAATCTATCTAACATAACCTCCTTAGTGGGGGCAATAATCTATCTAACATAGCCTCCTTAATGGGGGCAATAATCTATCTAACATAACCTCCTTAATGGGGGCAATAATATATCTAACATAACCTCCTTAATGCTGGCAATAATCTATCTAACATAGCCTACTTAATGGGGGCAATAATCTATCTAACATAACCTCCTTAGTGGGGGCAATAATCTATCTAACATAACCTCCTTAATGGGGGCAATAATCTATCTAACATAACCTCCTTAATGGGGGCAATAATCTATCTAACATAACCTCCTTAATGGGGGCAATAATCTATCTAACATAACCTCCTTAATGGGGGCAATAATCTATCTAACATAGCCTCCTTAATGGGGGCAATAATCTATCTAACACAACCTCCTTAGTGGAGGCAATAATCTATCTAACACAACCTCCTTAGTGGGTGCAATAATCTATCTAACATAACCTCCTTAATGGGGGCAATAATCTATCTAACATAACCTCCTTAATGGGGGCAATAATCTATCTAACATAACCTCCTTAATGGGGGCAATAATCTATCTAACATAACCTCCTTAATGGTGGCAATAATCTATCTAACATAACCTCCTTAATGGGGGCAATAATCTATCTAACATAACCTCCTTAGTGGGGGCAATAATCTATCTAACATAGCCTCCTTAATGGGGGCAATAATCTATCTAACATAACCTCCTTAATTGGGGCAATAATCTATCTAACATAGCCTCCTTAATGAAGGCAATAATCTATCTAACATAAACTCCGTAATGGGGGTAATAATCTATCTAACATAGCCTCCTTAGTGGGGCAATAATCTATCTAACATAACCTCCTTAGTGGAGGCAATAATCTATCTAGCATAGCCTCCTTAATGGGGGCAATAATATATCTAACATAACCTCCTTAGTGGAGGCAATAATCTATCTAGCATAGCCTCCTTAATGGGGGCAATAATCTATATAACATAACCTCCTTAATGGGGGTAATAATCTATATAACATAGCCTCCTTAGTGTGGGCAATAATCTATCTAACATAACCTCCTTAGTGGGGGCAATAATATATCTAACATAGCCTCCTTAGTGGGGGCAATAATCTATCTAACATAACCTCCTTAGTGGGGGTAATAATCTATCTAACATAGCCTCCTTAATGAAGGCAATAATCTATCTAACATAGCCTCCTTAATGGGGGCAATAATCTGTCTAACATAACCTCCTTAATGGGGGCAATAATCTATCTAACATAAACTCCTTAATGGGGGCAATAATCTGTCTAACATAACCTCCTTAATGGGGGCAATAATCTGTCTAACATAACCTCCTTAATGGGGGCAATAATATATCTAACATAGCCTCCTTAATGGGGGTAATAATCTATCTAACATAGCCTCCTTAGTGGGGGCAATAATCTATCCAACATAGCCTCCTTAGTGAGGGCAATAATCTATCTAACATAACTTCCTTAGTGGAGGCAATAATCTATCTAACATAGCCTCCTTAATGGGGGCAATAATCTATCTAACATAACCTCCTTAATGGGGGCAATAATCTATCTAACATAGCCTCCTTAGTGAGGGCAATAATCTATCTAACATAACCTCCTTAGTGGGGGTAATAATCTATCTAACATAGCCTCCTTAATGAAGGCAATAATCTATCTAACATAACCTCCTTAGTGAGGGCAATAATCTATCTAACATAGCCTCCTTAATGAAGGCAATAATCTATCTAACATAGCCTCCTTAATGAAGGCAATAATCTATCTAACATAGCCTCCTTAATGGGGGCAATAATCTATCTAACATAACCTCCTTAATGGGGGCAATAATCTATCTAACATAGCCTCCTTAATGGGAGCAATAATCTATCTAACATAACCTCCTTAGTGGGGGCAATAATCTATCTAACATAGCATCCTTAGTAGGGGCAATAATCTATCTAACATAACCTCCTTAGTGGGGGCAATAATCTATCTAACATAGCATCCTTAGTAGGGGCAATAATCTATCTAACATAACCTCCTTAGTGGGGGTAATAATCTATCTAACATAGCCTCCTTAATGAAGGCAATACTCTATCTAACATAGCCTCCTTAATGGGGGCAATATTCTGTCTAACATAACCTCCTTAATGGGGGCAATAATCTATCTAACATAACCTCCTTAATGGGGGCAATAATCTATCTAGCATAACCTCCTTAATGGGGGCAATAATCTATCTAACATAGCCTCCTTAATGGGGGCAATAATCTATCTAACATAGCCTCCTTAGTGGGGGCAATAATCTATTTAACATAACCTCCTTAGTGGAGGCAATAATCTATCTAACATAGCCTCCTTAATGGGGGCAATAATCTATCTAATAATAATAATAATAATAATAATAGACTTTATTTAAAGAGGGTTACACATTTAGTTACAAAACTAATCTTCCATGAGGCCCTCAGACATACAAAATTTACAGTGATAAATGAAAATAAAACACCAAAACAATACAGCAAGCATACAACGCACTCCATACACACTGAATACATTATATAAATGTAGCATTCTATCTAGAAATTCAGTTGGCAAATGTGTCGAGAAAGTAACAAGTGACAGATTGTACAAAAATGTATGAAAGTGCATTTTAGGGGTTCAAAAATTCCTGAAATAGGTGCCCGCCATTACCAGTATACCAAGTGTTTTGACTGCTGACAATAGATATATATACAAGAAAAGTTTAAAAATTGTGCCCTGTATCCAAATTTAGTCATGTGGGCATGCAAGCAATCCCGAGTGGATTTTTACACTTATGCAATTTTGATATTTGAAATAAAATAAGAATGAGAACATGGCTTGACAATACATTAGAAGCATCTCTGTAGGTGACTATTCTAACGTCCTGTCAATCCATGTCTATGCTTTAACATATTCAAAATCAAAAGACAACATATTTATTGATATATTCAAATGTCGTTAAAAGTTTGAGAAACACACATACCCAAATATTCACTATACAAGAACACACACAGACACATTCATAGAACATAATTGTTTGTACATAAATATGAAGATGCAGAACAACAAAATGGCCATCTAATGACTATTTAGCTTTCATCCATTGTATAACATGACAGTGAAAGCTTGTGACTGTATCTATTGTTTTTAGATGGTTTGGCAGGCAGTTCCATATAATTGAGCCAGAATATGATATACATTGTTTGTAGATTTCCTTGTATGGTCTTGGAGGGATGTAGTTATTTGAAGTTGTTGACCTTAGTGTTGGTAAATTGTCATTGGGTGGTCTCAAGTGAAATAGCTCATTAATATAGCCGGGTGTTTTATTTCTGTTAACATTAAACATGAATTTCGCCTTTCTTAAAAATATGCGTTCATAAACGCTTAATATTTTTAGTTCTTCCATGCTTTTAACTATATCAGTATACTCATAATCTAGAATTATCTTGCATGCTCGTTTTTGCAGATTATATAATCTGTTCAGGTTGGTCTGAGATGTACCACCCCATATAATACTACAGTAGTCAAGATGTGGTTGTATGTATGTTTTGTAGAATTGTACTCTGTGTTCAGGAGACAAAAAATGTTTTATTGTGTTGAGAAGCCATAAATTTGTTGCAATTTTCTTGGCAATTTTGTCGACATGAGTGGACCAGGTTAGCGTGTTATCAATGTGAACACCTAAACTTTTATCATTCAATACATTACATAATGTTTCTCCATTAAGTTTTAGTGACAAAGGGTTAATGTCTAAACGTATTTGATTTTGGTGAGTAGTCACTAACATAACCTTTGTTTTCGCAGCATTAATAACCATACCATTCTTAGTACACCAATTTGATAGCTTTCCTAATGCATTTTCTAGATTCATATTTAAAATATGTATTGACTTATTCATTTCATAAAGAGTTGTGTCATCAGCATACAAATCAGTGTTAACTACATTGGTGTATAAAGGCAGATCATTTATAAACAGTAAAAACATTAGTGGCCCTAATATTGAGCCTTGAGGGACACCAGATGTGATGTACTCAGTTTCTGATAATGCACTATTAGTAGACACCTTTTGACTTCGATTGAGCAAATAAGAAGAAAACCAGTTAATTGCGGAATTTGATAATTTGTAGATTCGTAGCTTTTTAAGCAGAAGAGCGTGATCCACCAGGTCAAATGCTTTTTTAAAGTCTACCTGACTGCTCCAATGATTTTGCCCTTATTTATTGCACCTAACCATTTATCAACCATGCACGCCAATGCAGTCTCACAGGAATGCTTTGGTCTGAAGCCAGACTGTGTTTCATGTAACAGACTGAAAGTAACTAGATATTCCATTAAACAGTCATGGACATGTTTTTCTAAAAGTTTGGATAGAACAGGCAGTATTGATATCGGCCGATAATTACCTGGGTCACTCTTATCACCTGTTTTATATAGTGGACTCACCTTTCCCTCTTTCCATTTATCTGGAAATGTACCAGTTTTAATACTTTGGTTACATAAATATGTTATGCTCTCTGAAATGTAAGGTGCAGCAATTTTAAGCAATCTCGGTCCTATTTCGTCCAACCCAGTTGCTTTTGAAACGTCAATAGTTTTCAGGTATTTTTCTACTTGGTCTTTAGTTATTTCTGGAATATTGAAAAATAAATCGTTAGGTACTTTTTGATCACAGAAAGTTCTGAGTTTTTTTAAATTACATAGTTTAGTAGGTTCTTTTATTTTTGATGCAATTATTACAAAAAACTTGTTAAATTCATTTGCAATTTCTTCAGGGCTTTCAATTTTCTCATTGTCTATATTTAGAGAGAAAACTGTGGCAGATGCATTTGTTTTACTAGCTCCTATTTCTTTAAATAGCTTCCAAACACTTGCCGGTTTGTTGTTATTTTCATTTAGAATAGCCGTAAATTGTGCCTTCTTGGAAATTTTAATCATTCCAGTTACTTTATTGCGTTAAAGTCTATATTGTGCATCGTCATTGAGTGCTTTAAATTTGTCTCTCATTTTAATTGCATCAATTATGTCTGGTGTTAGCCACTTTGGCTGTTGTTTTCGTTTAACACGACATAGCCTCCTTAGTGGGGGCAATAATCTATCTAACATAACCTCCTTAGTGGAGGCAATAATCTATCTAACATAGCCTCCTTAAATGAGTTGTCGATTATTGACCAAGAGTACATCCTGGAAGCAGAAGTACACGGCTCGTTTTACATTTATTGCCTTATTATTGAATAATCCATACCTGCTGTCTCTCCATCGAATGCCTGTAGCATTTGTTCATTACAGTGTCTTAATTAAGTGAAATCCCATGTCGTCTAGATGTGTGACTGGGAAAGCCGGATGCAAGCTTGCTAATTGGTTGAGTGGTGGGGATGCATTAGGCTTTGTGGTCTCACCATGTACGATTGTCTAGTACCAGCGGCACAAGCGTTTGAACTTTAACTAAACGGAACAAATATTTATCGGATCTATTTTCCATACTGCTGCTGGACGACTAACCGTGTGAGGGGTGTGTACGACTAACCGTGTGAGGGGTGTGTACGACTAACCGTGTGAGGGGTGTGTACGACTAACCGTGTGAGGGGTGTGTACGACTAACCGTGTGAGGGGCGTGTACGACTAACCGTGTGAGGGGCGTGTACGACTAACCGTGTGAGGGGCGTGTACGACTAACCGTGTGAGGGGCGTGTACGACTACCCGTGTGAGGGTATGTACGACTACCCGTGTGAGGGTATGTACGACTAACCGTGTGAGGGTATGTACGACTAACCGTGTGAGGGGTGTGTACGACTAACCGTGTGAGGGGCGTGTACGACTAACCGTGTGAGGGGTGTGTATGACTAACCGTGTGAGGGGGTGTGTACGACTACCCGTGTGAGGGGTGTGTACGACTAACCATGTGAGGGGTGTGTACGACTAACCATGTGAGGGTATGTATGACTAACCATGTGAGGGTATGTATGACTAACCATGTGAGGGGTATGTATGACTAACCGTGTGAGGGGTATGTATGACTAACCATGTGAGGGTATGTATGACTAACCATGTGAGGGTATGTATGACTAACCATGTGAGGGTATGTACGACTAACCGTGTGAGGGGTATGTACGACTAACCGTGTGAGGGGTATGTACGACTAACCGTGTGAGGGGTGTGGGCGTAGATAGTGTAATACGACTAACCATGTGAGGGGTGTGGGCGTAGATAGTGTAATACGACTAACCATGTGAGGGGTGGGCGTAGATAGTAATACGACTACCCGTGTGAGGGGTGTGTACGACTAACCGTGTGAGGGGTGTGTACGACTAACCGTGTGAGGGTGTACGACTAACCGTGTGAGGGGTGTGTACGACTAACCGTGTGAGGGTATGTACGACTAACCGTGTGAGGGGTGTGTACGACTAACCGTGTGAGGGGTATGTACGACTAACCGTGTGAGGGGTATGTACGACTAACCGTGTGAGGGTATGTACGACTAACCGTGTGAGGGGCGTGTACGACTACCCGTGTGAGGGGTGTGTACGACTAACCATGTGAGGGGCGTGTACGACTAACCGTGTGAGGGGCGTGTACGACTAACCGTGTGAGGGGCGTGTACGACTAACCGTGTGAGGGGCGTGTACGACTACCCGTGTGAGGGGCGTGTACGACTAACCGTGTGAGGGGCGTGTACGACTAACCATGTGAGGGATGTGGCCGTAGATAGTGTGGTACAACTAACCGTGTGAGGGGTGTGGCCATAGATAGTGTGGTACGACTAACCATGTGAGGTGTGTGGCCGTAGATAGTGTGGTACAACTAACCGTGTTATGGGTGTGGCCGTAGATAGCTGCCGTTCACACAGAATTACTCTGGATTTTGTCACACCAACTAGACTAAGGAAGAAATGGCAGCCATTTTGGAAAGATATTAGTTTTTAAAGTCCCCATTACAGCTATTTGAATTGCTATTTACAAGATGCTCACATTTCCAAATATGTTGACACCAAAAAGAAAGTGTGCACTTTTTTTAAACTTTACTGATTTTACAACTATTGCGAAGCAAGTTTTAACAACTTATATTAATCACCATCGTTGACGCGGATGAAAGCGTAAATGTGGTCATTGGTGTGAGAGGAAACCGGAGTACCCGGAGAATACTCACCTGTCCGATCGAGCTACCGTACCATCTCACATACTTACCGGTCCGAGGATCGAATTGTGCACTTGCCTTAGAGGTAAAATATATATCCTTTTAGGAAAAGATATGGACAAAGATGGTATGAAAATGTGCCAAATATTGGGTAAATTAGTGCAATGTGAGAAGGGTTATTTTCTTCACGTCATAGTCTACCCCATAATTCTAAAATTGGTAGCGAAAAGGTAAGGCTCAATAAAACAAAACGTGCACAGTTTTTTATGGTGACAGTACAGGTGGTGTTTCAAATAGACAGTCTGTCTGACTATTGACGGGTGATCTCTTCTCTAAAAACATAATCGATTCACCACTATGCACATGCGGAAAAACGGAGTCAACTTATCATTATTTCTTTGAATGTTACAAATACTAACCATTATAAGCATTTAACTAGTTAACTCTTTCACCGCCAATGTCGCATAAAAGCGACTTTTTAAAAACCCGATCGGACAGAACAGAACATGCCGTCTGATCAGGCTATATGCTGATTGCTCTTCAGACAGTGGAGCTGAAGCACCTGTCCGAATAGCAAACAACATAGATCATGATCAGACGCGGCGTTACGCCGCGGCTGATCTGGATCTATGTTGTTTGCACATGCTCTGAATTTATTCGGCGCTGAAAGAGTTAACACGATTTCTCAACTCAGTCAAATAGTTAACCTAGATGGTGATAGTACCTTGGCACCTGGTCTTAGCTGTCCATAGATTCATATAAAAGTCTAAACGTTTCTAACAATACGTAAGTAAACAGGAACTGATGAGCTTGCATAGTGATACACCATGCAAACTGTATGTGTTATTTCATCGCTTTCTACCCCCTCCCATTCCCCGTTTATCTAGCTATAATTTCATACAGTTATTATATATTTTGGTCTTACTACATAATACTTTTACGACTTAGTCGCCTATAGTGCACACATGTATATATGTAATGGAGATAATCTCAATAATAGTAGTCGATTAACTCCATTTTCATTCTATATAGGCCTACAATAGATATGTACTGTACATTATGAATGAATGAATTAATATGTTTTAAACCAAAATTTCCGGAAGTTAAATTACCAGGTATCTAACAAGAAAACAACAACAACAACAAACACACAATCACCCATGACGTCATCATTTGTTGTATGATTTGTATCACATGACTTGTATTCAGTGTAATACAGTCATTACATATTTTCTTGTGTAACATAATTTGTGCTGCAGACGAGTAATATCGCTATTGCACATTTTTCGTATTTCGCTCGTGTAATAATTATGCAAATGACCACTGTGTGTATTCATACGCTCTGTAAACAAACAACATAGCGTCGAATGTCTGGTGGCACTGAAAATTATCATCGAGCTATAGACAGCATAAATCCGGCACGACGGGCTATTAACACTATTAATCCGGCACGACGGGCTATTAACACTATATATCCGGCACGACGGGCTATTAACACTATATATCTGGCACGACGGGCTATTAACACTATATATCTGGCACGACGGGCTATTAACACTATATATCCGGCACGACGGGCTATTAACACTATATATCCGGCACGACGGGCTATTAACACTATAAATCCTGCACGACGAGCTATTAACACTATATATCCGGCACGACGGACTATTAACACTATAAATCCGGCACGACGGGCTATTAACACTATATATCCGGCACGACGGGCTATTAACACTATAAATCCTGCACGACGAGCTATTAACACTATATATCCGGCACGACGGGCTATTAACACTATAAATCCTGCACGACGAGCCATTAACACTATATATCCGGCACGACGGGCTATTAACACTATAAATCCGGCACGACGGGCTATTAACACTATATATCCGGCACGACGGGCTATTAACACTATAAATCCGGCAGGACGGGCTATTAACACTATATATCCGGCACGACGGGCTATTAACACTATATATCTGGCACGACGGGCTATTAACACTATATATCCGGCACGACGGGCTATTAACACTATATATCTGGCACGACGGACTATTAACACTATATATCCGGCACGACGGGCTATTAACACTATAAATCCTGCACGACGAGCTATTAACACTATATATCCGGCACGACGGGCTATTAACACTATATATCTGGCACGACGGGCTATTAACACTATATATCCGGCACGACGGACTATTAACACTATATATCCGGCACGACGGGCTATTAACACTATAAATCCTGCACGACGAACTATTAACACTATATATCCGGTACGACGGGCTATTAACACTATAAATCCGGCACGACGGGCTATTAACACTATATATCTGGCACGACGGGCTATTAACACTATATATCCGGCACGACGGGCTATTAACACTATATATCCGGCACGACGGGCTATTAACACTATATATCTGGCACGACGGGCTATTAACACTATATATCTGGCACGACGGGCTATTAACACTATATATCTGGCACGACGGGCTATTAACACTATATATCTGGCACGACGGGCTATTAACACTATAAATCCTGCACGACGGGCTATTAACACTATAAATCCGGCACGACGAGCTATTAACACTATAAATCCGGCAGGACGGGCTATTAACACTATAAATCATGCACGACAGGCTATTAACACTATACATCCGGCAGGACGGGCTATTAACACTAAATCCTGCACGACGGACTATTAACACAATAAATCAGGCACTTCAACAGCCATTCCGATGTACAGACGGATCTGTAGTCCAGTGGTAACACGCTGGACTGGTAATCCAGGGATCGCAGGTTCGATCCCCCGTCTGACCCTAATAAAATTAATAGTCTTTCAGATGGGACGTTAAACCGAGGTCTCGTGTCGGTTTTTACACCGTGCACGTAAAAGAACCAGAGGAGACTCTGGAATGGGTCTCTGTCTGTATCATTGCACTATCCTCCAAAATGACTAATCTCTTCAGGAGGCGTCGCTCATGGGCAACCGGAAAGCGACGATAAATAAACGTAAAACACACACACAATTCCGATGTAAGACTTGCGAATGTATGGTAATGAAACCGTACACATTTTGACCGACTTGGTAAATATATAGAGGTTACTACGTGGGTTGATACCTAGGGTGATATGAAACTAGCCACGTAATAACGTCTTTATTACTTTGGTATGAATTTGAACATTTAATAATCGAAATCATGCTCTCTGTTATCCATACAAAATGCAATTACTGAATCAGATACACGAAAACCATTGAAATATTACCACGAAGCTGCATGCATCTGTTATCTTTCAAATTTGACACGCTGATACGCTACGGGAAGTAACTCGTGACCGTATTGACACGCTGATACGCTACGGGAAATAACTCGTGACCGTATTGACACGCTGATACGCTACGGGTGGTAACTCGTGACCGTATTGACACGCTGATACGCTACGGGAAGTAACTCGTGACCGTATTGACACGCTGATACGCTACGGGAAGTAACCGACGTATGACCGCTGATACGCTACGGGAATAACCGTGACCGTATTGACACGCTGATACGCTACGGGAAGTAACTCGTGACCGTATTGACACGCTGATACGCTACGGGAAATAACTCGTGACCGTATTGACACGCTGATACGCTACGGCAAGTAAACCGTGACAGTATTGACGCGCTGATACGCTACGGGAAGTAACTCGTGACCGTATTGACACGCTGATACGCTACAAAACACAACCCATACGCTACGGGAAGTAACTCGTGACCGTATTGACACGCTGATACGCTACGGGAAGTAACTCGTGACCGTATTGACACGCTGATACGCTACGGGAAGTAACTCGTGACCGTATTGACGCGCTGATACGCTACGGGAAGTAAACCGTGACAGTATTGACGCGCTGATACGCTACGGGAAGTAAACCGTGACCGTATTGACACGCTGATCGCTACGGGAAGTAACTCGTGACCGTATTGACACGCTGATACGCTACGGGAAATAACTCGTGACCGTATTGACACGCTGATACGCTACGGCAAGTAAACCGTGACAGTATTGACGCGCTGATACGCTACGGGAAGTAACTCGTGACCGTATTGACACGCTGATACGCTACGGCAAGTAACTCGTGACCGTATTGACTCGCTGATACGCTACGGGAAGTAACTCATGACCGTATTGACACGCTGATACGCTACGGGAAGTAACTCGTGACCGTATTGACACGCTGATACGCTACGGGAAGTAACTCGTGACCGTATTGACACGCTGATACGCTACGGGAAGTAACTCGTGACCGTATTGACACGCTGATATGCTACGGGAGGGAACTCGTGACCGTATTGACACGCTGATACGCTACGTGAGGTAACTCGTGACCGTATTGACACGCTGATACGCTACGGGAAGTAACTCGTGACCGTATTGACACGCTGATACGCTACGGGAAGTAACCCATGACCGTATTGAAGCGCTGATACGCTACGGGAAGTAAACCGTGACCGTATTGACACGCTGATACGCTACGGGAAGTAACTCCTGACCGCATTGACACGCTGATACGCTACGGGAAGTAACTCGTGACCGTATTGACGCGCTGATACGCTACGGGAAGTAACTCGTGACCGTATTGACGCGCTGATACGCTACGGGAAGTAAACCGTGACCGTATTGACACGCTGATACGCTACGGGAAGTAACTCGTGACCGTATTGACGCGCTGATACGCTACAGGAAGTAAACCGTGACAGTACTGACACGCTGATACGCTATGGGAAGTAACTCGTGACCGTATTGACGCGCTGATACGCTACGGGAAGTAAACCGTGACAGTATTGACGCGCTGATACGCTACGGGAAGTAAACCGTGACCGTATTGACACGCTGATACGCTACGGGAAGTAACTCGTGACCGTAGTGACACGCTGATACGCTAAGGCAAGTAAACCGTGACAGTATTGACGCGCTGATACGCTACGGGAAGTAACTCGTGACCGTATTGACACGCTGATACGCTACGGGAGGTAACTCGTGACCGTATTGACGCGCTGATACGCTACGGGAAGTAAACCGTGACAGTATTGACGCGCTGATACGCTACGGGAAGTAAACCGTGACCGTATTGACACGCTGATACGCTACGGGAAGTAACTCGTGACCGTAGTGACACGCTGATACGCTACGGCAAGTAAACCGTGACAGTATTGACGCGCTGATACGCTAGGAAGTAACTCGTGACCGTATTGACACGCTGATACGCTACGGGAAGTAACTCGTGACCGTATTGACACGCTGATACGCTACGGCAAGTAAACCGTGACAGTATTGACGCGCTGATACGCTACGGGAAGTAACTCGTGACCGTATTGACACGCTGATACGCTACGGGAGGTAACTCGTGACCGTATTGACGCGCTGATACGCTACGGGAAGTAAACCGTGACAGTATTGACGCGCTGATACGCTACGGGAAGTAAACCGTGACCGTATTGACACGCTGATACGCTACGGGAAGTAACTCGTGACCGTAGTGACACGCTGATACGCTACGGGAAATAACTCGTGACCGTATTGACACGCTGATACGCTACGGCAAGTAAACCGTGACAGTATTGACGCGCTGATACGCTACGGGAAGTAACTCGTGACCGTATTGACACGCTGATACGCTACGGCAAGTAAACCGTGACAGTATTGACGCGCTGATACGCTACGGGAAGTAACTCGTGACCGTATTGACACGCTGATACGCTACGGCAAGTAACTCGTGACCGTATTGACACGCTGATACGCTACGGGAAGTAACTCGTGACCGTATTGACGCGCTGATACGCTACGGGAAGTAAACCGTGACAGTATTGACGCGCTGATACGCTACGGGAAGTAAACCGTGACCGTATTGACACGCTGATACGCTACGGGAAGTAACTCGTGACCGTAGTGACACGCTGATACGCTACGGGAAATAACTCGTGACCGTATTGACACGCTGATACGCTACGGCAAGTAAACCGTGACAGTATTGACGCGCTGATACGCTACGGGAAGTAACTCGTGACCGTATTGACACGCTGATACGCTACGGCAAGTAACTCGTGACCGTATTGACACGCTGATACGCTACGGGAAGTAACTCGTGACCGTATTGACACGCTGATACGCTACGGGAAGTAACTCGTGACCGTATTGACACGCTGATACGCTACGGAAGTAACCGTGACAGTATTGACGCGCTGATACGCTACGGGAAGTAACTCGTGACCGTATTGACACGCTGATACGCTACGGGAAGTAACTCGTGACCGTATTGACACGCTGATACGCTACGGGAAGTAACTCGTGACCGTATTGACACGCTGATACGCTACGGGAAGTAAACCGTGACCGTATTGACACGCTGATACGCTACGGGAAGTAACTCGTGACCGTATTGACACGCTGATACGCTACGGGAAGTAAAC
The DNA here is from genome assembly GCA_014843695.1 of Archivesica marissinica. NCBI lineage: Eukaryota > Metazoa > Mollusca > Bivalvia > Venerida > Vesicomyidae > Archivesica > Archivesica marissinica. The sequence continues at coordinate 52,090,485 of CM026388.1, read as the reverse complement.
CGTGACAGTATTGACGCGCTGATACGCTACGGGAAGTAACTCGTGACCGTATTGACACGCTGATACGCTACGGGAAGTCTCGTGACCGTATTGACACGCTGATACGCTACGGGAAGTAACTCGTGACCGTATTGACACGCTGATACGCTACGGGAAGTAACTCGTGACGTATTGACGCGCTGATACGCTACGGGAAGTAACTCGTGACCGTATTGACACGCTGATACGCTACGGCAAGTAAACCGTGACAGTATTGACGCGCTGATACGCTACGGGAAGTAACTCGTGACCGTATTGACACGCTGATACGCTACGGCAAGTAACTCGTGACCGTATTGACACGCTGATACGCTACGGGAAGTAACTCGTGACCGTATTGACACGCTGATACGCTACGGGAAGTAACCCGTGACCGTATTGACACGCTGATACGCTACGGGAAGTAACTCGTGACCGTATTGACACGCTGATACGCTACGGGAAGTAACTCGTGACCGTATTGACACGCTGATACGCTACGGGAAGTAACTCGTGACCGTATTGACGCGCTGATACGCTACGGGAAGTAACTCGTGACCGTATTGACGCGCTGATACGCTACGGGAAGTAAACCGTGACCGTATTGACACGCTGATACGCTACGGGAAGTAACTCGTGACCGTATTGACGCGCTGATACGCTACAGGAAGTAAACCGTGACAGTACTGACACGCTGATACGCTATGGGAAGTAACTCGTGACCGTATTGACGCGCTGATACGCTACGGGAAGTAAACCGTGACAGTATTGACGCGCTGATACGCTACGGGAAGTAAACCGTGACCGTATTGACACGCTGATACGCTACGGGAAGTAACTCGTGACCGTAGTGACACGCTGATACGCTAAGGCAAGTAAACCGTGACAGTATTGACGCGCTGATACGCTACGGGAAGTAACTCGTGACCGTATTGACACGCTGATACGCTACGGGAGGTAACTCGTGACCGTATTGACGCGCTGATACGCTACGGGAAGTAAACCGTGACAGTATTGACGCGCTGATACGCTACGGGAAGTAAACCGTGACCGTATTGACACGCTGATACGCTACGGGAAGTAACTCGTGACCGTAGTGACACGCTGATACGCTACGGGAAATAACTCGTGACCGTATTGACACGCTGATACGCTACGGCAAGTAAACCGTGACAGTATTGACGCGCTGATACGCTACGGGAAGTAACTCGTGACCGTATTGACACGCTGATACGCTACGGCAAGTAAACCGTGACAGTATTGACGCGCTGATACGCTACGGGAAGTAACTCGTGACCGTATTGACACGCTGATACGCTACGGCAAGTAACTCGTGACCGTATTGACACGCTGATACGCTACGGGAGGTAACTCGTGGCCGTATTGACGCGCTGATACGCTACGGGAAGTAAACCGTGACAGTATTGACGCGCTGATACGCTACGGGAAGTAAACCGTGACCGTATTGACACGCTGATCCGCTACGGGAAGTAACTCGTGACCGTAGTGACACGCTGATACGCTACGGGAAATAACTCGTGACCGTATTGACACGCTGATACGCTACGGCAAGTAAACCGTGACAGTATTGACGCGCTGATACGCTACGGGAAGTAACTCGTGACCGTATTGACACGCTGATACGCTACGGCAAGTAAACCGTGACAGTATTGACGCGCTGATACGCTACGGGAAGTAACTCGTGACCGTATTGACACGCTGATACGCTACGGCAAGTAACTCGTGACCGTATTGACACGCTGATACGCTACGGGAAGTAACTCGTGACAGTATTGACGCGCTGATACGCTACGGGAAGTAACTCGTGACCGTATTGACACGCTGATACGCTACGGCAAGTAAACCGTGACAGTATTGACGCGCTGATACGCTACGGGAAGTGACTCGTGACCGTATTGACACGCTGATACGCTACGGCAAGTAACTCGTGACCGTATTGACACGCTGATACACTACGGGAAATAACTCGTGACCGTATTGACACGCTGATACGCTACGGCAAGTAAACCGTGACAGTATTGACACGCTGATACGCTACGTGAAGTAACTCGTGACCGTATTGACACGCTGATACGCTACGGCAAGTAAACCGTGACAGTATTGACGCGCTGATACGCTACGGGAAGTAACTCGTGACCGTATTGACACGCTGATACGCTACGGCAAGTAACTCGTGACCGTATTGACACGCTGATACGCTACGGGAAGTAACTCGTGACCGTATTGACACGCTGATACGCTACGGGAAGTAACTCGTGACCGTATTGACACGCTGATACGCTACGGGAAGTAACTCGTGACCGTATTGACACGCTGATACGCTACGGGAAGTAACTCGTGACCGTATTGACACGCTGATACGCTACGGGAAGTAACTCGTGACCGTATTGACACGCTGATACGCTACGGGAAGTAACTCGTGACCGTATTGACACGCTGATACGCTACGGGAAGTAACTCGTGACCGTATTGACACGCTGATACGCTACGGGAAGTAACTCGTGACCGTATTGACACGCTGATACGCTACGGGAAGTAACTCGTGACCGTATTGACACGCTGATACGCTACGGGAAGTAACTCGTGACCGTATTGACACGCTGATACGCTACGGGAAGTAAACCGTGACCGTATCAAGTCAGCACACGTGATATCAGACTGGAAAGTGTAACGTACCAGACAGGGTTGCAGACAGGGTTGCAGACAGGGTACCAGACAGGGTTGCAGACAGGGTTGCAGACAGGGTACCAGACAGGGTTGCAGACAGGGTACCAGACAGGGTTGCAGACAGGGTTGCAGACAGGGTTGCAGACAGGGTTGCAGACAGGGTACCAGACAGGGTTGCAGACAGGGTACCAGACAGGGTTGCAGACAGGGTTGCAGACAGGTAGGCAAAACATCCGCTAAAATTCATATATAAGTAATAAATATGCCTACTTGTTGTGACGTCATAGTCGCGCATGCTCCATTCATGCAATTGACATATTAATAGACATGTATGTCACACATTGTTGTTTTAGAATACATTTACTAGTTTTTTGTTTTATAATATGTTCGTGAATTTAAAAACTGATTATCACGTAACCATATTAACTAATTAAAATGTGAACTACTTTTTGCTGCGTTTACTATTCATTCACAACCGACCACATAACACACTTCATTGATTGTAACTGGATCTGTAGTCCTGTGGTAACATGCTGGATTTGTCTGACCCAAATAAAATGAACAGTCTTTCAGACGGGACGTTAAACCGAGGTCTCGTGTCGGTGCTTTACACCGTGCACGTAAAAGAACCAGAGGAGACTCTGAAATGGGTCTTTGTCTGTATCACTGCACTATCCTCCAAACATCTATAATGACTAATCTCTTCAGGAGGCGTCGCTCATTTGGGCAACCAGTAGCGACGACAAATAAACGTAAAACACAAACATAGCTGAAGCATGAAACGTTTGCAATTCAGTTAATGTACAGCTTTTTGGACGATTATGATATAAATAGGATCTTATAGTCAGTATGTCCGTGACGATGAACCGGCCACACTAGTTATTTAATATACACATGTTCTCACACTTGGTTACAAGGAACATTTTATACTTATATTCACACGTAAAACAGTGTTCTGATAATTATCAAATTTCAATTAAAAGATTAGCGCAGTGGTTAGCGCACTCGCTTCTCACCAATGCGACCCGGGTTCAATCCTCGGACAGGGAAGTATGTGAGATGGTACGGTGGTCGCCAGATCGGACAGGTGGGTTTTCTCCGGGTACTCCGGTTTCCTCCCACATGAATGACCACATATACGCTTTCATCCGAGCCAGCGAGAGTGATTAATATAAGTTGTTAAAACTTGCTTCACAATCTTTGTAAAATAAATAAAGTGTAAAAAATACAAACACCGTGTAGCTTCCATTAATCTATATAAGTATAACATTCCTCCTGTAACCATGCCAACACTTTATTTTATTATATATAGTATATGATTCAATACACTGGTTAGGAAATGTTATCCTGCAACTAGTCACACCATCGGCTGACTTGCAGAATCCCCATATATATGCATACCATCAGCATGATGATGATGATGATTAAGCTTATTTACCCTCGCCTCCGGCGAACCATATGCATATTCCTAACATCAGTGGCCTTGTGGTGTATGTGCATATTGAAAACACGCCTCCTAAATACGTTCAAAGTACAACAATATCAGGAGCTATCAGTCATACCTTTGTACTTGCAGTCCATTATTATTAATGGTTTAATTAAATAATTATAAATGTATGAAATAATACAGGAATGTGTGTAATTTGTTCTTGTAATGACATGAAAAGGAAAATAAAAAAATATTAATAAATAAAAAAAAAAGAAATTAACAATTTTAATTAGTAGAATCGTGTTGTATAATTGTATGTTTTAAGTAAGATATAAGCCTCAAATGGATCCAATATCACGCGCCTCACAGTCCAATATTTTACATATTGGATCGTTTTCGGCTTACATCCTATACATGTATAGTGAACGATAATATCCAACAATTAAATCATAACTCATCAATGTATCAGTTATAGGATATAAGCCTCAAACGGATCCAATATGTAAAATATTGGACTGTGCGAGGAGTGTAGCGCCGGAGACAGTACCAATAGTTTACATATTGGATCCGTTTGAGGCTTATTTCTTATTTATATATCGCACTATCCTACTAATTATAATTGTTAATTTCCTACATTTACGTGTAGGATTTAATATAATAATTAAATATTAATTAACAATAAAGGACTGCAAGTACAACGGTATAATTATAACGTCACGACAGTGTTTTAATTAAGGAAATTAATCTATAGGATGCATTATGGGTATATCGCGGTACTAGCTATTAAAAACCAAACTACAGATATACTATTATGTACCTGAATGTAAAACTCATTTTGCATCATCTTATGACTTCTCCACTTCAACATTACACATACACAAAGAAGAAATACTATTGGGAATCACTTGTGTTTATCATATTGTTGATGCCATCGTGTCAGCAGTTACGTAGTCGCTAGTTCCGAGTATACCGCGGCAAATGGCCGATGCCCTGATTTGGGTGTTTATACAAAGGTAGTCATAATAAAGTTATGTGAGTATTTGATAGAGACCTTAATCTGTATAATATGTAAGTCTAGCAGTAAATTTGTCATTTTAACATAAAACATGAATATCTTTTTAATCTCCCACCAGAAAACAACACACAGCCTTAGGCCCACGATGGGCCTACTTTTTATGAATAATAAAATGCGGGAATCTGGCTATATCACCACATGTCAATAGATGTACATCACGGAAGAAAGTTCCATAGATATGAACATCAACTTGTTTTTAATAAAAATACTAAATTGGGGGGGGGGGCTGTTTTGAAAAATAATCATTAGTTTAAACATTATTTATTTCAGTATTTGTACATGTAATCAAGAAATGAGCATTTTACATATAATTTAACAGAACGAAAGAAAACTTATATAGTTCTTCTCCCTATCAATTGATTGATATACAATAGGCAGGAAAATAATATATAATAATTATTATAACAATGAAAATACGTGAAATATAGTCTATATATTTGCTAAAGAATTTCAGAACTTAATGTATTAGTGAGTCAATAGTTTTGGATGTAAAAAAGAAAATGGTTAATATTTAAAGGAATATATGAAGAAAGTTCAAGAACATGAACTATCAAATCGGAGCACTTGAAGAAAAAGAGATTAGTATAGAGAAAAGTGGTTGAATAGGGTCGGTTGTTGTGTCAATAACGACAGCATTCAGATTGGAATCCGCCATATGAACCTTTTAGAAGTCATCCATCTCAGAACCTTTCACTGCCAATAATGTATTCGTGTACAGTAAGGAATAGTATGGTGTTGGTTATTAATGTCACCGAGAAGTAGTGTGTTTAAGTTGACATTGCAAATTGTGGACAGCTTATTGAAGAGTGTTATACGTAGTTGATCATAGAAATGGCATTGAAAGAAGAAGTGGAAGTTATCTTCTATGCCACCACATCTGCATAATGGTGATTCTACAATGTTCTTTAGAAATAGGTGATGGTTTAGGGAACTACATTTCGTTCTAAGCCGTGTATGTAGAACCTGGGATCTTCTTTTCCCACAGTAAAATAGTTTTCCAATTTTACTTTTGTTAGTGTTAAGAAAGGCCTTGAAAGAATCCAGTGATTGAATAGTTCTAGCCTCGTTAGGTAAGCTGTTCCATTCACGAAGTACCGATGGAAGGAAGGAATTTGAATATAGGGTAGTTCTAGCTGGAATAGTTAACAGATTATCAGAATTTCTAAGGTTATACCGAGTGGATTGGCCAACATCTTGTGGAACTAGAGATGAAATATAAGACGGGACAAGATTATTTTTCATTTTATAAAGTAGGACAAGTTTGTGTTTTCGTCTTCTGTCAGAAAGTGTTTCCCAACCTACTTCTTTTTGAATGGCATGAATAGAAATAAGTTTTGTAGCGCCTGTTACAAGTCTTGCAGCTTCATGCTGTATTTTATCTACTTCCTCTTGTTCATACATTGCACAATTATACCAAATTACCTGTGAGGTAATTGCTGATCAGTTCCTTTCCAAATCTGATTTGGGGGATAACTGTTATTTTTAAAAACATATCTTAATTTCACAGTAGTGTACCTTTTTGCCTGTCAGTGTCTTAACATTTTTTGTTCTTTGCAGTGTTTAGGCCACGGGCCAAGATCAGCAACTACAACACAGTGTATCAATCAATAGTGTATTTCTATTTGAATTCTCAAGATTTGTCTATATTATATAGTTGCTTGTATCTTAAGCTGTATGTTATCCTTAAATTGTTAAAACTATTAACACAATGTATTAATTTTATTTTTGTCTTTTAGGTGCTCGCTTTAACATGTTTTAATTATGCTATGTCCTGTGTTGTATTCATGTTTAAACCAACTTTTATTTCTTAGCTGTTTTTTCTTATGTTTTGATTATAATATATGTTTGTCGGAAAAATAGCGTATTAGCTAATGTTATTTGTAAATGTAATCCGACGGTAAATAAAGCTTCTTGTATCTTGTATCTTGTCTAGTATTCTAGTAATGGTCGAATGAAGGAAATGTAGATAACTTCCAATGCTCTACGATCGAGTGTGAATTTAAATTTTCTCATTGATACGTGTCCAAGCCTTTTTGCTGATTTGATCAATATGAGTATGCCAAGATCCATCACTGGATAAGAATACACCCAAGTGTTTATGGTCAGAGACAAGCGGAATGTGTTGACCTAACATCTGCAGAGGAGGATGTTGAGGTTTATTTCGTTTCTTTGACAATATAAGAGATTCAGATTTGGAGGGATTAAAGGTTACTAACCATTTATCGGCCCACTCGGAGATTTTGTCAATATCAGATTGGAGACTACGATGAGAAGTGATAGGATTATTGACTATTAAGTGTAGACTAGTATCATCAGCAAATAGATTGATGTTAGAACCTTGACAATGTCATTTATGAATACTAGAAAAAGCAGAGGACCTAATATAGAACCCTGAGGAACACCTGCCCCTAAAGACGCTAAATCTAATTTTGAACCTGGGACAACTATCTTTCAAAAATAATCATTCAATAGAAAAAGCGCGTCTCGGACCGTAACATTATGCCCATATTTGGTAATACGGGAATTACGTAGTAACCTAAACACGTGATCAAACAGCTTCATTCATAAATACCAGGTAGCAGACCGCCATTTTACAAAGTTGGAATGAACATAAATATATATTATGGACATTTGGAGCATTTTATCAGATAAAGGGGTGGGGTAATTTTGCATAGATCTTGATATTTAGGTAAACATCTTGCATCAGTAATTTTCGAACCACTTACGTTGACAGTTTATGATTTCTTGTCTATCAACACATGTTTACCTTTCTGGGTCAACACTGATCCAATGAAAAGAATGATAGGTGGCGTTATTTTACCTCGTTCTGAAAAAGTGTGGATGCCTCGGTATGTTACGACCAGCGGTATGTTAAGAAACGACTATATATTATATATATATATATATATACGGACACCAAAACGAAACGATGCACGTCTATAGAGGTAAAATTCACATCCTTTATTTTCTTCACTCATGATAGTAAAATCCATAATTCTAAAATTTGTAACGAAAATTAATGCTCAATATAAAAGTGCACATTTTTTTATGGTGTCACCATAGTGATGTATATGGTGTTGTGGGTACATAGGTGACGATGTTTCAAACAGAAACGTAACAATACAATAATAACATGTAAGTGATACTGATTTTTGTTAGCAACGCGTTTATGCAGAACTACTCCTAAACAATCAATCTTATTGCGACCCCCCCCCCCCCCGCGTGGTCATCACAGTTGAAATGTGTTTGGACGAAAAATGAAAACAAATCAAGTCGAAAAATCGATCGCGTAAACATAGTTCCGGTCCGCTCACAGATGCACTGTATAGCAGAGTCGGTTCCGGTCCGCTCATAGATGCACTGTATGGCGATCGTTAGATGCACTGTATGGCAGAGTCGGTTCCGGTCCGCTCATAGATGCACTGTATGGCAGAGTCGGTTCCGGTCCGCTCATAGATGCACTGTATGGCAGAGTCGGTGCTATTGGAAAATCCACTATTCTGAAATTGAAAGCGGGTTAAGGTCATTCCGCATAAGTCCATATGTGGCCGCCATCTTGTCTTGCCGCCATCTTGAAGCAATAAGTCAATTAGTGTGAACTATTGTAATATTGTCAAGGTGAACGATTTAGGACTCAAACAATCAGCGACGTGACGTCATCTATGACGTCATCTAGCGGGATAGCCAGCACCATTTAACGCGTGGTTGCATCCTTTTTCTGTCATAAAAACTCATTTAGCCTTAAATAAAAGGAAATTTGTTTGTTTAATAAATGATCGAATTATAGTTCACTCATGGATATAGAAAGGTATTGTTTACGCTCGTGGCTATCACTGCTCGTGATCATAGCGACGTCACTGTTTACTCGGCGAAATATAATTCCATAATAAGCACATATCGTCAATATATTGACGGACGGACATGTAGCAAAATACATTGACGACTCTTCAGGGCTATAACACTTTGGGCACACACTGTATTTGTTTGCAGCTTAGCACAATACCCGACCTTCATTCGTCCACATTTTATCGCTAAATTTAAATAAATACAGAGAGCCATCCGAAATGAACGCATGTGTATCGTCATCAATCTCACATGCACCGGAAATAGAAACTGGTCGATCGCTATAATTCTCGCTTTTGTACTTATTTTTGGCGCCATTATTATCAAGACGTGAGGACGTTATTTTCCCTTCACTCGATATGGTGTACAATGTAGTGCCGCTTATCACCAATTCCTCGTTCGATGACGTGTAAATGACGTCATCTATATAGTTTATGTCGTCATTTGCAGCTTTACTTGTAGATGTAGTGTCACGTGTAAAATGCTTCGACCAGGTAAGTGATTCTGTATAGGTGTACGTATCAGACTCGTATGAATGTACGTCATTTGCTGAAACGGAAAATGAAATGAGCACACAATAAAGGAACATTGTTCTTTATTACACCATTAGTAGTTATAATAAAATTATGTGAGTATTTGATAGAGACCGTAATCTGTATAATAGAGTGGTGGAACCTATGCTCGGCGTAAATCCCATATATAATGACCAGCATAAAACGTTAATTGCACTTGCCGACTATTATTATTTTCTTAAGTCGTGAAAAAACTTTTAAATCACTCATGTTGACAGTTTAAGCTTCATCACTTGACCGCGCTACTCAATACATACAGCTATCGCAACGATGTCGGTCGGCACCCGTGTATATGGGGAACTCAAGACTTCAGGGCACCTATGCACGGCGTACTTGTTATTTTTTATTTATCCAAAATAACTTGTTGAATATCTTATTTTAATATAGTGCATCATTGAATAAAAACACTTATTGGTCTTAATCAGAAATGGTATAGAAACTATGTTTCGGGTTAGGTGTATATTTTTTAAATTCGGATAGCTACCTGAATTGCTCATACACCGTATCAGTTTCAGTGGAAATATTCTCCCAATGATTTGCTTGTTTATATTCGTCTGCTGGACAAGTCACGTGACAGTTGCACCAGCCTACCGATACACTCAACGGAATGCTATTGAACCATGCTTCAGCTCTGTCAGCGAAAATAGCCTAGAACTACATAAATATTTTAAATACGGATGAAAATGGAAAATACGTTGAGCATAGGAATACGCCGAGCATAGGTTCCACCACTCTTTGTAAGTCTAGCAGTAAATTTATCATTTTAACATAAAACATGAATATCTTTTTAATCTCCCACCATAATACAACATATAGCTTTAGGCCCACGATGAGTCTAATCGTTATGAATAATAAAGTGCGGGAATCTGGATATATCACCACATGTCAATAAATGTACATCACGGGAGAAAGTTCCAGAGACATGAACATCAACTTGTTTTTAATAAAAATAAGCATTCAGTAGAAAAAGCGCACCTCGGACCTTATTATTATGCCCATATTTGGTACGTAGTAACCTAAACACGTGATCAAAACAGTTTCATTCATAAATACCAGATAGCAGACCGCCATTTTACAAAGTTGGAATGAACATAAATATATATTATGGACATTTGGAGCTTTTTTTCAGATAAATGGGTAATTTTACAGAGAACTTGGTATTCAGGTAAGCACCTTTCATCAGTAGTTTGCTCACCACTTATGTTGACAGTTTATGATTTCTTGTTTATCAACACATGTTTACCTTTCTGGGTCAACACTCATCCAATAGAAAGAATGATAGGTGGCGTTATTTTACCTCGTTCTGAAACAGTGTGGATGCCTCGGCATGTCAAGACCAGCGGTATGTCAAGAAACGACTATAGCTATAACTCCGTGGTCGAGTGGTGGAGATCATTGGCTTCAAATTACGTGGCCTCACCGCAGTAGGTTCGAATCCCATTGAGGGTATTGAATGATTTCATATGAGGAGGTTATCGAGCTTGCGGAAGGTCAGTTGTTCTACCCAGGCACCCGGTTTGTGAAATAAATACTGCTAGTAGGGTCACCCCGGGTCCTCATCAATAACAGCCGACTAATCGTCAGTAGACTGTCCGAGCCACCTTACACCCAACTACTGCTAGTAGGGTCACCCCGGGTCCTCATCAATAACAGCCGACTAATCGTCAGTAGACTGTCGAGCACCACACCCAACTACTGCTAGTAGGGTCACCCGGGTCCTCATCAATAACAGCCGACTAATCGTCAGTAGACTGTCCGAGCCACCTTACACCCAACTACTGCTAGTAGGGTCACCCCCCACAAAACACACCCACCACCACACCCAACACCAACACCCCCACAAACCATAATCGTCAGTAGACTGTCCGAGCCACCTTACACCCAACTACTGCTAGTAGGGTCACCCCGGGTCCTCATCAATAACAGCCGACTAATCGTCAGTAGACTGTCCGAGCCACCTTACACCCAACTACTGCTAGTAGGGTCACCCCGGGTCCTCATCAATAACAGCCGACTAATCGTCAGTAGACTGTCCGAGCCACCTTACACCCAACTACTGCTAGTAGGGTCACCCCGGGTCCTCATCAATAACAGCCGACTAATCGTCAGTAGACTGTCCGAGCCACCTTACACCCAACTACTGCTAGTAGGGTCACCCGGGTCCTCATCAATAACAGCCGACTAATCGTCAGTAGACTGTCCGAGCCACCTTACACCCAACTACTGCTAGTAGGGTCACCCCGGGTCCTCATCAATAACAGCCGACTAATCGTCAGTAGACTGTCCGAGCCACCTTACACCCAACTACTGCTAGTAGGGTCACCCGGGGTCCTCATCAATAACAGCCGACTAATCGTCAGTAGACTGTCCGAGCCACCTTACACCCAACTACTGCTAGTAGGGTCACCCCGGGTCCTCATCAATAACAGCCGACTAATCGTCAGTAGACTGTCCGAGCCACCTTACACCCAACTACTGCTAGTAGGGTCACCCGGGGTCCGCATCAATAACAGCCGACTAATCGTCAGTAGAATGTCCGAGCCACCTTACACCCAACTACTGCTAGTAGGGTCACCCGGGGTCCGCATCAATAACAGCCGACTAATCGTCAGTAGACTGCCCGAGCCACCTTACACCCAACTACTGCTAGTAGGGTCACCCGGAGTCCTCATCAATAACAGCCGACTAATCGTCAGTAGACTGTCCGAGCCACCTTACACCCAACTACTGCTAGTAGGGTCACCCGGGGTCCTCATCAATAACAGCCGACTAATCGTCAGTAGACTGTCCGAGCCACCTTACACCCAACTACTGCTAGTAGGGTCACCCGGGTCCTCATCAATAACAGCCGACTAATCGTCAGTAGACTGTCCGAGCCACCTTACACCCAACTACTGCTAGTAGGGTCACCCGGGGTCCTCATCAATAACAGCCGACTAATCGTCAGTAGACTGTCCGAGCCACCTTACACCCAACTACTGCTAGTAGGGTCACCCGGGGTCCTCATCAATAACAGCCGACTAATCGTCAGTAGACTGTCCGAGCCACCTTACACCCAACTACTGCTAGTAGGGTCACCCGGGGTCCGCATCAATAACAGCCGACTAATCGTCAGTAGACTGTCCGAGCCACCTTACACCCAACTACTGCAGTAGGTTACCCCGGGTCCTCATCAATAACAGCCGACTAATCGTCAGTAGACTGTCCGAGCCACCTTACACCCAACTACTGCTAGTAGGGTCACCCCGGGTCCGCATCAATAACAGCCGACTAATCGTCAGTAGACTGTCCGAGCCACCTTACACCCAACTACTGCTAGTAGGGTCACCCGGGGTCCTCATCAATAACAGCCGACTAATCGTCAGTAGACTGTCCGAGCCACCTTACACCCAACTACTGCTAGTAGGGTCACCCGGGGTCCGCATCAATAACAGCCGACTAATCGTCAGTAGACTGTCCGAGCCACCTTACACCCAACTACTGCTAGTAGGCTCACCCGGGTCCTCATCAATAACAGCCGCCTAATCGTCAGTAGACTGTCCGAGCCACCTTACACCCAACTACTGCTAGTAGGGTCACCCGGGTCCGCATCAATAACAGCCGACTAATCGTCAGTAGACTGTCCGAGCCACCTTACACCCAACTACTGCTAGTAGGGTCACCCGGGGTCCGCATCAATAACAGCCGACTAATCGTCAGTAGAATGTCCGAGCCACCTTACACCCAACTACTGCTAGTAGGGTCACCCGGGGTCCGCATCAATAACAGCCGACTAATCGTCAGTAGACTGCCCGAGCCACCTTACACCCAACTACTGCTAGTAGGGTCACCCGGGGTCCTCATCAATAACAGCCGACTAATCGTCAGTAGACTGTCCGAGCCACCTTACACCCAACTACTGCTAGTAGGGTCACCCGGGGTCCGCATCAATAACAGCCGACTAATCGTCAGTAGACTGTCCGAGCCACCTTACACCCAACTACTGCTAGTAGGGTCACCCGGGGTCCGCACCAATAACAGCCGACTAATCGTCAGTAGACTGTCCGAGCCACCTTACACCCAACTACTGCTAGTAGGCTCACCCCGGGTCCTCATCAATAACAGCCGACTAATCGGCAGTAGACTTAAACTGTCCGAACCACCTGAAACCCAACAAACAAACAAACGTACCTGTGAATAAGTACATCGTATCCGAGTCTGCATAGGCAGCTATGACGTCAGTTGTTGAAGAGAATAGAGACGTTGTCGTCTGCACGCTCTGTGCTCCTGTCGTGACGTCACTGATTGTGCTGTACGTGTACATATTCTCACTATTGTTACTAAATAAATAAACAGCATTCGATAGACACAGCAAAGCGTCCACGGTGCATGAGGTAGACATTGTTGTTGTTGTTGTAGGCGTTGTTGTTGTAGGTGTTGTTGTTGTAGGCGTTGTTGTTGTAGGCGTTGTTGTTGTTGTAGATGTGGTTGTAGGCGTTGTTGTTGTTGTAGCCGTTGTTGTTGTAGGCGTTGTTGTTGTTGTAGGCGTGGTTGTTGTAGGCGTTGTTGTTGTTGTTGTAGGCGTTGTTGTTGTTGTAGCCGTTGTTGTTGTAGGCGTTGTTGTTGTAGGCGTTGTTGTTGTAGGCGTTGTTGTTGTTGTAGGCGTGGTTGTTGTAGGCGTTGTTGTTGTAGGCGTTGTTGTTGTTGTAGGCGTTGTTGTTGTGGTTGAGCTCTGTTAAATATAATATAAAGTAATCATCAATAACTCAATCACTACTTGCACAATCTCTCGCTTGTTAGGCTTGTGAATTAATGAGGTGTATGACGCATGCGCAGGAGTGTATGACGCATGCGCAGGAGTGTACGCGCGTGTAGATACTAGATAGTGAATATGCCTACAACAACATATAATCTACATCCATGCTACATTACAAATACAAATTGGTACAGGGTGTGTTGGAACTATTTTCTAACAAACGCAGCGAGTGATAGAAACAACCGCAGCGAGCAATGCAACCACAATAGTCACGTGATGATATACATGTACAAGTCCTGATGCAAAGCATCAAAGTCGCCACAGACGGGTCAGTAGTCCAGTGGTTAACACGTTGGACTGCGAATCCATGGATCGCAGGTTCGACACCCACGTCTGATCCTAATAATATTGTAATTATGTCTTTCAGATGGGACTCTAAACCAATGTCTCTATGTCGGTGCATTACAGCGTACACGTAAAAGAACCAGAGGAGGCCTCGGAATGGGTCTCTGTCTGTATCATTGTATTATTAAAATCTAAATTGACTAATCTATTCAGGAGGTGTCTCTCGTGTGTGCAACCGGTAACGACGATAAATAACCGTAAAACACACACTCAAAGTCGCCGCAAAATAGGTGTACAAGTAAAATACATGCAGGGGGGGGGTAATGGTACATGCAAAAGGTTATTGGTTATTGCATAGATTTCGGATGTCGAAA
Organism: Archivesica marissinica; assembly: GCA_014843695.1. Classification (NCBI taxonomy): domain Eukaryota; kingdom Metazoa; phylum Mollusca; class Bivalvia; order Venerida; family Vesicomyidae; genus Archivesica; species Archivesica marissinica. The sequence goes on along the minus strand of CM026388.1, from coordinate 52,075,406 downwards.
TCAACAGTGGCAAAATAAAACAATCATTGTATAGATTTTCAGATAAATGATGGGTGGGCAAATGAATAAATAGTCGACACAATCTTCGTCGAAGACTAATCAGGTGATTGTCATCGACTAACTAACTGATCAGCCAATCATGTATGTGTGTGTGTTACGTTTATTTATCGTCATTACCGGTTGCCCATATGAGCGACACATACCTCCTGAAGAGATTAGTCATTTTAGCCAATCACTAGAATTTATAAAATGTAACCAAATGTCTGCTGTTGAATCCTTACTACCATGATACGTATTGCTAAACAAAGTCCGTATAATGACATAGAACACGAATCTAATACTGCAAATGTTTCTATTTAACCGACACACAAGTTTTCAGAATCCCGATCTCAATTATCATATATATACAGGAATATTATCGATATTGTTCTGAAGTTTGGGGTTTCGGAGAGAGGCAGTCGAGCTGATTAGTGCAGCTATTAAAACTCTTTTATCAATTCTTCTTCTTCATTTTTAGTATTCTGTTAAGCGTATCCCGTAAGTTTCTTAGTCAATCTAAACAATAATATTCTTGAAAAACTTACTTATATTAGCACTACATACATCGGAACAAATTGATAGCAAAATTGACCATTTGGAAAGGGTTGTTGCTAATGTTTTCAAGTAGTAGTAATCTTTATTTACATCTCATCATTGTACGTACAATATTTACAATAATAGTACATGTATAGTTTACATAATAAAAGTACAATGCCACTCCAACATGGAGTTATAAGAGATGCACAAAATTATACACAATCGTTTATCACAGTATGTTTGGGATAAAGCTGCAATATCCCTGCTAATCGGATATTAAAAACTGCTCTAAAACAATGATAAAATACAGTAAATACAAAATAGGTACTCTTGCACACTGATTATTTATTTTTGGTCATATGAAATCTAACTTCGCTTTGATCATAGCGAAAATGATTAGCAGAGATATTACAGACGAGAATTAAAAAAATTGCAGTTAGAAATACAAAGAAATAATGACATTATTCACAAATTTAATAATTATTTACATAATAAAAACTGACGCTTCTGTAGAATAATAAAACAGGTTTTGGCACAATTACGAATCATCTCTTGGTTTGAAAACAGGAAACAATATTTATAATAATCGGATATAATCGGATAGTGAGTAGAAATTGATATTACACGAATGCATATGACTTTGAGAATAAATCTTGTCTTAAAATCATTGTAAACTGGACAATTCAATATTATACTGAAAGGATAAAGAAACGCAGGGTAAACATTTGAGGTGATTTAAAGTGATGTGTTTGATGTAATATACAATATTTTATTTGAGCATACAAACCAATCTTTAATCAACAAAATACCCAAATTTCATTAGATTTTGAATTATAATTCATTAGTAATTGTAACCCCAAATATCGCAAAGTGAAATCGATTGATTCAGTCAGTATCTCGTATGCCCCCCTCGCGCATATGATACAGCCCTGATTCTCCTGTGCATGGAGTTCATCAGTGCATTTATCCTTCTCATGGGGATATTGTCCCACTTTTGCAACAAGGCAGTCCTTAGTTGGTCGAGAGTAACGGGGATATTCCGACGCCCCCTTACCATCCTGTCAAATTGTTCGATTGGGGACACATCTGGACTGTACGGCGGCCAGTCGAGTGGGTTAATGTTATGGTTTGCGAGAAAGTATTGACAAACTCTAGCTACATGGGGTTGGGCATTATCATGCTGGAAAACTAAGTGACGCTGTTGCACAAATGGAACTACGACCGGGCGGAGGATTCCATCCCTATATCTTACGGCGCTTAAATTCCCGGCTACCACAATCAACGGTGGCGTGAGATATTCCTCCCCAGACCATAACCGAGCCACCCCAAACCTATCCCTCTCAAGAACGCAAGCGTCGGAGAAGCGTTCCCGTCTGGACGAAAAAGAGTAAACCGGGACTCGACTGTAAAAACGACCCGTCTCCATTGCCTCATTGGAAATCGTCTGGGAGCATGTGCCGCCAACCAAGCCATTCGACGCGCGCGACGTGCATGCGTGAGAGGCAGACATATGGACGACGTGCTCGCACACCAACCTCGCGCAATCGATTCCTTACAGTTTTGGGGTGAATATGGCGATTACGATTGCCTGCCGTATTAACAGCGGCTTCAGTGGCAGTAACGTGGCGATTACGCAGGTGGGCAAGACGACTAGCCCTGTCTTGACATCGTGACATTACGCGCGGACGTCCCGATCGCGGTCGGTCGGCAACCCTTCCAGTTTCTCTCAGACGATGGACAAGACGTTCTATGGTGGAAACATTCACACCGAACTGCATAGCAACATGTTGTTGCAATAGCCTGACCCCTCTGAACTTCCGTCAGCCGTACCATGATTGCAATATCTTCAAATTCAATGTAAATAGCGGAAAGCGATGTGTATATTAGTAAAACGCGATAACTGTGGCCTTTATTTACCAATACTGAATTAACCCATAACAATGAAATAGGGAATTGGGATGGACATGGTATACGATTTATATCTAATATCGCAAGTTTGAATCAAGTAACTACGTGGTCTAGTGGATAAAACATATGCTTTGTAATATTGCTGTCCTGGATCGAATCCTGGACGTTTGTTATTTTTTATTTTTGACAACCAGATTTCTTTACCTGGAGAAGGAATACACAAGTAAATATATTTGTAACATGGTTTTCTCATACACTAATACAAAGTATATTTAAAATTAGTGTCATGTTAGATTTAATATAGAGAATCTAGTAACATCGTAAAAATTAAAATGAATAAAGAAAATTCTTGCAATGAGAATGAAACGAAAAGTGAGACAGAGGAGCGAATTCGTATGACCGATATTGCAGTGGAACAAGCTTGTGAGCGGTTCATTATTGAAGTCAGTGATGAGGAGGGAACAGACACCGCAAGTGAGCAGGATGACTACCCAGACACCGACAGTGCATTTTGATGAACATTTGTATAATTATATGTCATGACATGTACACATAAAGAAAACAGAAAGAAACAAGAAATATATCTAAATAAATACAATAAACAACAAAAAACGTTATTGGAAAAGTGGTTCGAACCTACACCACACAAAGACAGTAATATTGCAAGCCGGATAAACTATCCATTAGACCACGAATCGGTTACAAAATAAATCAACGCATTTAAGTTTAAGAATACGAAAATATACAAATTAACGCCAATTATCGGATAATATTCCTGATTTACCTGTATATGGATTACACCAGGTACCGTTAAAATAAAATTATCCCGATCCATTAATACCTCAATATGACAAAATGTTTTGACGAACTTGTCAACATTATTCTGTACGTTTTTTGGTTGCTTTTATCACTTTCTCTATGTGGCACGGTGCGTTGCACGGTTAAGTAACTTTAGCCACCGGTTTTAGTGCACAGTGACCAAGATAGTCGTCTGACCGGTTTTCATAATTTTAGGCCAATGATTTAAATTATTATTGCATATTTTGTTAACCTGCGTTTCTTTATCCTTTAAGTATACATGCATCTCATGTTCAATAGTAGCAATATCACAATGAAGAATAAGTACCGTTATTATGCATGCATGTATAATTATAAATACAAACCTGGTATATATGTAGATACACTGCAGAATCCTGAAGAGATACAAATTCCGGAGATATATAATCCAGATCGTTCAAACAAACGCAAGTCCTTTGTATCTTTTGGTAACTAAACCCACAACCACTTCCGGAATCCGAGCAATGCTGCGAACAGTCCAGTAAACTACGCGCGACTGTCACCTGATTTCCTGACATCAAATTTGAATTTTGTTTTATTTTAGAAAACTCGGAAATACTTAGCGATGCTTTGCATAATTCCATGCAAAGGACGAACAGATAAACGATCGACAGCGTAACGGAACGGTGTGTAACGGGATATGCACTGTGACAAACATTGCCCTTCATGTTTATTCACCATTTATTGAAACAAATTCAAAAAATGTTCAGAATCAGTCAAGCGAAAAACTGAATTTAAATTATTTATTAATAGCATACTTGAATTATGTTTTGTTTTTGATTTTGTGTCCTGGTTTGAATTCGTAAAAAAGTATTAAAAAATGTTTTATTATATACTCCACAGCTTGAATTATGTTTTGGATTAATTGTGTCCTGTTTGAATTCATGAATATGTAAATTTATGACCCGGTACCATTCGGAAAACGCACGTACGGAGTATAACAGTTAATCTATAAACACTGAACTGGATGAATTTGCACTTTTCTTATTCCTTTCAAAATACCACCTACTTCATCAGATTAAAATAGTACTGTTTAAAAACACAGAAATCATAAAAAAAGTCACGTAATTGCATGCTGAAAACCAATCACCTATAATGACTCGTGATCTCAACAAATTGTTCTCTATAGGAACGCGTCCATCAAACTAAATTTAGAACAGCAGACGACAACAAATGTACTCGGGTTAGCTGTTGATTAGCATGTTTTCTTGGAATTATTGGAAAGTACTTGGAACTGTTCAATATGAGCATCGTTAATTAAAGGCATAGTGTATGTAGTGTCTGTGCGTCTGACTGTCTCTGATGAAAATGGTGATTTTGTCTGTGAGATTGTTTGTGTGTTTTGGTGGTTTTCCGTCGCACCAGCAGCTGAAGTCATCTGCCGACTCTCCAGCTCATACTGGTACAAGAAGACTACTGGCCCTCCCACCTGTATTTCAAGCACTAACGGCATCCGGTCACACCCACCAACACACCGGAATAGCGTCCTAAAGTTATTTGAAGTCAAGGACCCTAACCACCCTACCACGGAGGCCACTGTGAAGTAGAAATGGTGTGAGATTCAGTTCAGAAGTCTAAACGTTTATGTAAGTGTTGACGTATGAAAAGGCAACAGTAGCTAAAGTCCCAAAATGTATCACTTTACCCCACCCACACGCCGATACTGACGCAGCATGAGTTTGCAATATATTCAAAGGGAAACCTTCGACAGACTGTTTGCCCATTTAAACATCATATATGTATATTAGTAAAATAAAAGTGAGAACAATTACTGAAAAGATTAAGAAAATAGCACAAATAGCACTGTTATGGGAATTTGAAAACTTGAGAAACATTGTTCAAAATGACGGGCGTCCATGGTCCATTAGTAGATCGTCAGATTTTGAATCGAAGAATTCCGGGTTCGATACTCGGTCAGGGCATGTATGTAGTGTCCTTGAACACTTCACACACACACACTGCTTAGTACTGGTTAACGGCTAAGCCTGCCAAGAACAAAAATGCCTCGATTCCTTCAAGCGGTTCGACATTAATGAAACACTGCAAATAAAGCTAAAAGAACAACAACACAAGTCCACAAGTTCCCTAAAAGCAGACAGGAATCTCTTATTTTCTATTACCTCCCTTGGCAGATAAGTCTGATTTATTCCAAAATGTGAATAGGTCCTTTCAGTTAGAATTCCTTGTTTTTACTGTTATTCCCTAACCAGATGTTGCGGCATAATAAATGTGATTTGATCAAAATAGTGTTAATTAACTGATAGCATTCTTTTACAAATAAGTACACATATACTGTATGGGATCTGTTGAGATCTAGTAATTTAATACTCATAATAAGCGATAGTGGAATAAAATTGCCAGCATGTTATGCAAAGGAATAAACGATAAAAAGAGTAAAACACTTAATATGACCTATCTACTTTTAGGGAGTATTCAGGGGCAGTAACTGACCGATGTCCCTCATAGCAAAGGAAACAACGGTCAAAACAAAGGAAAACACTTAATATGACCTATCTACTTTTAGGGAGTATTCAGGGGCAGTAACTGACCGATGTCCCTCATAGCAAAGGAAACAACGGTCAAAACAAAGGAAAACACTTAATATGACCTATCTACTTTTAGGGAGTATTCAGGGGCAGTAACTGACCGATGTCCCTCATAGCAAAGGAAACAACGGTCAAAACAAAGGAAAACACTTAATATGACCTATCTACTTTTAGGGAGTATTCAGGGGCAGTAACTGACCGATGTCCCTCATAGCAAAGGAAACAACGGTCAAAACAAAGGAAACTAATAGACCTATCTTCTTTTAGGGAGTATTCAGGGGCAGTAACTGACCGATGTCCCTCATAGCAAATGAAACAACGATAAAAACAGAGGGAACACTTAATAGGGCCTATCTTCTTTTAGGGAGTATTCTGGGGTAGTAACTGACCGATGTCCCTCATAGTAAGTGAAACAACGATAAAAACAGAGGGAACACTTAATAGGGCCTATCTTCTTTTAGGGAGTATTCAGGGGCAGTAACTGACCGATGTCCCTCATAGCAAAGGAAATAACGATAAAAACAGAGGAAAACACTTAATATGACCTATCTACTTTTAGGGAGTATTCAGGGGCAGTAACTGGTCGATGTCCCTCATAGCAAAGGAAACAACGATAACAACAGAGTAAAACACTTAATAGGACCTATCTACTTTTAGGGAGTATTCAGGGGCAGTAACTGATCGACGTCCCTCATAGCAAAGGAAACAACGATAAAAACAGAGGGAAACTCTTAATATGACCTATCTACTTTTAGGGAGTATTCAGGGGCAGTAACTGATCGATGTCCCTCATAGTAAAGGAAACAACGATAAAAACAGAGGAAAACACTTAATATGAGCTATCTACGTTTAGGGAGTATTCAGGGGCAGTAACTCTCTCGTTGTTTCAGCATCACTCAGCTCACATAACTGTATTTATGTGTTCATTATCTTGATTGCGGTTTTATGTACCGCTAAAGCAGTCACTCAGAATACCTTTAACTTTAAAAAATCAAAGACGGCTTTATTGAAACTCGCGAAATGGAATTTTCATGTCGTATTGTACTGTTGATGGCATCACGTGACCGTGTAGAATTGGTTTTTATCGGAAGTGGAAATATTAATTGTCGATCGGGACGTTGTTATAAGGGTCGTGACATGCGCACTTCCGGTATGCCGCGTTATTGGTTTTGGTGTAGATATTAAGCGTTAACTGTTTGATCTAAAGATACGTGCACATTTACTAGAGTAGTCTATTTAGTGACAAGAGGTATTGTCAGCGTTACAAGACACACTTATTTCATTATGAACATAGCTATTCAAGTCTCCTTTGTTTGTTTTGCCTCTATTTACCGTCGTTACAGGTGGTTACATGAGCGACGTCCCGTGCAGAGATTAGTGGTTGTATGTATTGGAGGATCGCGCAATGATACGAGTGATTAAGTCATAAATACCTTCAAATAACTCACATCTGTAGGTTCGAATCCGACGGGGTGTCGAGTTCTTTCAAGTACGGAAGCTCTATACAGTTGGCTTGTGGATGTCAGGTTCGAATCCGGCGGGGTGTCGAGTTCTTTCAAGTACGGAAGCTCTATACAGTTGGCTTGTGGACGTTCGGTTCGAATCCGACGGGGTGTCGAGTTCTTTCAAGTACGGAAGCTATATACAGTTGGCTTGTGGACTTTCGGTTGTTCATCAGTGATGATAGGTTACAGCGGTATACACGTCAGCGACCTTAACCACTCGACCACGGAGGGAGGCGGACTAAAATGGCATTCAGATTCAATAGCGTGTTTACTACAACATTTACATGGTGTCTAAGATGTTGTTATGTTATATCTTAGATTGTCTCTTATAACTCAATCATGAGTGGTTTTGTACATTGTTTTAATATTACTGTTTCAATATGTTGTGTATGCTTGTACAAAAATGAGACGTTAATAAACATGTATCAATCCATCCATCCATCCCATCCCATCCCATCCCATCCCATCCCATCCCATCCC
>CM026388.1:52043019-52066554 GCA_014843695.1 Archivesica marissinica | reverse complement strand
TACACCCTCTCATCACTCGCCATATTCCGTTTACCATACACCCTATCATCACTCGCCATATTCCGTTTACCATACACCCTCTCATCACTCGCCATATTCCGTTTACCATACACCCTATCATCACTCGCCATATTCCGTTTACCATACACCCTCTCATCACTCGCCATATTCCGTGTATCACCACCCTCTCATCACTCGCCATATTCCATGTATCATACACCCTCTCATCACTCGCCACATTCCATGTATCATACACCCTCTCATCACTCGCCATATTCCGTTTACCATACACCCTCTCATCACTCGCCATATTCCGTTTACCATACACCCTCTCATCACTCGCCATATTCCGTTTACAATACACCCTCTCATCACTCGCCATATTCCGTTTACCATACACCCTCTCATCACTCGCCATATTCCGTTTACCATACACCCTCTCATCACTCGCCATATTCCGTTTACCATACACCCTCTCATCACTCGCCATATTCCGTTTACCATACACCCTCTCATCACTCGCCATATTCCGTTTACCATAGACCCTCTCATCACTCGCCATATTCCGTTTACCACACCCTCTCATCACTCGCCATATTCATACACCCTCTCATCACTCGCCATATTCCATGTATCATACACCCTCTCATCACTCGCCATATTCCATGTATCATACACCCTCTCATCACTCGCCATATTCCGTTTACCATACACCCTCTCATCACTCGCCATATTCCGTTTACCATACACCCTCTCATCACTCGCCATATTCCGTTTACCATACACCCTCTCATCACTCGCCATATTCCGTTTACCATACACCCTCTCATCACACGCCATATTCCGTGTACCATACACCCTCTCATCACTCGCCATATTCCGTTTACCATACACCCTCTCATCACTCGCCATATTCCGTTTACCATAGACCCTATCATCACACGCCATATTCCGTGTATCATACACCCTCTCATCACTCGCCATATTCCGTGTATCATAGACCCTATCATCACTCGCCATATTCCGTGTATCATAGACCCTCTCATCACTAGCCATATTCCGTGTATCATACACCCTATCATCACACGCCATATTCCGTGTACCATAGACCCTATCATCACACGCCATATTTAGTTTATCATAGACCCTATCATCACACGCCATATTTAGTTTATCATAGACCCTATCATCACACGCCATATTCCGTGTATCATAGACCCTATCATCACACGCCATATTCCGTGTATCATAGACCCTCTCATCACTCGCCATATTTCGTTTATCATACACCCTATCATCACTCGCCATATTTCGTTTATCATATACCCTATCATCACACGCCATATTCCGTGTATTATACACCCTCTCATCACTCGCCATATTTCGTTTATCATAGACCCTCTCATCACTCGCCATATTTCGTTTATCATAGACCCTATCATCACACGCCATATTCCGTATATCATAGACCCTATCATCACACGCCATATTCCGTGTATTATACACCCTCTCATCACTCGCCATATTCCGTGTATCATAGACCCTATCATCACTCGCCATATTCCGTTTACCATATACCCTATCATCACTCGCCATATTCTGTTTACCATACACCCTATCATCACACGCCATATTCCGTGTATTACACACCCTCTCATCACTCGCCATATTCCGTGTATCATAGACCCTATCATCACTCGCCATATTCCGTTTACCATATACCCTATCATCACTCGCCATATTCCGTGTACCATACACCCTATCATCACACGCCATATTCCGTGTATTATACACCCTCTCATCACTCGCCATATTCCGTGTATCATAGACCCTATCATCACTCGCCATATTCCGTTTACCATAGACCCTCTCATCACTCGCCATATTTCGTTTGTTTCAGTGTATGATCAAATTATATTTCAACGAATGAAGATTGAAAAGCAATAAATTACATTCTCACGAGAAACAATAATATCAACAGTTTTTTGTTTTTATGAGTCATCTTTCATCAAATAATTACCCGTGTCGGTGCAAGTGTTACGAGAGACCAGCTGTGCTATCCACACATATCACGTGTCGGTGCAAGTGTTACGAGAGACCAGCTGTGCTATCCACACATATCACGTGTCGGTGCAAGTGTTACGAGAGACCAGCTGTGCTATCCACACATATCACGTGTCGGTGCAAGTGTTACGAGAGACCGGCTGTGCTATCCACACGTATCACGTGAGTGATCCAGTGTTACGAGAGACCAGCTGTGCTATCCACACGTATCACGTGAGTGACCCAGTGTTACGAGAGACCAGCTGTGCTATCCACACGTATCACGTGAGTGATCCAGTGTTACGAGAGACCGGCTGTGCTATCCACACATATCACGTGAGTGATCCAGTGTTACGAGAGACCAGCTGTGCTATCCACACATATCACGTGAGTGATCCAGTGTTACGAGAGACCAGCTGTGCTATCCACACATATCACGTGAGTGATCCAGTGTTACAAGATACCGGCTGTGCTATCCACACTTATCACATGAGTGATCCAGTGTTACGAGAGACCAGCTGTGCTATCCACACGTATCACGTGAGTGATCCAGTGTTACGAGAGACCTGCTGTGCTGTCCACACATATCACGTGAGTGATCCAGTGTTACGAGAGACCAGCTGTGCTGTCCACACATATCACGTGAGTGATCCAGTGTTACGAGAGACCAGCTGTGCTGTCCACACATATCACGTGAGTGATCCAGTGTTACGAGAGACCAGCTGTGCTATCCACACATATCACGTGAGTGATCCAGTGTTACAAGATACCGGCTGTGCTGTCCACACATATCACGTGAGTGATCCAGTGTTACAAGATACCGGCTGTGTTATCCACACATATCACGTGAGTGATCCAGTGTTACGAGAGACCGGCTGTGCTATCCACACATATCACGTGAGTGATCCAGGGATCATTTGTTTTGTGTAGAAGTGTGGCCCCATGGGGCGAAGTCGGGGTCCCTATGGCGACTATTTCGCCCACGTCGCCCTCTAGAATGAACCCTGTGGTCTGTACAGATTGGTTTCATTAACCATGTCCTAGTTACAGTGTACAGAAAACATGCAAACATGTATAGCCTCAGCAAGCCACGTGGTGTATCAATGCAACATGTATAGCTTCAGCAAGCCACGTGGTGTATCAATGACGTACGTATAGCTTCAGCAAGCCACGTGGTGTATGTATAGCTTCAGCAAGCCACATGGTGTATCAATGAAACATGTATAGCTTCAGCAAGCAACGTGGTGTATCAATGACGTATGTATAGCTTCAGCAAGCCACGTGGTGTATCAATGACGTATGTATAGCTTCAGCAAGCCACGTGGTGTATCAATGACGTATGTATAGCTTCAGCAAGCCACGTGGTGTATAAATGACGTATGTATAGCTTCCGCAAGCCATGTGGTGTATCAATGACGTATGTATAGCTTCAGCAAGCCACGTGGTGTATCAATGACGTATGTATAGCTTCAGCAAGCCATGTGGTGTATCAATGACATGTATAGCTTCAGCAAGCCACGTGGTGTATCAATGACGTATGTATAGCTTCAGCAAGCTACGTGGTGTATCAATGACGTATGTATAGCTTCAGTAAGCCACGTGGTGTATCAATGACGTATGTATAGCTTCAGCAAGCCACGTGGTGTATCAATGTCGTATGTATAGCTTCAATAAGCCACGTGGTGTATCAATGACGTATGTATAGCTTCAGCAAGCCACGTGGTGTATCAATGACATATGTATAGCTTCAGCAAGCCACGTGGTGTATCAATGACGTATGTATAGCTTCAGCAAGCCACGTGGTGTATCAATGACATATGTATAGCTTCAGCAAGCCACGTGGTGTATCAATGACGTATGTATAGCTTCAGCAAGCCACGTGGTGTATCAATGACGTATGTATAGCTTCAGCAAGCCACGTGGTGTATCAATGACATATGTTACGTTTACGTCAGGAGAGAGAGCGGCTCGGAGTTACGTTCGCTTCAGGTGCGAGAGAGGCTCGGAGTTGCGTTAACTTATGGTGCGAGAGAGGCTGGGAGTTGCGTTCGGTTCAGGTGCGAGAGAGGCTCGGGGTTGTGTTCGTAATTCGTCATAATTGATTGTTTGGCAGCATAACATAGAAACAGAAATCCTAGAAGTATAAACTTTCTGTGTTCATGATTGAAGGGTCACATAATAAAAACCACCTTTGATATCTCGTCAGGTGATTAAATTTGAACAACATTAGAAAGAGTGTATAAACTGTTATGAGAGACCGCCTGCCCGCTACTCTTGTAGTACAAACGTACATGTATGTTTGCATTATCTCCCTTCAGTAAGCAATTTACCACTACTCTTATAGCACAAACACGTATACAATATATATAGGACATAGAAAACGCGCACTTCGGATACGTATACTAGAGGACATAGAAAACGCACACTTCGGATACGTATTCTAGAGGACATAGAAAACGCACACTTCGGATACGTATACTAGAGGACATAGAAAACGCGCACTTCGGATACGTATTCTAGAGGACATAGAAAACGCGCACTTCCGATACGTATACTAGAGGACATAGAAAACGCGCACTTCCGATACGTATACTAGAGGACATAGAAAACGCACACTTCCGATACGTATTCTAGAGGACATAGACAACGCGCACTTCCGATACGTATACTAGAGGACATAGAAAACGCACACTTCCGATACGTATACTAGAGGACATAGAAAACGCACACTTCGGATACGTATACTAGAGGACATAGAAAACGCACACTTCGGATACGTATACTAGAGGACATAGAAAACGCACACTTCCGATACGTATACTAGAGGACATAGAAAACGCACACTTCGGATACGTATACTAGAGGACATAGAAAACGCACACTTCGGATACGTATACTAGAGGACATAGAAAACGCACACTTCGGATACGTATACTAGAGGACAAGAAAACGCACACTTCGGATACGTATACTAGAGGACATAGAAAACGCACACTTCGGATACGTATACTAGAGGACATAGAAAACGCACACTTCGGATACGTATACTAGAGGACATAGAAAACGCACACTTCGGATACGTATACTAGAGGACATAGAAAACGCACACTTCGGATACGTATACTAGAGGACATAGAAAACGCACACTTCGGATACGTATACTAGAGGACATAGAAAACGCACACTTCGGATACGTATACTAGAGGACATAGAAAACGCACACTTCGGATACGTATACTAGAGGACATAGAAAACGCACACTTCGGATACGTATACTAGAGGACATAGAAAACGCACACTTCCGATACGTATACTAGAGGACATAGAAACGCACACTTCGGATACGTATACTAGAGGACATAGAAAACGCACACTTCGGATAAGTATACTAGAGGACATAGAAAACGCACTCTTCGGATAAGTATACTAGAGGACATAGAAAACGCACACTTCGGATACGTATACTAGAGGACATAGAAAACGCACACTTCGGATACGTATACTAGAGGACATAGAAAACGCACACTTCCGATACGTATACTAGAGGACATAGAAAACGCACACTTCGGATACGTATACTAGAGGACATAGAAAACGCACACTTCGGATAAGTATACTAGAGGACATAGAAAACGCACACTTCGGATAAGTATACTAGAGGACATAGAAAACGCACACTTCGGATACGTATACTAGAGGACATAGAAAACGCACACTTCGGATAAGTATACTAGAGGACATAGAAAACGCACACTTCGGATACGTATACTAGAGGACATAGAAAACGCACACTTCGGATACGTATACTAGAGGACATAGAAAACGCACACTTCGGATACGTATACTAGAGGACATAGAAAACGCACACTTCGGATACGTATACTAGAGGACATAGAAAACGCGCACTTCCGATACGTATACTAGAGGACATAGAAAACGCGCACTTCGGATACGTATACTAGAGGACATAGAAAACGCGCACTTCCGATACGTATACTAGAGGACATAGAAAACGCGCACTTCCGATACGTATACTAGAGGACATAGAAAACGCGCACTTCGGATACGTATACTAGAGGACATAGAAAACGCGCACTTCGGATACGTATACTTGAGGACATAGAAAACGCACACTTCCGATACGTATACTAGAGGACATAGAAAACGCACACTTCCGATCTTTGATGGAATCCTTCGTATTTCGTGTTCATGTAATACTAATCATATAATGTATGTCCTCTAGTATATATATATCATGTAACTTTACATATATTTGTCATAATTGGTGGGTGGGGAAAATGAAAACTCCACCTTGGCAATGAATTATTATGTTGGGGGGGCGGGGCTATCTGTCTGGCCAGCGGAAGGTTGGCGGCCCTACCCGTGTGACTGGAGCGGAAGGTTGTCGGCCCTACCCGTGTGACTGGTCGGGGAGTCCCCATATGATCGATGTCATTGATGCGAATTTAAACCACGAAACAAACAAACAAGTCATTGGTCGTGTTTTAAATACGACAGTGGTCCGAACAGTATTCCGTAGAACATGGAACACGTGCACAGTGAACGAGACGTTACCATGATGGCATCCATGCGTTAGCATACACGTTCCTTTTGAAATACGACCACATAGCAACGATAACGCTCGACCCTGTCTGACCCACACAGTCATGGATAACGCTCGACCCTGTCTGACCCACAGTCATGAATGCTAACCGCCATACCTATCTCTATTTACATTCAGGTTATCACGGAATAAATCACCCAGGATGCTAACATTTCCCACAATGCAGTTATCAGATGTTTTTTCTGGGTGAAATGCATTTTTAATGAACCGTTTTATAAACTACATTATTTGAGATGTAAATTGAAAATAAACTGGGCTTGAATTCGATCTACACTGTGCATTGTTATTAATGATGGTAAAAAAGCTTCATCGCATCCATAAATGTACTAACTTTGCAATTATCAACCGCTAGGTGATTGTATCAGTGTGTTTGATTGTATCTGTTAAGATTATTGAAACTACGTGGCGTTGCTGGTACGAAGACGCGCTTTACGGTTCTGGGTTTATGAATTATTAATTGTAATGGAGTATTCAAGTAACGCTGGGGACTTGTAAGGTCAACTGATCATTTTGTCGAGAAATCCTGGAGTTTATTGGAAGCATGGAGGTGAGAAATGTGAACCAGTTACCGGGGCTGATCTTGGATTTGTCAAGTGAGAGGGCGTTTCTTGTCCGAATGGGGGGCATATACATTGATAACCGTAAGGGTTGTGGGGATAAACCCTAAGACCCGCCACTTGGCTACACATATGGAGTTTATGCGTGTCAAGTTGGCACGTCGTGCTCAGTTTTCTACTGAAGAATTGATGAGTTTGTTATTTTGTGGATATGTAGTCTTTTGCCTGAAACACTATTTATGTTGGAGATTTACGTGCATGGTGTGATGCATAGTCTGTCGACATTTCACTAATTTACTCTTGGCAAAATGACAAGTTGATATCAGAAACCCAATACATTAATGGTCTCGGTGTTAAAATGTATTTATATGACCTATATCAACGCATGTTCCCAGGCTAACCCAATGGATACCTCTGATCTGTAAAGATGTGTTATCAATGAGAGACCTCTCTAATGTTCTATTACCTCCCTTGGCAGATACAATCCGATTTATCCCGAAATGTTCTCTTAGTTGGAATCCTTTGTTTTTACTGTTGTTCCATAACCAGATGTTGCGGTATGATAAATGTGATTATATCCAAATCGTGTTAATTAACTGAACACATTCTTTTAGAAATGAGTACCCATTGCATATACTGTATGAGATATGTCCAGATATAGTAATTTAAAACTCGTAAGAAGCGATAGTGGCCTAAAATTGCTAGCATGTTGTGCAAAGGAAACAACGATAAAAACAGAGGAAAACACTTAATAGAACCTATCTAATTTTAGGGAGTATTCAGGGGCAGTAACTGACCGATGTCCCTCATTACTTACCACGATGTTGATAAAATCACAATTAGTATGCCGTAATGTCTGCTCAACAGTAAATACAAAGGATTCCAACTATCAGAACATGTGTGGAAAGTAGTGATAAACCGATTATCGCTAAGTCGCCGACAGTCGTTCGCCGGCATGGACATCGGCGATAATCGATTGTGAAAATGTGTAATCGATTATAATCAACGAGTCTTTATTTTTTTTTTTTGAACCACGTTTAAGGCCCGTTTATTTTCCTCGTCATAGGTGACCTGTGGGTCGAGGGCATCCCACAAGCACCTTACAATAATGTACATTTTTTAACGAGTAGAATAAAAAGATGGAATGATTTTGATTTATAACTATATCAATTGCCCGATTAATAATCGATTATCTAATCGGTTTACCCGTCCGATTATTCCGATTAATCGATTATGGATTTTGAAACCGATGCACATCACTAGTGGAAAGTCGTGATAGCGCAGTGGATGCGCGTTCGCTTCAGGTGCGAAAGGTCCGGAGTTCGAGCCCCGCTGGAACCGCTACGATTAGGCAAGGCATTTAAATTCCACGTTGCCTCTTCTCTCTCCCTCGTGGCGATGGAATCCATCAGGAATGAGGTCTCGAGAGTGATTCATATAAGTTGTAAGAACTTGTTTCGCAATCGAGCTAAAATAAATTAAGAGAACATTTCGGGATAAATCTGACTTTATCTGCCAAGGGAGGTAATATAACAGCCAGCTGTGCCGCTCATTGACTAGCCTGAAGGAAGGAAGCATAACGCAGATTCCGATGGGAACATGGAGTATGCATGCGCGATATAACACGTTAAACACGACGTAATTGCCTACAGATTGGTCTGTGATCGAAATTGATTGAGTTATCTGACCACTGGGACCAGGGATTGCACGGGCTGGACATTGATACCAGTGTAATTACAGACCTGTCGATACTGATTCAGTACCGCTCTCTAACTATGCACTCTGCTTTAGTAGACGGTTGTAAACTAACTACCAGTGTCTGATCAATAAACATGTTCAATTTCTCATCAATAACCTTTTACAGTTTCTAATCAGTAACGTTTGTCAGTTTTAATCAGTAAAGTTTGTCAGTTTCTAATCAGTAATGTTTGTCAGTTTATAATTAGTAAAGTTTGTCAGTTTATGATCAGTAAAATTTGTCAGTTTATAATCAGTAAAGCGTGTCAGTTTCTAATCAGTAAAGTTTGTCAGTTTATAATCAGTAATGTTTGTCAGTTTCTAATCAGTAAAGTTTGTCAGTTTCTAATCAGTAATGTTTGTCAGTTTATAATCAGTAAAGTTTGTCAGTTTCTAATCAGTAAAGTTTGTCAGTTTATAATCAGTAAAGTTTGTCAGTGTCTAATTCAATTCAACAAGTTTATAGCAAATACAAGCACGTATATATATGTTTATAGCAAATACAAGCATGTATATATATGTTTATAGCAAATACAAACATGTATATATATGTTTATAGCAAACACAAACATGTATATATATGTTTATAGCAAACACAAACATGTATATATATGTTTATAGCAAACACAAACATGTATATATATGAAAAACTGGACATGCGCATACGAGGAGGATTATGAGGAGGATTAGAGAAACAAAATATTTACCAGATATCTTGTATTAATTAGTCGTTGCACTGATAAGTTGTAAGATATAAAAATGTGGAGATGCCGGGGATCGAACCCGGGGCCTTTCACATGCAAAGCAAACGCTCTACCACTGAGCCACATCCCCAACTGATATAAACTTCACCGCCTGCGAACCATGTGGGCGAGCGTATCCCGTTCATATTCCAGCTTATTAACTCTCGCCGCCTGCGAACCATGTGGGCGAGCGTATCCCGTTCATACTCCAGCTTATTAACTCTCGCCGCCTGCGAACCATGTGGGCGAGCGTATCCCGTTCATACTCCAGCTTATTAACTCTCGCCGCCTGCGAACCATGTGGGCGAGCGTATCCCGTTCATACTCCAGCTTATTTACTCTCGCCGCCTGCGAACCATGTGGGCGAGCGTATCCCGTTCATACTCCAGCTTATTTACTCTCGCCGCCTGCGAACCATGTGGGCGAGCGTATCCCGTTCATACTCCAGCTTATTAACTCTCGCCGCCTGCGAACCATGTGGGCGAGCGTATCCCGTTCATACTACAGCTTATTTACTCTCGCCGCCTGCGAACCATGTGGGCGAGCGTATCCCGTTCATACTCCAGCTTATTTACTCTCGCCACCTGCGAACCATTTGGGCGAGCGTATCCCGTTCATACTACAGCTTCTTAACTCTCGCCGCCTGCGAACCATGTGGGCGAGCGTATCCCGTTCATATTCCAGCTTATTTACTCTCGCCGCCTGCGAACCATGTGGGCGAGCGTATCCCGTTCATGCTCCAGCTTATATTCTCTCGCCGCCTGCGAACCATGTGGGCGAGTGTATCCCGTTCATACTCCAGTTTATTTACTCTCGCCGCCTGCGAAACATGTGGGCGAGTGTATCCCGTTCATGCTCCAGCTTATTTACTCTCGCCGCCTGCGAAACATGTGGGCGAGCGTATCCCGTTCATGCTCCAGCGTATTTACTCTCGCCGCCTGCGAACCATGTGGGCGAGCGTATCCCGTTCATACTCCAGCTTATTTACTCTCGCCGCCTTCGAACCATGTGGGCGAGCGTATCCCGTTCATACTCCAGCTTATTTACTCTCGCCGCCTGCGAACCATGTGGGCGAGCGTATCCCGTTCATACTCCAGCTTATTTACTCTCGCCGCCTGCGAACCATGTGGGCGAGTGTATCCCGTTCATACTCCAGCTTATTTACTCTCGCCGCCTGCGAACCATGTGGGCGAGCGTATCCCGTTCATATTCCAGCTTATTTACTCTCGCCACCTGCGAACCATTTGGGCGAGCGTATCCCGTTCATACTACAGCTTCTTAACTCTCGCCGCCTGCGAACCATGTGGGCGAGCGTATCCCGTTCATGCTCCAGCTTATAATCTCTCGCCGCCTGCGAACCATGTGGGCGAGTGTATCCCGTTCATACTCCAGTTTATTTACTCTCGCCGCCTGCGAAACATGTGGGCGAGTGTATCCCGTTCATGCTCCAGCTTATTTACTCTCGCCGCCTGCGAAACATGTGGGCGAGCGTATCCCGTTCATACTCCAGTTTATTTACTCTCGCCGCCTGCGAACCATGTGGGCGAGCGTATCCCCTTCATACTCCAGCTTATTGCAGGTCTACTGTAGATGCGATTTTTGTGTTAAATGGCTTTATACAAAGTGTTTTAAATCAAAAGGGTAGACTTCATTGTGCCTTCATTGACTTCAGTAGGGCCTTTGATAGTGTTAACTATGATAGTCTATAGTATAAGCTCTCCAAACTCGGAGTTCAGGGTAAATTATTAAGGATAATACGGTCCATGTACAGTAATGTTAAATCCTGTGTCAGGGGATGCAACTCGTACTCTGACTTTTTCGAATGTGCAGTCGGGTTGAGGCAGGGTGAGGTTATGTCCCCTGTTTTATTTTCATTGTTTGTAGACGACCTTGAATTATTTCTACAAGATGGGCCTTCTTGTGGCATTAGCCTTCATGATATGGTTTTTATTTTATTGTTATTTGCTGATGATATGGTAATCATAGGTAACAGTCCCCAGGATTTGCAACATAGGTTAACTTTACTTAAAATATACTGTGACAGATGGTGCCTGCACGTAAATACAGATAAGAGTAAAGTGGTTATTTTTAGAAATCGTGGAAAGCCACGCAAAGATGAAGTCTGGGCATATAATGATAATGTTTTAGAGGTAGTGAATAATTTTAATTACCTAGGGACTGTTTTTAACTATACCGGTAAGTTTACACTGAACCAGGAAACACTGGCAGGTAAAGGCCTCAAAGCTCTAAATGTTCTGTTAAATAATCTGCGTGATTTAATACTCACAACTAAAACTAAGTGCCAATTGTTTGATGCATTTGTGGGCTCAATACTTGGATATGGATGCGAAATCTGGGGTTTTGGCAAAGCAAAAGAAATAGAGAGGATTCATCTAAAATTTTGTAAAAGCATTCTATGTGTTAAATCTTCTACCTGCAGCGTGGGTGTTTATGGTGAACTCGGCCGTTTTCCTCTGTACATTAATCGTTTTACACGTATTATCAAATATTGGAGCAAAGTTGTGCACAGCGACAATATTATTATTCAGTCCTTGTATACTGATATGTTATCGCAGTGTAGTAGAGGCGTTAATAACTGGGTTCATAATGTGAAATGTCTACTTGATAGCTATGGTTATACATATGTGTTCGACAATCCGAGCGTAGTAGATTTAAATAAGTTTTACATGCTTTTCAAAGAAAGGGTTTTAGACGTGTATAAGCAGTCATGGTGTAATGGCGTTGAAAATAGTGGATCTTTATATATGTTTAAACTTTTCAAATTTACTGTTTCACTAGAGCCGTATCTAAATGATTTACAATCAAAATATAGAATTGCCTTATCTAAATTTAGGCTTTCTTCGCATAAATTACGTATTGAAACGGGCCGCTATGGAGCAAATCGTGTCGCGCGGGAATTGCGTTATTGTTTATACTGTGGGTCAAATGATGTAGAGGATGAATACCACTTTGTTCTGATTTGTTCAGCTTACACTAACATTAGAAAGAAATATATTAAAAAGTACTACTACAATAGACCTAGTGTTTTCAAATTTGTAACTTTAATGCAATCTCACAACAATAATGTTATAGCAAAATTAGGAAAATATCTGTATGAAGCATTTACACTCAGACGCGCGTGGTTCTATTCCATCGTATATGTAACATGATATTTGTTATAATAAGTTTTAATTTTATATAGTACCACTTAAACTGAGTTCAACCTCCTTTATTTAGATATGTACAAGATACTTAAATCGGATTTCATATTTTCGTATTTATATACCTAAGCAACCTGTATTGAATGCATTATCCGAAAATAATGAGACTGTTAATTATATGTTATATATCATTTATATATATAGTAGGTATTGTCAATAAGGTATATACTTTTCTGATATTGACATAATTTTCACGTGAATGATTTTATGTATATATATGTTGTACAATGATGAACTTTTTAGTTCAAATTGGAAAATAAAGTTTCTTCTTCTTCTTCTCTTCTTATTACTCTCGCCACCTGCGAACCATGTGTGCGAGTGTATCCCGTTCATGCTCCAGCTTATTTACTCTCGCCGCCTGCGAACCATGTGGGCGAGCGTATTCCGTTCATGCTCCAGCTTATTTACTCTCGCCGCCTGCGAACTTTCGGACGTGTCTGTTTGCAATCAATCCTTCGTCTTGAATTAAATAATTTAATTCCTTTACTGAAGAAAGAGATACCTGTTTGTGATCTACATGTTCAGGGGTGTAGCTTGGCTGACAATGACATGTAGACTGAGTGAAGGGGGAGATACCTGCTTGTGATCTACATGCATACACAAGTTGTTCAGGGGTGTAGCTTGGCTGACAATGACGTGTAGACTGAGTGAAGGGGGATATACCTGTTTGTGATCTACATGCATACACAAGTTGTTCAGGGGTGTAGCTTGACTGACAATGATGTGTAGACTGAGTGAAGGGGGATATACCTCCACCTAACATGTTATCTCAGTAGTTTATAAATACAAATCTATTTTATCTCGATTGCGAAACAAGTTCTTATAACTTATATTAATCGCTCGAGATCTCATTCCTGATGGAATCCATCGCCACGAGGGAGAGAGAAGAGGCCTCATTCCTGATGGAATCCATCGCCACGAGGGAGAGAGAAGAGATCTCATTCCTGATGGAATCCATCGCCACGAGGGAGAGAGAAGAGATCTCATTCCTGATGGAATCCATCGCCATGAGGGAGAGAGAAGAGGCAATGTGGAATTTAAGTGTCTTGCCTAAGGGCACAATCGTAACGGCTCCAGTGGGGCTCGAACTCCGAACCGGAAGCGAACTCGCTATCACGACTTTATATGTGATGCGTGAGGCTAGCATCGAGCAGGGGCAGGGTCGTAAACGTGCCAGGGCAGGAGCTGTCGACCCCCACCCCCAGTGTGCTGCGGCAGGCTAGCATCGAGCAGGGGCAGGGTCGTAAACGTGCCAGGGCAGGAGCTGTCGACCCCCACCCCCAGTGTGCTGCGGCAGGCTAGCATCGAGCAGGGGCAGGTTCGTAAACGTGCCAGGGCAGGTGCTGTCGACCCCCCATCCACTCAGTGGGCCGCGTCAGGCTAGGCATCGAGCAGGGACAGGGTCGTAAACGTGTCAGGGCAGGAGCTGTCGACCCCCAAGTGTGTCGTGGCAGGCTAGCATCGAGCAGGGGCAAGGTCGTAAACGTGCCAGGGCAGGTGCTGTCGACACCCACCCCCAGTGTGCTGCAGCAGGCTAGCATCGAGCAGGGGCAGCGTCGTAAACGTGCCAGGGCAGGAGCTGTCGACCCACCACCCCCAGTGTGTCGCGGCAGGCTAGCATCGAGCAGGGGCAGGGTCGTAAACGTGCCAGGGCAGGAGCTGTCGACCCCCCAAGTGTGTCGAGGCAGGCTAGCATCGAGCAGGGGCAGTGTCATAAACGTGACAGGGCAGGAGCTGTCGACCCCACCCCAGTGTGCTGCGGCAGGCTAGCATCGAACAGGGGCAGCGTCGTAAATGTGCCAGGGCAGGAGCTGTCGACCCCCAAGTGTGTCGAGGCAGGATAGCATCGAGCAGGGGCAGTGTCGTAGACGTGCCAGGGCAGGAGCTGTCGAACCCCAATGTGCTGCGGCAGGCTAGCATCGAGCAGGGGCAGCGTCGTAAACGTGCCAGGGCAGGAGCTGTCGACCCCCACCCCCAGTGTGCAGCGGCAGGCTAGCATCGAGCAGAACCAGAGTCGTAAACGTGCCAGGACAGGAACTGTCGACCCACCACACCCAGTGTGTCGCGGCAGGCTAGCATCGAGCAGGGGCAGTTTGGTAAACGTGCCAGGGCAGGGGCTGTCAACCCCCCCAGTGTGTCGCGGCAAGCTAGCATCGAGCAGGGGCAGAATCGTAGACGTGCCAGGGCAGGAGCTGTCGACCCCCACCCCCAGTGTGTCGCGGCAGGCTAGCATCGAGCAGGGGCAGTTTGGTAAACGTGCCAGGGCAGGAGCTGTCAACCCCCCCCCCCCCCAGTGTGTCGCGGCAGACAATAAGCCTACTACAAAGCAACCTGTTAACAAACTCCCAGCAGAAACACGCAACTAGGAAGTGTATTTTTTAATTTAAGTTTATTTAACGTCGCTACCGGTTGCCTATTTGAGCGACGGGCTGTTTGCTTAACAACACCTTTCCTGGGCAAGCTCCAGCGGTTAACCAGTACTTGATGCGCCAACCTCCGTAAGAAACTGCCAACGTTATCATATACGTTTTATTTCACAATAGACTACATGTAGTTTGGTCCATGAGACATCATAATTAAAAAACATTTACACATGGTTAAAGTCACGTGATTTGTGAACATGTTCATTGATATAAGTTATTTTATCAGCAACAATGTACATAACGTACACACATATACAATTACAAGTGTAATATTAGATTTGGATGGATAACTGTATATATACACTGGCGATTACATTAAAGCCACATTACATCGCAAAAAGCAAATAAATGAATGTGTTCACGTATTAATGCATTGCTACATCAAATTCTTCCAAATTCATTCCAACATTGAATCAATAAACAGTGCTTTTGTGATCTACAAACTTTCAAAAATGAAAGTAGGATTTCATATAACGGTCATCAATGCTCCTGAATGTTTGCCATTAGAGTCAATACTTAAACGCGTGATACTGTCGTTTATAGATAATTTAACTAAGATTAGTCTACAAATAAATTTGCATAGGCACACATGTGAGATATAGCTGTAAATCTGTATCATAAATAGTGTTATTCAAGATACACGCGTTCTATTACGCATGCATGTCGACCATATTTACATTATTTTGTTATGTCAACAAACCGCGTACACGACGTGTGTCGCTTTAAATAAACCGAATTAGAATTATATTCATCTTCAATTCCCAATGTATGACACACTGCACGAAGTATATCTTTCCAAACACAACGATATATGCAGCAGTCCCATATGCTTTGTCGTGTGTTCTGGTATCTGGACGCAGGAACGGCGTAACTCTGGGATAGACAGATGTTTGGTCGTGTGTTCTGGTATCTGGACGCAGGAACGGCGTAACTCTGGGATAGACAGATGTTTGGTCGTGTGTTCTGGTATCTGGACGCAGGAACGGCGTAACTCTGGGATACACAGATGTTTGGTCGTGTGTTCTGGTATCTGGACGCAGGAACGGCGTAACTCTGGGATAGACAGATGTTTGGTCGTGTGTTCTGGTATCTGGACGCAGGAACGGCGTAACTCTGGGATACACAGATGTTTGGTCGTGTGTTCTGGTATCTGGACGCAGGAACGGCGTAACTCTGGGATAGACAGATGTTTGGTCGTGTGTTCTGGTATCTGGACGCAGGAACGGCGTAACTCTGGGATAAACAGATGTTTGGTCGTGTGTTCTGGTATCTGGACGCAGGAACGGCGTAACTCTGGGATAGACAGATGTTTGGTCGTGTGTTCTGGTATCTGGACGCAGGAACGGCGTAACTCTGGGATAGACAGATGTTTGGTCGTGTGTTCTGGTATCTGGACGCAGGAACGGCGTAACTCTGGGATAGACAGATGTTTGGTCGTGTGTTCTGGTATCTGGACGCAGGAACGGCGTAACTCTGGGATAGACATATGTTTGGTCGTGTGTTCTGGTATCTGGAAGGAGGAACGGCATAACTCTGGGATAGACAGCTGTTTGGTCGTGTGTTCTGGTATGTGGACGCAGGAACGGCGTAACTCTGGGATAGACAGATGTTTGGTCGTGTGTTCTGGTATCTGGAAGGAGGAATGGCATAACTCTGGGATAGACAGCTGTTTGGTCGTGTGTTCTGGTATCTGGACGCAGGAACGGTGTAACTCTGGGATAAACAGATGTTTGGTCGTGTGTTCTGGTATATGGAAGGAGGAACGGCGTAACTCTGGGATAGACAGATGTTTGGTCGTGTGTTCTGGTATCTGGAAGGAGTAACGGCGTAACTCTTGGATATACAGATGTTTGGTCGTGTGTTCTGGTATCTGGACGCAGGAACGGCGTAACTCTGGGATAAACAGATGTTTGGTCGTGTGTTCTGGTATCTGGAAGGAGGAACGGCGTAAATCTGGGATAGACAGATGTTTGGTCGTGTGTTCTGGTATCTGGAAGGAGGAACGGCGTAACTCTGTGATAGACAGATGTTTGGTCGTGTGTTCTGGTATCTGGACGCAGGAACGGCGTAACTCTGGGATAGACAGATGTTTGGTCGTGTGTTCTGGTATCTGTACGCAGGAACGGCGTAACTCTGGGATAGACAGATGTTTGGTCGTGTGTTCTGGTATCTGGAAGGAAACCAACCAAACAACGTGTTCTGGTATCTGGAAGGAGGAACGGCGTAACTCTGGGATAGACAACAACCAAACAGATGTTTGGTCGTGTGTTCTGGTATCTGGAAGGAGGAACGGCGTAACTCTGGGATAGACAGATGTTTGGTCGTGTGTTCTGGTATCTGGAAGGAGGAACGGCGTAACTCTGGGATAGACAGATGTTTGGTCGTTGGTCGTGTGTTCTGGTATCTGGAAGGAGGAACGGCGTAACTCTGGGATATACAGATGTTTGGTCGTGTGTTCTGGTATCTGGAAGGAGGAACGGCGTAACTCTGGGATAGACAGATGTTTGGTCGTGTGTTCTGGTATCTGGAAGGAGGAACGGCGTAACTCTGGGATATACAGATGTTTGGTCGTGTGTTCTGGTATCTGGAAGGAGGAACGGCGTAACTCTGGGATATACAGATGTTTGGTCGTGTGTTCTGGTATCTGGAAGGAGGAACGGCGTATCTCTGGGATATACAGATGTTTGGTCGTGTGTTCTGGTATCTGGAAGGAGGAACGGCGTAACTCTGGGATAGACAGATGTTTGGTCGTGTGTTCTGGTATCTGGACGCAGGAACGGCGTAAATCTGGGATAAACAGATGTTTGGTCGTGTGTTCTGGTATCTGGAAGGAGGAACGGCGTAAATCTGTGATAGACAGATGTTTGGTCGTGTGTTCTGGTATCTGGACGCAGGAACGGCGTAACTCTGGGGTAGACAGATGTTTGGTCGTGTGTTCTGGTATCTGTACGCAGGAACGGCGTAACTCTGGGATAGACAGATGTTTGGTCGTGAGTTCTGGTATCTGGACGCAGGAACGGCGTAACTCTGGGATAGACAGATGTTTGGTCGTGTGTTCTGGTATCTGGACGCAGGAACGGCGTAACTCTGGGATAGACAGATGTTTGGTCGTGTGTTCTGGTATCTGGACGCAGGAACGGCGTAACTCTGGGATAGACAGATGTTTGGTCGTGTGTTCTGGTATCTGGAAGGAGGAACGGCATAACTCTGGGATAGACAGCTGTTTGGTCGTGTGTTCTGGTATCTGGACGCAGGAACGGCGTAACTCTGGGATAGACAGATGTTTGGTCGTGTGTTCTGGTATCTGGACGCAGGAACGGCGTAACTCTGGGATAGACAGATGTTTGGTCGTGTGTTCTGGTATCTGGAAGGAGGAACGGCATAACTCTGGGATAGACAGCTGTTTGGTCGTGTGTTCTGGTATCTGGACGCAGGAACGGTGTAACTCTGGGATAAACAGATGTTTGGTCGTGTGTTCTGGTATATGGAAGGAGGAACGGCGTAACTCTGGGATAGACAGATGTTTGGTCGTGTGTTCTGGTATCTGGAAGGAGGAACGGCGTAACTCTTGGATATACAGATGTTTGGTCGTGTGTTCTGGTATCTGGACGCAGGAACGGCGTAACTCTGGGATAAACAGATGTTTGGTCGTGTGTTCTGGTATCTGGAAGGAGGAACGGCGTAACTCTGGGATAGACAGATGTTTGGTCGTGTGTTCTGGTATCTGGACGCAGGAACGGCGTAACTCTGGGATAGACAGATGTTTGGTCGTGTGTTCTGGTATCTGTACGCAGGAACGGCGTAACTCTGGGATAGACAGATGTTTGGTCGTGTGTTCTGGTATCTGGAAGGAGGAACGGCGTAACTCTGGGATAGACAGATGTTTGGTCGTGTGTTCTGGTATCTGGACGCAGGAACGGCGTAACTCTGGGATAGACAGATGTTTGGTCGTGTGTTCTGGTATCTGGAAGGAGGAACGGCGTAACTCTGGGATATACAGATGTTTGGTCGTGTGTTCTGGTATCTGGAAGGAGGAACGGCGTAACTCTGGGATAGACAGATGTTTGGTCGTGTGTTCTGGTATCTGGAAGGAGGAACGGCGTAACTCTGGGATAGACAGATGTTTGGTCGTGTGTTCTGGTATCTGGAAGGAGGAACGGCGTAACTCTGGGATAGACAGATGTTTGGTCGTGTGTTCTGGTATCTGGAAGAGGAACGGCGTAACTCTGGGATATACAGATGTTTGGTCGTGTGTTCTGGTATCTGGAAGGAGGAACGGCGTAACTCTGGGATATACAGATGTTTGGTCGTGTGTTCTGGTATCTGGAAGGAGGAACGGCGTAACTCTGGGATATACAGATGTTTGGTCGTGTGTTCTGGTATCTGGAAGGAGGAACGGCGTAACTCTGGGATAGACAGATGTTTGGTCGTGTGTTCTGGTATCTGGAAGGAGGAACGGCGTAACTCTGGGATAGACAGATGTTTGGTCGTGTGTTCTGTATCTGGAAGGAAGAACGGCGTAACTCTGGGATAGACAGATGTTTGGTCGTGTGTTCTGGTATCTGGACGCAGGAACGGCGTAACTCTGGGATAGACATATGTTTGGTCGTGTGTTCTGGTATCTGGAAAGAGGAACGGCGTAACTCTGTGATAGACATATGTTTGGTCGTGTGTTCTGGTATCTGGAAGGAGGAACGGCGTAACTCTGGGATATACAGATGTTTGGTCGTGTGTTCTGGTATCTGGAAGGAGGAACGGCGTATCTCTGGGATATACAGATGTTTGGTCGTGTGTTCTGGTATCTGGAAGGAGGAACGGCGTAACTCTGGGATAGACAGATGTTTGGTCGTGTGTTCTGGTATCTGGACGCAGGAACGGCGTAAATCTGGGATAGACAGATGTTTGGTCGTGTGTTCTGGTATCTGGACGCAGGAACGGTGTAACTCTGGGATAAACAGATGTTTGGTCGTGTGTTCTGGTATATGGAAGGAGGAACGGCGTAACTCTTGGATATACAGATGTTTGGTCGTGTGTTCTGGTATCTGGACGCAGGAACGGCGTAACTCTGGGATAAACAGATGTTTGGTCGTGTGTTCTGGTATCTGGAAGGAGGAACGGCGTAACTCTGGGATAGACAGATGTTTGGTCGTGTGTTCTGGTATCTGGAAGGAGGAACGGCGTAACTCTGGGATAGACAGATGTTTGGTCGTGTGTTCTGGTATCTGGACGCAGGAACGGCGTAACTCTGGGATAGACAGATGTTTGGTCGTGTGTTCTGGTATCTGGAAGGAGGAACGGCGTAACTCTGGGATAGACAGATGTTTGGTCGTGTGTTCTGGTATCTGGAAGGAGGAACGGCGTAACTCTGGGATAGACAGATGTTTGGTCGTGTGTTCTGGTATCTGGAAGGAGGAACGGCGTAACTCTGGGATAGACAGATGTTTGGTCGTGTGTTCTGGTATCTGGAAGGAGGAACGGCGTAACTCTGGGATAGACAGATGTTTGGTCGTGTGTTCTGGTATCTGGAAGGAGGAACGGCGTAACTCTGGGATAGACAGATGTTTGGTCGTGTGTTCTGGTATCTGGAAGGAGGAACGGCGTAACTCTGGGATAGACAGATGTTTGGTCGTGTGTTCTGGTATCTGGAAGGAGGAACGGCGTAACTCTGGGATATACAGATGTTTGGTCGTGTGTTCTGGTATCTGGAAGGAGGAACGGCGTAACTCTGGGATAGACAGATGTTTGGTCGTGTGTTCTGGTATCTGGAAGGAGGAACGGCGTAACTCTGGGATATACAGATGTTTGGTCGTGTGTTCTGGTATCTGGAAGGAGGAACGGCGTAACTCTGGGATAGACAGATGTTTGGTCGTGTGTTCTGGTATCTGGAAGGAGGAACGGCGTAACTCTGGGATAGACAGATGTTTGGTCGTGTGTTCTGGTATCTGGAAGGAGGAACGGCGTAACTCTGGGATAGACAGATGTTTGGTCGTGTGTTCTGGTATCTGGACGCAGGAACGGCGTAACTCTGGGATAGACAGATGTTTGGTCGTGTGTTCTGGTATCTGGAAAGAGGAACGGCGTAACTCTGTGATAGACATATGTTTGGTCGTGTGTTCTGGTATCTGGAAAGAGGAACGGCGTAACTCTGGGATAGACATATGTTTGGTCGTGTGTTCTGGTATCTGGACGCAGGAACGGCGTAACTCTGGGATAGACAGATGTTTGGTCGTGTGTTCTGGTATCTGGAAGTAGGAGCGGCGTAACTCTGGGATATACAGATGTTTGGTCGTGTGTTCTGGTATCTGGACGCAGGAGCGGCATAACTCTGGGATAAACAGCTTTAATTAAATATCGCAGGAGGCACACGTCGGTCTGTGTATGGAAATAACATTGATTAAGCAGTCAATTGGGAATGATTACTTGCCACTGCAGCACGCTGGTCATTGAAAACTGTCAGATACGATCGTATGCCATCCGGAATGATGTTCCGCGAACTTAACGAGTTGATGTTCCGCGAACTTACCGTGTTATTGTCAGGTGGTCAATGTTGCTGACTTGCATACCACTGTATAGAGTAATATATCATCACTGATGGTCACGGGTTCGAGCTCCGCTAACACCGTGTCTCATATATGTGGTAGATTAACTGTTTTTGGAGTTATCTCGTAAAATAATGTTTTATTATTATTATTAATTATTTTGCTAATCGTCTCCACCGGAACCTCGTGACTGCGCTTCCGGAAGTATGTTGCGTCGTCATATTAGTGTTGGGAGAAACTCGTCACAGTGCATACAGAAGTGGGAGAAACTCGTCACAATGCATACAGGAGTGGGAGAAACTCGTCACAGTGCCTACAGGAGTGGGAGAAACTCGTCACAGTGCATACAGGAGTGGGAGAAACTCGTCACAGTGCATACAGAAGTGGGAGAAACTCGTCACAGTGCATACAGGAGTGGGAGAAACTCGTCACAATGCATACAGATGTGGGAGAAACTCGTCACAGTGCATACAGGAGTGGGAGAAACTCGTCACAATGCATACAGGAGTGGGAGAAACTCGTCACAGTGCATACAGAAGTAGGAGAAACTCGTCACAGTGCATACAGGAGTGGGATAAACTCGTCACAGTGTATACAGGAGTGGGAGAAACTCGTCACAGTGCATACAGGAGTGGGAGAAACTCGTCACAATGCATACAGAAGTGGAGAAACTCGTCACAGTGCATACAGAAGTAGGAGAAACTCGTCACAGTGCATACAGGAGTGGGAGAAACTCGTCACAGTGCATAAGAGTGGGAGAAACTCGTCACAGTGCATACAGGAGTGGGAGAAACTCGTCACAGTGCATACAGGAGTGGGAGAAACTCGTTACAGTGCATACAGGAGTGGGAGAAACTCGTCACTGTGCATACAGGAGTGGGAGAAACTCGTCACAGTGCATACAGGAGTGGGAGAAACTCGTCACAGTGCATACAGAAGTGGGAGAAACTCGGCACAGTGCATACAGGAGTGGGAGAAACTCGTCACAGTGCATACAGGAGATGACTCAATCCCAGAAACATCAAGTCTCGAGTATTCTCATTGGCTGTACCAAGAGCAAATCTAAGTGTCAAGCATTCTCATTGGCTGTACCAAGAGCAAATCTAAGTGTCAAGCATTCTCATTGGCTGTGTCAAGAGCAAATCTAAGTCTCGAGCATTCTCGTTGGCTGTACCAAGAGCAAATCTAAATGTCAAGCATTCTCATTGGCTGTGCCAAGAGCAAATCTAAGTCTCGAGCATTCTCATTGGCTGTACCAAGAGCAAATCTAAGTGTCAAGTATTCTCATTGGCTGTGCCAAGAGCAAATCTAAGATTTAAAAAAATCATACCATTTGATCTTGAAATTGAGGAAATATTACATGGATGTTGTGATTGCGCAGTGGTAGTGCGTTCGCTTCAGGTGCAAAAGGCCCGAAAACGCGTCCCGATTGTGCCCTTATGCAAGACATTTAAATTCTACAAAAGTTTTGGAGATGCCGGGGATCGAACCCGGGGCCTTTCACATGCAAAGCGAACGCTCTACCACTGAGCCACATCCCCACTTGATAAATAAGGATATAGAGGGATGACCCTCGGGGGGATATATAAAGGGATGACCCTCGGGGGATATATAGAGGGATGACCCTCGGGGGGATATATAGAAGGAT
>CM026388.1:52014838-52042019 GCA_014843695.1 Archivesica marissinica | reverse complement strand
AACATAACTATACTATAACATATCTATACTATAACATATATATACTATAACATATCTATACTATAACATAACTATACTATACCATATCTATACTATAACATATCTATACTATAACATATATATACTATAACATATCTATACTATAACATAACTATACTATAACAACATACTATAACATATCTATACTATAACATATATATACTATAACATATCTATACTATAACATAACTATACTATACCATATCTATACTATAACATATCTATACTATAACATATATATACTATAACATATCTATACTATAACATAACTATACTATAACATATCTATACTATAACATATCTATACTATAACATATATATACTATAACATATCTATACTATAACATAACTATACTATACCATAACATATCTATACTATAACATAACAATACTATAACATATCTATACTATAACATATCTATACTATAACATAACTATACTATAACATATCTATAACTATACATATCTATACCTAACATATCTATAACATAACACCTATAACTAAACTACATAACTATACACTATACATATCTATAACTAAACATAACTATAACTATAACATATCTAACTATAACAACAAACTATCTATAACTATAACATATCTATAACTATAAAAATAACTATAAACACTTAACATAAATCTATACTAAACAACAAACTATAACATATCTATAACATATCTATAACTATAACATATCTATAACTATATCTATAACTATAACATAACTATAACATATCTATAACTATAACATATCTATAACAACATATAACATATCTATAACATAACATAACTATAACATATCTATAACTATAACATATCTATAACTATAACATATCTATAACTATAACATATCTATAACATATCTATAACTATAACATATCTATAACTATAACATATCTATAACTATAACATATCTATAACTATAACATATCTATAACTATAACATATCTATAACTATAACATATCTATAACTATAACATATCTATAACTATAACATATCTATAACTATAACATATCTATAACTATAACATATCTATAACTATAACATATCTATAACTATAACATATCTATAACTATAACAAATACTATAACATATCTATAACATAACATAACTATAACATATCTATAACTATAACATATCTATAACTATAACATATCTATAACATATCTATAACTATAACATATCTATAACTATAACATATCTATAACTATAACATATCTATAACATATCTATAACTATAACATATCTATAACTATAACATATCTATAACATACATATCTATAACTATAACATATCTATAACTATAACATATCTATAACTATAACATATCTATAACTATAACATATCTATAACTATAACAATCTATAACTATAACTATCTATAACTATAACATATCTATAACATATCTATAACTATAACATATCTATAACTATAACATATCTATAACTATAACATATCTATAACTATAACATATCTATAACATATCTATAACTATAACATATCTATAACTATAACATATCTATAACTATAACATATCTATAACTATAACATATCTATAACTATAACATATCTATAACTATAACATATCTATAACATATCTATAACTATAACATATCTATAACTATAACATATCTATAACTATAACATATCTATAACTATAACATATCTATAACTATAACATAACTATAACATATCTATAACTATAACATATCTATAACATATCTATAACTATAACATATCTATAACTATAACATATCTATAACATATCTATAACTATAACATATCTATAACATATCTATAACTATAACATATCTATAACTATAACATATCTATAACATATCTATAACATATCTATAACATACATACTATAACATAACATATCTATAACATATCTATAACATATCTATATCTATAACATATCTATAACTATAACATATCTATATCTATAACATATCTATAACTATAACATATCTATAACATATCTATAACTATAACATATCTATAA
Source organism: Archivesica marissinica (assembly GCA_014843695.1). Taxonomy (NCBI): domain Eukaryota; kingdom Metazoa; phylum Mollusca; class Bivalvia; order Venerida; family Vesicomyidae; genus Archivesica; species Archivesica marissinica. The sequence continues at coordinate 52,039,973 of CM026388.1, read as the reverse complement.
CTATAACATATCTATAACTATAACATATCTATAACTATAACATATCTATAACATATCTATAACTATAACATATCTATAACTATAACATATCTATAACTATAACATATCTATAACTATAACATATCTATAACTATAACATATCTATAACTATAACATATCTATAACTATAACATATCTATAACATATCTATAACATATCTATAACTATAACATATCTATAACTATAACATATCTATAACATATCTATAACTATAACATATCTATAACATATCTATAACTATAACATATCTATAACATATCTATAACATATCTATAACATATCTATAACTATAACATATCTATAACATATCTATAACATATCTATAACATATCTATAACATATCTATAACATATCTATAACATATCTATAACTATAACATATCTATAACATATCTATAACTATAACATATCTATAACTATAACATATCTATAACTATAACATATCTATAACTAACATATCTATAAATACTAACTATAACATATCTATAACTATAACATATCTATAACTATAACATATCTATAACTATAACATATCTATAACATATCTATAACTATAACCCTAGCCCTGACATATAACGGATGTTATACGCTAACCTAGCCCAACCCGATATGGATGTTATACCAACCCTAGCCCACCCGATTATGGATTATACTAACCCTACCAGACCTATTACGATGTTATACGCTAACCCTACCCAGACCATATTACGATGTTATACGCTAACCCTACCCAGACCCGATATGGATGTTATACGCTAACCCTAGCCCTGACCAGATTACGGATGTTATACGCTAACCCTAGCCCAGACCCGATTACGGATGTTATACGCTAACCCTAGCCCTGACCAGATTACGGATGTTATACGCTAACCCTAGCCCTGACCAGATTACGGATGTTATACGCTAACCCTAGCACTGACCCGATTACGGATGTTATACGCTAACCCTAGCCCTGACCCGATTACGGATGTTATACGCTAACCCTAGCACTGACCCGATTACGGATGTTATACGCTAACCCTAGCCCTGACCCGATTACGGATGTTATACGCTAACCCTAGCCCTGACCAGATTACGGATGCTATACGCTAACACTAACCCAGCACGCCGATAAATAAAGGTATTAAATAAGACAATACCGCTAAAATGTGAAAATGTCGATCCATTAATTTGTGAAGAATTTGAGATATGCGAGAAGCTAATGAATAATGAACGGACAACTCCCGCGAGTCTTAAATGAACTTTCTTTGATTTATGTCTCGACAACAGTTGCTTTAAAACGACCTGCATGGTGTCAACACAATTGAAACTAATCCCATTTCTTGTTAAAATTTCGTTTATTAAAATGGCGTGCGCTGCACGTTCTGTCGTTCTAATCAGGAATGAGATTTCGAGGTCGAGGGCGGTTAAACACACATTGTATAAACTAGTTTCTTATTTGAGATAATACAACACGGGTTTTGGCTGTATAAGCACCATATAGAACGATACACATACAGTTTTATATTGTCTTTTGTGTCCTTTTATTTATACGTTTATTTAACTACCCGGGGCAAACGCCATCATAAGTACGAGTCATGTTATTTCTAGAGATACAGAATAATTGCAGGAGCTCCCTGGTTCGTGTACATGCAGGGATCGAACCTGCTATCCTGTAGTCCCAGTCCAACGTGTTACCCACTGGACAACTGGTCCGACCCGTCTATGCCATCATATCAAAGGAATCATTTGAATTTAGTTCATGACTCGAAACTTGAATACATAAACATGAGATAGGACAATCATAAGCTATACAGCTTTCTGTCCAATTCCTTACATCAGTTGTTGTAAATAATCATGTATTGACAGAAAATAAATATGTTTAAACTAATCATGAGAGATGGCAACATTCCGCGGGCTTAATAGCTTCCGAAACCGGGGATACAAATGCACCAATAAAACACACGTTTGTTTCAAAGCTTCATTCCAAACAACTTCCTCATTGACCTGTACCTAACCGCTACAACAACATATATTTCTATCACTTTCCTATATGATTGATTTACCAGCATGCCGTCTATTGTATTGCAGCGTGGCACTGCACGCTCGGTGAGTGCACGATTAACCCGAACCAGTTCATTTCTTTGAAATGTCAGATACGCCTGATTGGTTCATGCAATTCTTACAAACACCGTCTAAAGGGAGTTAAATCAGTCTGTATTCTATATTACGTAGCGTGTTTATGCTCCCACCACATAATTATATTACACATCATTTATTCAGTGCCAATATTGTCTATATCACTCATTGGCGTAGAGGGCTGCACTGTAGACACGGGGTAGCTTGCTAGAGGGTTGCACTGTAGACACGGGCTAGCTTGCTAGAGGGCTACACTGTAGACACGGGGTAGCTTGCTAGAGGATTGTACTGTAGACACGGGGTAGCTTGCTAGAGGGTTGCACTGTAGACACGGGCTAGCTTGCTAGAGAGCTACACTGTAGACACGGGGTAGCTTGTTAGATGGCTGTACTGTAGACACGGGCTAGCTTGCTAGAGGACTGCACTGTAAACACGGGCTAGCTTGCTAGAGGGCTGTACTGTAGACACGGGCTAGCTTGCTAGAGGACTGCACTGTAGACACGGGTTAGCTTGCTAGAGGGCTGCACTGTAGACACGGGGTAGCTTGCTAGAGGGCTGCACTGTAGACACGGGGTAGCTTGATAGAGGGCTGCACTGTAGACACGGGCTAGCTTGCTAGAGGGCTGTACTGTAGACACGGGGTAGCTTGCTAGAGGGCTGCACTGTAGACACTGGCTAGCTTGCTAGTGGGTTGTACTGTAGACACGGTGTAGTTTGCTAGAGGGCTGCACTGAAGACATGGGGTAGCTTGCTAGAGGACTGTACTGTAGACACGGGGTAGCTTGCTAGAGGACTGTACTGTAGACACTGGCTAGCTTGCTAGAGGACTGCACTGTAGACACGGGGTAGCTTGCTAGAGGACTGTACTGTAGACACGGGGTAGCTTGCTAGAGGGCTGCACTGTAGACACGGGGTAGCTTGCTAGAGGACTGCACTGTAGACACTGGGTAGCTTGCTAGAGGGCTGTACTGTAGACACGGGGTAGCTTGCTAGAGGACTGCACTGTAGACACGGGGTAGCTTGCTAGAGGACTGCACTGTAGACACTGGTTAGCTTGCTAGAGGACTGCACTGTAGACACGGGGTAGCTTGCTAGAGGGCTGCACTGTAGACACGGGGTAGCTTGCTAGAGGACTGCACTGTAGACACTGGGTAGCTTGCTAGAGGACTGCACTGTAGACACGGGGTAGCTTGCTAGAGGGCTGCACTGTAGACACGGGGTAGCTTGCTAGAGGACTGTACTGTAGACACGGGTTAGCTTGCTAGAGGGCTGCACTGTAGACACGGGGTAGCTTGCTAGAGGGCTGCACTGTAGACACGGGGTAGCTTGCTAGAGGACTGTACTGTAGACACGGGTAGCTTGCTAGAGGGCTGCACTTAGACAGGTAGCTTGCTAGAGACTGACTGTAGACACCGGGTAGCTTGCTAGAGGACTGTACTGTAGAACGGTACTTGCTGAGGACGCACTGTAGAAACTGGGTAGCTTGCTAGAGGGCTGCACTGTAGACACTGGTTAGCTTGCTAGAGGACTGCACTGTAGACACTGGGTAGCTTGCTAGAGGACTGTACTGTAGACACTGGCTAGCTTGCTAGAGGACTGCACTGTAGACACTGGCTAGCTTGCTAGAGGACTGCACTGTAGACACTGGGTAGCTTGCTAGAGGACTGCACTGTAGACACTGGTTAGCTTGCTAGAGGACTGCACTGTAGACACTGGTTAGCTTGCTAGAGGACTGCACTGTAGACACGGGGTAGCTTGCTAGAGGGCTGCACTGTAGACACGGGGTAGCTTGCTAGAGGACTGTACTGTAGACACGGGCTAGCTTGCTAGAGGGCTGCACTGTAGACACGGGGTAGCTTGCTAGAGGACTGTACTGTAGACACCGGGTAGCTTGCTAGAGGACTGTACTGTTGACACCGGTTAGCTTGCTAGAGGACTGCACCGTAGACACTGGGTAGCTTGCTAGAGGGCTGCACTGTAGACACTGGTTAGCTTGCTAGAGGACTGCACTGTAGACACGGGGTAGCTTGCTAGAGGACTGTACTGAGACCGGTAGCTTGTAGAGGACTGCACTGAGACACGGTAGCTTGCAGAGGACTGCACTGTAACACGGGGTAGCTTGCTAGAGGACTGCACTGTAGACACTGGTTAGCTTGCTAGAGGACTGCACTGTAGACACTGGTTAGCTTGCTAGAGGACTGTACTGTATACACTGGTTAGCTTGCTAGAGGGCTGCACTGTAGACACGGGGTAGCTTGCTAGAGGGCTGCACTGTAGACACTGGTTAGCTTGCTAGAGGACTGCACTGTAGACACGGGGTAGCTTGCTAGAGGGCTGCACTGTAGACACTGGTTAGCTTGCTAGAGGGCTGCACTGTAGACACGGGTTAGCTTGCTAGAGGGCTGCACTGTAGACACTGGTTAGCTTGCTAGATGGCTGCACTGTAGACACGGGGTAGCTTGTTAGAGGACTGCACTGTAGACACTGGGTAGCTTGCTAGAGGGCTGTACTGTAGACACTGGTTAGCTTGCTAGAGGACTGCACTGTAGACACTGGCTAGCTTGCTAGAGGACTGCACTGTAGACACTGGGTAGCTTGCTAGAGGACTGTACTGTAGACACTGGCTAGCTTGCTAGAGGACTGCACTGTAGACACTGGGTAGCTTGCTAGAGACTGTACTGTAACACTGGCTAGCTTGCTAGAGGACTGCACTGTAGACACTGGGTAGCTTGCTAGAGGACTGCACTGTAGACACTGGGTAGCTTGCTAGAGGACTGCACTGTAGACACTGGGTAGCTTGCTAGAGGACTGTACTGTAGACACTGGCTAGCTTGCTAGAGGACTGCACTGTAGACACTGGGTAGCTTGCTAGAGGACTGTACTGTAGACACTGGGTAGCTTGCTAGAGGACTGCACTGTAGACACTGGCTAGCTTGCTAGAGGACTGTACTGTAGACACTGGGTAGCTTGCTAGAGGACTGCACTGTAGACACTGGGTAGCTTGCTAGAGGACTGTACTGTAGACACTGGTTAGCTTGCTAGAGGACTGCACTGTAGGCACTGGCTAGCTTGCTAGAGGACTGCACTGTAGACACTGGGTAGCTTGCTAGAGGGCTGTACTGTAGACACGGGGTAGCTTGCTAGAGGACTGTACTGTAGACACGGGCTAGCTTGCTAGAGGACTGCACTGTAGACACGGGCTAGCTTGCTAGAGGACTGCACTGTAGACACTGGCTAGCTTGCTAGAGGACTGTACTGTAGACACGGGCTAGCTTGCTAGAGGACTGCACTGTAGATACTGGGTAGCTTGCTAGATTATTAATATTATTGCTCGAATTTTACTTAACATGATACAACATGCTTAGAGAAACGGGTCGGTTGCTAGAGGGCTGTACTGTAGACACTGGTTAGCTTGCTAGAGGACTGCACTGTAGACACGGGGTAGCTTGCTAGAGGACTGCACTGTAGACACGGCGTAGCTTGCTAGAGGACTGCACTGTAGACACTGGGTAGCTTGCTAGAGGGCTGTACTGTAGACACTGGTTAGCTTGCTAGAGGACTGCACTGTAGACACGGGGTAGCTTGCTAGAGGGCTGCACTGTAGACACGGGGTAGCTTGCTAGAGGACTGCACTGTAGACACGGGGTAGCTTGCTAGAGGACTGCACTGTAGACACGGGTAGCTTGCTAGAGGACTGCACTGTAGACACTGGTTAGCTTGCTAGAGGACTGCACTGTAGACACGGGGTAGCTTGCTAGAGGACTGCACTGTAGACACGGGGTAGCTTGCTAGAGGACTGCACTGTAGACACTGGATAGCTTGCTAGAGGACTGTACTGTAGACACTGGTTAGCTTGCTAGAGGACTGCACTGTAGACACGGGGTAGCTTGCTAGAGGGCTGTACTGTAGACACTGGTTAGATTGCTAGAGGGCTGCACTGTAGACACGGGGTAGCTTGCTAGAGGACTGCACTGTAGACACGGGGTAGCTTGCTAGAGGACTGCACTGTAGACACGGGGTAGCTTGCTAGAGGACTGTACTGTAGACACTGGGTAGCTTGCTAGAGGGCTGCACTGTAGACACTGGTTAGCTTGCTAGAGGACTGCACTGTAGACAATGGGTAGCTTGCTAGATGGCTATACTGTAGACACGGGGTAGCTTGCTAGAGGGTTGCACTGTAGACACGGGATAGCTTGCTAGAGGACTGCACTGTAGACACTGGCTAGCTTGCTAGAGGGCTGTACTGTAGACACGGGGTAGCTTGCTAGAGGACTGCACTGTATACACTGGCTAGCTTGCTAGAGGACTGTACTGTAGACACTTAGTAGCTTGCTAGAGGTCTGCACTGTAGACACTGGCTAGCTTGCTAGAGGACTGTACTGTAGACACTGGCTAGCTTCATAGAGGACTGCACTGTAGACACTGGGTAGCTTGCTAGAGGACTGCACTGTAGACACTGGCTAGCTTGCTAGAGGTCTGTACTGTAGACACTGGTTAGCTTGTTAGAGGACTGCACTGTAGGCACTGGCTAGCTTGCTAGAGGACTGCACTGTCGAAACTGGGTAGCTTGTTAGAGGACTGTACTGTAGACACGGGGTAGCTTGCTAGAGGACTGTACTGTAGACACGGGCTAGCTTGCTAGAGGACTGCACTGTAGACACGGGTAGCTTGCTAGAGGACTGTACTGTAGACACTGGTTAGCTTGCTAGAGGACTGCACTGTAGACACGGGCTAGCTTGCTAGATGACTGCACTGTAGACACTGGGTAGCTTGCTAGAGGACTGTAATGTAGACACCGGTTAGCTTGCTAGAGGACTGTACTGTAGACACTGGGTAGCTTGCTAGAGGGCTGCACTGTAGACACGGGGTAGCTTGCTAGAGGACTGCACTGTAGACACGGGGTAGCTTGCTAGAGGACTGAACTGTAGAAAAGGGGTAGCTTGCTAGAGGACTGCACTGTAGACACTGGTTAGCTTGCTAGGGGACTGCACTGTAGACACTGGGTAGCTTGCTAAAGGACTGCACTGTAGACACGGGGTAGCTTGCTAGAGGACTGTACTGTAGACACTGGGTAGCTTGCTAGAGGACTGTACTGTAGACACGGGCTAGCTTGCTAGAGGACTGCACTGTAGACACTGGGTAGCTTGCTAGAGGACTGTACTGTAGACACCGGTTAGCTTGCTAGAGGACTGTACTGTAGACACTGGGTAGCTTGCTAGAGGGCTGCACTGTAGACACGGGGTAGCTTGCTAGAGGACTGCACTGTAGACACTGGTTAGCTTGCTAGAGGACTGTACTGTAGACAACGGTTAGCTTGCTAGAGGACTGTACTGTAGACACTGGCTAGCTTGCTAGAGGACTGCACTGTAGACACTGGCTAGCTTGCTAGAGGACTGCACTGTAGACACTGGCTAGCTTGCTAGAGGACTGCACTGTAGACACTGGCTAGCTTGCTAGAGCACTGCACTGTAGACACTGGTTAGCTTGCTAGAGGACTGCACTGTAGACACTGGTTAGCTTGCTAGATGGCTGCACTGTAGACACGGGGTAGCTTGTTAGAGGACTGCACTATAGACACTGGGTAGCTTGCTAGAGACCTGTACTGTAGACACTGGTTAGCTTGCTAGAGGACTGCACTGTAGACACGGGGTAGCTTGCTAGAGGGCTGTACTGTAGACACTGGTTAGCTTGCTAGAGGACTGCACTGTAGACACGGGGTAGCTTGCTAGAGGACTGCACTGTAGACACGGGGTAGCTTGCTAGAGGACTGCACTGTAGACACGGGGTAGCTTGCTAGAGGACTGCACTGTAGACACTGGTTAGCTTGCTAGAGGGCTGCACTGTAGACACGGGGTAGCTTGCTAGAGGACTGCACTGTAGACACGGGGTAGCTTGCTAGAGGACTGCACTGTAGACACTGGGTAGCTTGCTAGAGGACTGTACTGTAGACACTGGGTAGCTTGCTAGAGGACTGCACTGTAGACACGGGGTAGCTTGCTAGAGGGCTGTACTGTAGACACGGGGTAGCTTGCTAGAGGACTGTACTGTAGACACGGGGTAGCTTGCTAGAGGGCTGCACTGTAGACACGGGGTAGCTTGCTAGAGGACTGTACTGTAGACACGGGGTAGCTTGCTAGAGGGCTGCACTGTAGACACTGGTTAGCTTGCTAGAGGACTGCATGTAGACACGTACTGCTAGTACTGTAGAACGGGTAGCTTGCTAGAGGGCTGCACTGTAGACACGGGGTAGCTTGCTAGAGGACTGTACTGTAGACACGGGGTAGCTTGCTAGAGGACTGCACTGTAGACACTGGCTAGCTTGCTAGAGGGCTGTACTGTAGACACGGGGTAGCTTGCTAGAGGACTGTACTGTAGACACGGGGTAGCTTGTTAGAGGACTGCACTGTAGACACTGGCTAGCTTGCTAGAGGGCTGTACTGTAGACACGGGGTAGCTTGCTAGAGGACTGCACTGTAGACACTGGCTAGCTTGCTAGAGGACTGTACTGTAGACACTGGGTAGCTTGCTAGAGGACTGCACTGTAGACACTGGCTAGCTTGCTAGAGGACTGCACTGTAGACACTGGCTAGCTTGCTAGAGGACTGTACTGTAGACACGGGGTAGCTTGCTAGAGGACTGCACTGTAGACACTGGTAGCTTGCTAGAGGACTGACTGTACAGGTTAGCTTGCTAGAGGACTGTACTGTAACATGGGTAGCTTGCTAGAGGACTGCACTGTAGACACGGGGTAGCTTGCTAGAGGACTGCACTGTAGACACGGGGTAGCTTGCTAGAGGACTGTACTGTAGACACGGGGTAGCTTGCTAGAGGACTGCACTGTAGACACTGGCTAGCTTGCTAGAGGGCTGCACTGTAGACACGGGGTAGCTTGCTAGAGGACTGCACTGTAGACACTGGTTAGCTTGCTAGAGGACTGTACTGTAGACACTGGGTAGCTTGCTAGAGGACTGCACTGTAGACACTGGTTAGCTTGCTAGAGGACTGCACTGTAGACACTGGCTAGCTTGCTAGAGGACTGCACTGTAGACACGGGCTAGCTTGCTAGAGGACTGCACTGTAGACACTGGCTAGCTTGCTAGAGGACTGTACTGTAGACACTGGGTAGCTTGCTAGAGGACTGCACTGTAGACACGGGGTAGCTTGCTAGAGGACTGCACTGTAGACACGGGGTAGCTTGCTAGAGGACTGTACTGTAGACACGGTTAGCTTGCTAGAGGACTGCACTGTAGACACTGGTTAGCTTGCTAGAGGGCTGCACTGTAGACACGGGGTAGCTTGCTAGAGGACTGCACTGTATACACTGGCTAGCTTGCTAGAGGACTGCACTGTAGACACTGGGTAGCTTGCTAGAGGACTGTACTGTACACGGGGTAGCTTGCTAGAGGACTGCACTGTAGACACGGGCTAGCTTGCTAGAGGACTGTACTGTAGACACGGGGTAGCTTGCTAGAGGACTGTACTGTAGACACTGGTTAGCTTGCTAGAGGACTGCACTGTAGACACGGGCTAGCTTGCTAGAGGACTGCACTGTAGACACTGGGTAGCTTGCTAGAGGACTGTACTGTAGACACGGTTAGCTTGCTAGAGGACTGTACTGTAGACACGGGGTAGCTTGCTAGAGGACTGCACTGTAGACACGGGGTAGCTTGCTAGAGGACTGCACTGTAGACACGGGGTAGCTTGCTAGAGGACTGCACTGTAGACACTGGTTAGCTTGCTAGAGGACTGCACTGTAGACACTGGGTAGCTTGCTAGAGGACTGTACTGTAGACACGGGCTAGCTTGCTAGAGGACTGCACTGTAGACACTGGTTAGCTTGCTAGAGGACTGCACTGTAGACACTGGGTAGCTTGCTAGAGGACTGCACTGTAGACACTGGGTAGCTTGCTAGAGGACTGCACTGTAGACACGGGGTAGCTTGCTAGAGGACTGCACTGTAGACACGGGGTAGCTTGCTAGAGGACTGCACTGTAGACACTGGTTAGCTTGCTAGTGGACTGACTGTAGACAGGTAGCTGCTAGTGGACTGTACTGTAGACACTGGCTAGCTTGCTAGAGGACTGCACTGTAGACACTGGCTAGCTTGCTAGAGGACTGCACTGTAGACACTGGCTAGCTTGCTAGAGGACTGCACTGTAGACACTGGCTAGCTTGCTAGAGGACTGCACTGTAGACACGGGGTAGCTTGTTAGAGGACTGCACTGTAGACACTGGGTAGCTTGCTAGAGGCCTGTACTGTAGACACTGGTTAGCTTGCTAGAGGACTGCACTGTAGACACGGGGTAGCTTGCTAGAGGGCTGTACTGTAGACACTGGTTAGCTTGCTAGAGGGCTGCACTGTAGACACGGGGTAGCTTGCTAGAGGACTGCACTGTAGACACGGGGTAGCTTGCTAGAGGACTGCACTGTAGACACGGGGTAGCTTGCTAGAGGACTGCACTGTAGACACTGGTTAGCTTACTAGAGGGCTGCACTGTAGACACGGTGTAGCTTGCAAGAGGACTGCACTGTAGACACGGGCTAGCTTGCTAAAGGACTTCACTGTAGACACGGGCTAGCTTGCTAGAGGGCTGTACTGTATAAACGGGGTAGCGTGCTAGAGAACTGCACTGTAGACACTGGCTAGCTTGCTAGAGGACTGCACTGTAGACTCGGGGTAGCTTGCTAGAGGGCTGTACTGTAGACACGGGGTAGCCTGCTAGAGGACTGTACTGTAGACACGGGGTAGCTTGCTAGAGGGCTGCACTGTAGACACGGGGTAGCTTGCTAGAGGACTGTACTGTAGACACGGGGTAGCTTGCTAGAGGGCTGCACTGTAGACACTGGTTAGCTTGCTAGAGGACTGCTCTGTAGACACTGGCTAGCTTGCTAGCGGACTGTACTGTAGACACTGGCTAGCTTGCTAGAGGACTGTACTGTAGACACTGGGTAGCTTGCTAGAGGACTGTACTGTAGACACTGGCTAGCTTGCTAGAGGACTGTACTATAGACACTGGTTAGCTTGCTAGGCTGCACTGTAGACACGGGGTAGCTTGCTAGAGGACTGCACTGTAGACACGGGGTAGCTTGCTAGAGGACTGCACTGTAGACACTGGTTAGCTTGCTAGAGGACTGCACTGTAGACACTGGGTAGCTTGCTAGAGGACTGCACTGTAGACACGGGGTAGCTTGCTAGAGGACTGTACTGTAGACACTGGGTAGCTTGCTAGAGGACTGTACTGTAGACACGGGCTAGCTTGCTAGAGGACTGCACTGTAGACACTGGGTAGCTTGCTAGAGGGCTGCACTGTAGACACGGGGTAGCTTGCTAGAGGACTGCACTGTAGACACTGGTTAGCTTGCTAGGGACTGACTGTAGACAGCGGTTAGCATGCTAGTGGACTGTACTGTAGACACTGGCTAGCTTGCTAGAGGACTGCACTGTAGACACTGGCTAGCTTGCTAGAGGACTGCACTGTAGACACTGGCTAGCTTGCTAGAGGACTGCACTGTAGACACTGGCTAGCTTGCTAGAGGACTGCACTGTAGACACGGGGTAGCTTGTTAGAGGACTGCACTGTAGACACGGGGTAGCTTGCTAGAGGACTGTACTGTAGACACGGGGTAGCTTGCTAGAGGACTGCACTGTAGACACGGGGTAGCTTGCTAGAGGGCTGTACTGTAGACACTGGTTAGCTTGCTAGAGGGCTGCACTGTAGACACGGGGTAGCTTTCTAGAGGACTGCACTGTAGACACGGGGTAGCTTGCTAGAGGACTGCACTGTAGACACGGGGTAGCTTGCTAGAGGACTGCACTGTAGACACTGGTTAGCTTACTAGAGGGCTGCACTGTAGACACGGTGTAGCTTGCAAGAGGACTGCACTGTAGACACGGGCTAGCTTGCTAAAGGACTTCACTGTAGACACGGGCTAGCTTGCTAGAGGGCTGTACTGTATAAACGGGGTAGCGTGCTAGAGAACTGCACTGTAGACACTGGCTAGCTTGCTAGAAGACTGCACTGTAGACTCGGGGTAGCTTGCTAGAGGGCTGTACTGTAGACACGGGGTAGCCTGCTAGAGGACTGTACTGTAGACACGGGGTAGGTTGCTAGAGGGCTGCACTGTAGACACGGGGTAGCTTGCTAGAGGACTGTACTGTAGACACGGGGTAGCTTGCTAGAGGGATGCACTGTAGACACTGGTTAGCTTGCTAGAGGACTGCTCTGTAGACACTGGCTAGCTTGCTAGCGGACTGTACTGTAGACACTGGCTAGCTTGCTAGAGGACTGTACTGTAGACACTGGTTAGCTTACTAGAGGGCTGCACTGTAGACACGGTGTAGCTTGCAAGAGGACTGCACTGTAGACACGGGCTAGCTTGCTAAAGGACTTCACTGTAGACACGGGCTAGCTTGCTAGAGGGCTGTACTGTATAAACGGGGTAGCGTGCTAGAGAAATGCACTGTAGACACTGGCTAGCTTGCTAGAAGACTGCACTGTAGACTCGGGGTAGCTTGCTAGAGGGCTGTACTGTAGACACGGGGTAGCTTGCTAGAGGACTGTACTGTAGACACGGGGTAGCTTGCTAGAGGGCTGCACTGTAGACACGGGGTAGCTTGCTAGAGGACTGTACTGTAGACACGGGGTAGCTTGCTAGAGGGATGCACTGTAGACACTGGTTAGCTTGCTAGAGGACTGCACTGTAGACACTGGCTAGCTTGCTAGCGGACTGTACTGTAGACACTGGCTAGCTTGCTAGAGGACTGTACTGTAGACACTGGGTAGCTTGCTAGAGGACTGTACTGTAGACACTGGCTAGCTTGCTAGAGGACTGTACTATAGACACTGGTTAGCTTGCTAGGTCTGCACTGTAGTCACGGGGTAGCTTGCTAGAGGACTGAACTGTAGACACGGGGTAGCTTGCTAGAGGACTGCACTGTAGACACTGGTTAGCTTGCTAGGGGACTGCACTGTAGACACTGGGTAGCTTGCTAGAGGACTGCACTGTAGACACGGGGTAGCTTGCTAAGGGACTGTACTGTAGACACTGGGTAGCTTGCTAGAGGACTGTACTGTAGACACGGGCTAGCTTGCTAGAGGACTGCACTGTAGACACTGGGTAGCTTGCTAGAGGACTGTAATGTAGACACCGGTTAGCTTGCTAGAGGGCTGTACTGTAGACACCGGTTAGCTTGCTAGAGGGCTGTACTGTAGACACCGGTTAGCTTGCTAGAGGACTGCACTGTATACACTGGCTAGCTTGCTAGAGGACTGCACTGTAGACACTGGCTAGCTTGCTAGAGGACTGCACTGTAGACACTGGCTAGCTTGCTAGAGGACTGCACTGTAGACACTGGCTAGCTTGCTAGAGGACTGCACTGTAGACACGGGGTAGCTTGCTAGAGGACTGCACTGTAGACACTGGGTAGCTTGCTAGAGACCTGCACTGTAGACACGGGCTAGCTTGCTAGAGGGCTGTACTGTAGACACTGGTTAGCTTGCTAGAGGGCTGCACTGTAGACACGGGGTAGCTTTCTAGAGGAATGCACTGTAGACACGGGGTAGCTTGCTAGAGGACTGCACTGTAGACACGGGGTAGCTTGCTAGAGGACTGCACTGTAGACACTGGTTAGCTTACTAGAGGGCTGCACTGTAGAAACGGTGTAGCTTGCTAGAGGACTGCACTGTAGACACGGGCTAGCTTGCTAAAGGACTTCACTGTAGACACGGGCTAGCTTGCTAGAGGGCTGTACTGTATAAACGGTGTAGCGTGCTAGAGAACTGCACTGTAGACACTGGCTAGCTTGCTAGAAGACTGCACTGTAGACTCGGAGTAGCTTGCTAGAGGGCTGTACTGTAGACACGGGGTAGCCTGCTAGAGGACTGTACTGTAGACACGGGGTAGGTTGCTAGAGGGCTGCACTGTAGACACGGGGTAGCTTGCTAGAGGACTGTACTGTAGACACTGGTTAGCTTGCTAGAGGACTGCACTGTAGACAGGGGCTAGCTTGCTAGATGGCTGCACTGTAGACACTGGTTAGCTTGCTAGGGTACTGCACTGTAGAAACTGGTTAGCTTGCTAGATGAATTCACACTAGACACTGGTTAGCTTGCTAGGGGACTGCACTGTAGACACTGGGTAACTTGCTAGAGGACTGCACTGTAGACACGCGGTAGCTTGCTAGAGGACTGCACTGTAGACTCGGGGTAGCTTGTTAGAGGACTGCACTGTAGACACTGGGTAGCTTGCTAGAGGGCTGTACTGTAGACACTGGTTAGCTTGCTAGAGGACTGCACTGTAGACACGCGGTAGCTTGCTAGAGGGCTGCACTGTAGACACTGGTTAGCTTGCTAGATGGCTGCACTATAGACACGGGGTAGCTTGTTAGAGGACTGCACTGTAGACACTGGGTAGCTTGCTAGAGGGCTGTACTGTAGACACTGGTTAGCTGGTAGCTTGCTAGAGGACTGCACTGTAGACACTGGGTAGCTTGCTAGAGGGCTGTACTGTAGACACTGGTTAGCTTGCTAGAGGTCAGCACTGTAGATACGGGTTAGCTTGCTAGAGGGCTGCACTGTAGACACGGGGTAGCTTGCTAGAGGGCTGCACTGTAGACACGGGGTAGCTTGCTAGATGACTGTACTGTAGACACGGGTTAGCTTGCTAGATGGCTGCACTGTAGACACGGGGTAGCTTGCTAGAGGACTGTACTGTAGACACGGGTTAGCTTGCTTGGGGCTGCACTGTAGACACCGGGTAGCTTCCTAGAGGACTGTACTGTAGACACCGGTTAGCTTGCTAGAGGGAGGGCTCCCTTGTAGACACTGGTTAGCTTGCTAGAGGACTGCACTGTAGACACGGGGTAGCTTGCTAGAGGACTGTACTGTAGACACCGGTTAGCTTGCTAGAGGACTGCACTGTAGACACTGGGTAGCTTGCTAGAGGACTGCACTGTAGACACTGGGTAGCTTGCTAGAGGGCTGTACTGTAGACACTGGTTAGCTTGCTAGAGGGCTGCACTGTAGACACGGGGTAGCTTGCTAGAGGACTGCACTGTAGACACGGGGTAGCTTGCTAGAGGACTGTACTGTAGACACTGGGTAGCTTGCTAGAGGGCTGCACTGTAGACACGGGGTAGCTTGCTAGAGGACTGCACTGTAGACACGGGGTAGCTTGCTAGAGGACTGCACTGTAGACACGGGGTAGCTTGCTAGAGGACTGCACTGTAGACACTGGTTAGCTTACTAGAGGGCTGCACTGTAGACACGGGTAGCTTGCAAGAGGACTGCACTGTAGACACGGGCTAGCTTGCTAAAGGACTTCACTGTAGACACGGGCTAGCTTGCTAGAGGGCTGTACTGTATAAACGGGTAGCGTGCTAGAGAACTGCACTGTAGACACTGGCTAGCTTGCTAGAAGACTGCACTGTAGACACGGAGTAGCTTGCTAGAGGGCTGTACTGTAGACACGGGGTAGCTTGCTAGAGGACTGTACTGTAGACACGGGGTAGCTTGCTAGAGGGCTGCACTGTAGACACGGGGTAGCTTGCTAGAGGACTGTACTGTAGACACTGGTTAGCTTGCTAGAGGACTGCACTGTAGACACGGGCTAGCTTGCTAGATGGCTGCACTGTAGACACTGGTTAGCTTGCTAGAGACTGCACTGTAAACACAAACTAGACACTGGTAGCTTGCTAGGGGACTGCACTGTAGACACTGGGTAACTTGCTAGAGGACTGCTCTGTAGACACTGGCTAGCTTGCTAGAGGACTGTACTGTAGACACTGGTTAGCTTGCTAGAGGACTGCACTGTAGACACGCGGTAGCTTGCTAGAGGACTGCACTGTAGACACGGGGTAGCTTGTTAGAGGACTGCACTGTAGACACTGGGTAGCTTGCTAGAGGGTTGTACTGTAGACACTGGTTAGCTTGCTAGAGGACTGCACTGTAGACACGCGGTAGCTTGCTAGAGGGCTGCACTGTAGACACTGGTTAGCTTGCTAGATGGCTGCACTATAGACACGGGGTAGCTTGTTAGAGGACTGCACTGTAGACACTGGGTAGCTTGCTAGAGGGCTGTACTGTAGACACTGGTTAGCTGGTAGCTTGCTAGAGGACTGCACTGTAGACACTGGGTAGCTTGCTAGAGGGCTGTACTGTAGACACTGGTTAGCTTGCTAGAGGTCAGCACTGTAGATACGGGTTAACTTGCTAGAGGGCTGCACTGTAGACACGGGGTAGCTTGCTAGAGGGCTGCACTGTAGACACGGGGTAGCTTGCTAGATGACTGTACTGTAGACACGGGTTAGCTTGCTAGATGGCTGCACTGTAGACACGGGGTACCTTGCTAGAGGACTGTACTGTAGACACGGGTTAGCTTGCTTGGGGCTGCACTGTAGACACCGGGTAGCTTCCTAGAGGACTGTACTGTAGACACCGGTTAGCTTGCTAGAGGGCTCCCTTGTCCAACCACCACCATCACATATAATACAAGTCATTTACAAGTAAATATATAATAACAAATGACAATTAGCAAAACAGATATAGATGTTTCAAAAACTTTAGAATAAACTGGTAAGGTTTGTTAACCTTCTTCATGTATTCACTTGTCACAAGCAAGTCATAGTATAGAGTTGTTATCATATTGAATGGCATCTTTCGTCTATCGCTTAAGAAGTATGTTTTATAAATACAATATGATATATGGCTAAGTACAATATTGACATCTTGTACTCCCTTAGTTCAATTTTGTAACCAATGACAATAGATTCTAGATCTTTAAAAGTTCTTGAAATTCCGCATTGTTTGAAAACTTCAGCGATAATTTCCCAAAAATGTTTCAAATATCTGCAGTCTAGGAAAAAATGGGAATAGTCTTCTATATTGTTGCAGTGAGGGCTCCCTTGTAGACACTGGTTAGCTTGCTAGAGGACTGCACTGTAGACACGGGGTAGCTTGCTAGAGGACTGTACTGTAGACTCCGGTTAGCTTGCTAGAGGACTGCACTGTAGACACTGGGTAGCTTGCTAGAGGACTGCACTGTAGACACGGGGTAGCTTGCTAGAGGGCTGTACTGTAGACAAGGGGTAGCCTGCTAGAGGACTGTACTGTAGACACGGGGTAGCTTGCTAGAGGGCTGCACTGTAGACACGGGGTAGCTTGCTAGAGGACTGTACTGTAGACACGGGGTAGCTTGCTAGAGGGCTGCACTGTAGACACTGGTTAGCTTGCTAGAGGACTGCACTGTAGACACTGGGTAGCTTGCTAGATTTAGTTTAATCATATTTTATTGGTCGATTAGTTTTTTTACATATATACATGTGAATACAAACATGACAAATTATAGAAAAGCAAACGGGTCGGGCCACAAGTTGCTAGAGGGCTGTACTGTAGACACTGGTTAGCTTGCTAGATGACTGCACTGTAGACACGGGGTAGCTTGCTAGAGGACTGCACTGTAGACACGGGGTAGCTTGCTAGAGGACTGCACTGTAGACACTGGTTAGCTTGCTAGAGGACTGCACTGTAGACACTGGGTAGCTAGCTAGAGGGCTGCACTGTAGACACGGCGTAGTTTGCTAGAGGACTGCACTGTAGTCACGGGGTAGCTTGCTAGAGGAATGCACTGTAGACACCGGGTAGCTTGCTAGAGGACTGCACTGTAGACACTGGCTAGCTTGCTAGAGGACTGTACTGTAGACACTGGGTAGCTTGCTAGAGGACTGTACTGTAGACACTGGGTAGCTTGCTAGAGGACTGCACTGTAGACACTGGCTAGCTTGCTAGAGGACTGCACTGTAAACACTGGGTAGCTTGCTAGAGGACTGCACTGTAGACACTGACTAGCTTGCTAGAGGACTGTACTATAGACACTGGTTAGCTTGCTAGGTCTGCACTGTAGACACTGGGTAGCTTGCTAGATGACTGTACTGTAGACACGGGGTAGCTTGCTAGAGGACTGCACTGTAACAGGGTAGCTTGCTAGAGGCTGCACTGTAGACACTGGTAGCTTGCTAGGGACTGCACTGTAGAACTGGTTAGCTTGCTAGATGACTTCACACTAGACACTGGTTAGCTTGCTAGGGACTGCACTGTAGACACTGGGTAACTTGCTAGAGGACTGCACTGTAGACACGGGTAGCTTGCTAGGGGGCTGTACTGTAGACACAGGGTAGCTTGCTAGAGGACTGTACTGTAGACACGGGCTAGCTTGCTAGAGGACTGCACTGTAGACACTGTGTAGCTTGCTATGGGAGTGTACTGTAGACACGGGCTTGCATGCTAGGGGCTGTACTTTAGACACTGGGTAGCTTGCTAGAGGACAGTACTGTAGACACGGGCTAGCTTGCTAGAGGACTGCACTGTAGACACGGGGTAGCTAGCTAGAGGACTGTACTGTAGACATTGGGTAGCTTGCTAGAGGACTGCACTGTAGAAACCGGCTAGCTTGCTAGAGGACTGTACTGTAGACACTGGGTAGCTTGCTAGAGGACTGCACTGTAGACACTGGCTAGCTTGATAGAGGACTGCACTGTAGACACGGGGTAGCTTGCTAGAGGACTGTACTATAGACACTGATTAGCTTGCTAGGTCTGCACTGTAGACACTGGGTAGCTTGCTAGATGACTGTACTGTAGACACGGGGTAGCTTGCTAGAGGACTGTACTGTAGACACTGGTTAGCTTGCTAGAGGACTGCACTGTAGACAGGGGCTAGCTTGCTAGATGGCTGCACTGTAGACACTGGTTAGCTTGCTAGGGTACTGCACTGTAGAAACTGGTTAGCTTGCTAGATGAATTCACACTAGACACTGGTTAGCTTGCTAGGGACTGCACTGTAGACACTGGGTAACTTGCTAGAGGACTGCACTGTAGACACGGGGTAGCTTGCTAGAGGCTGCACTGTAGACACGGTAGCTTGCTAGAGGACTGTACTGTAGACACGGGTAGCTTGCTAGAGGACTGCACTGTAGACACTGGGTAGCTTGCTAGAGGACTGTACTGTAGACACGGGCTAGCTTGCTAGGGCTGACTGTAGACACTGGGTAGCTTGCTAGAGGACTGTACTGTAGACACTGGCTAGCTTGCTAGAGGACTGCACTGTAGACACGGGGTAGCTTGCTAGAGGGCTGCACTGTAGACACGGGGTAGCTTGCTAGAGGACTGCACTGTAGACACGGGGTAGCTTGCTAGAGGACTGCACTGTAGACACGGTAGCTTGCTAGAGGACTGCACTGTAGACACTGGTTAGCTTGCTAGAGGACTGCACTGTAGACACGGGGTAGCTTGCTAGAGGACTGCACTGTAGACCCGGGCTAGCATGCTAGAGGACTGCACTGTAGACACGGGGTAGCTTGCTAGAGGGCTGCACTGTAGACACGGGGTAGCTTGCTAGAGGACTGTACTGTAGACACGGGCTAGATTGCTAGATGACTGCACTGTAGACACTGGTTAGCTTGCTAGTGGACTGCACTGTAGACACGGGGTAGCTTGCTAGAGGACTGCACTGTAGACACGGGGTAGCTTGCTAGAGGACTGCACTGTAGACACGGGGTAGCTTGCTAGAGGACTGCACTGTAGACACTGGTTAGCTTGCTAGAGGGCTGCACTGTAGACACGGTGTAGCTTGCTAGAGGACTGCACTGTAGACACGGGGTAGCTTGCTAGAGGACTGCACTGTAGACACGGGGTAGCTTGCTAGAGGGCTGTACTGTAGACACGGTGTAGCTTGCTAGAGGACTGCACTGTAGACACTGGGTAGCTTGCTAGAGGACTGCACTGTAGACACGGGGTAGCTTGCTAGAGGGCTGCACTGTAGACACGGGGTAGCTTGCTAGAGGACTGTACTGTAGACACGGGGTAGCTTGCTAGAGGGCTGCACTGTAGACACGGGGTAGCTTGCTAGAGGACTGTACTGTAGACACTGGTTAGCTTGCTAGAGGACTGCACTGTAGACACGGGGTAGCTTGCTAGAGGGCTGCACTGTAGACACTGGTTAGCTTGCTAGAGGACTGCACTGTAGACACTGGTTAGCTTGCTAGAGGACTGCACTGTAGACACTGGTTAGCTTGCTAGAGGACTGCACTGTAGACACTGGGTAGCTTGCTAGAGGACTGCACTGTAGACACTGGGTAGCTTGCTAGAGGACTGTACTGTAGACACTGGTTAGCTTGCTAGAGGACTGCACTGTAGACACGCGGTAGCTTGCTAGAGGACTGCACTGTAGACACGGGGTAGCTTGTTAGAGGACTGCACTGTAGACACTGGGTAGCTTGCTAGAGGGTTGTACTGTAGACACTGGTTAGCTTGCTAGAGGACTGCACTGTAGACACGCGGTAGCTTGCTAGAGGGCTGCACTGTAGACACTGGTTAGCTTGCTAGATGGCTGCACTATAGACACGGGGTAGCTTGTTAGAGGACTGCACTGTAGACACTGGGTAGCTTGCTAGAGGGCTGTACTGTAGACACTGGTTAGCTGGTAGCTTGCTAGAGGACTGCACTGTAGACACTGGGTAGCTTGCTAGAGGGCTGTACTGTAGACACTGGTTAGCTTGCTAGAGGTCAGCACTGTAGATACGGGTTAACTTGCTAGAGGGCTGCACTGTAGACACGGGGTAGCTTGCTAGAGGGCTGCACTGTAGACACGGGGTAGCTTGCTAGATGACTGTACTGTAGACACGGGTTAGCTTGCTAGATGGCTGCACTGTAGACACGGGGTACCTTGCTAGAGGACTGTACTGTAGACACGGGTTAGCTTGCTTGGGGCTGCACTGTAGACACCGGGTAGCTTCCTAGAGGACTGTACTGTAGACACCGGTTAGCTTGCTAGAGGGCTCCCTTGTTTTTTTCTCTTTGGAATTGCCTACTGGCAGTCCGTTTATTCACATATAATACAAGTCATTTACAAGTAAATATATAATAACAAATGACAATTAGCAAAACAGATATAGATGTTTCAAAAACTTTAGAAAAACTGGTAAGTTTGTTAACCTTCTTCATGTATTCACTTGTCACAAGCAAGTCATAGAAGAGTTGACATATTGAATGGCATCTTTCGTCATCGCTAAGAAGTATGTTTTATAAATACAATATGATATAGGCTAAGTACAATATTGACACTTGTACTCCCTTAGTTCAATTGTAACCAAGACAATAGATTCTAGACTTTAAAAGCGAAACCGCATTGTAAAACTCAGCGATAATTTCCCAAAAACACTGCACTAGAAAAAATGGGATAGCTTCTAGAGGGCTCCCTTGTAGACACTGGTTAGCTTGCTAGAGGACTGCACTGTAGACACGGGGTAGCTTGCTAGAGGACTGTACTGTAGACTCCGGTTAGCTTGCTAGAGGACTGCACTGTAGACACTGGGTAGCTTGCTAGAGGACTGCACTGTAGACACGGGGTAGCTTGCTAGAGGGCTGTACTGTAGACAAGGGGTAGCCTGCTAGAGGACTGTACTGTAGACACGGGGTAGCTTGCTAGAGGGCTGCACTGTAGACACGGGGTAGCTTGCTAGAGGACTGTACTGTAGACACGGGGTAGCTTGCTAGAGGGCTGCACTGTAGACACTGGTTAGCTTGCTAGAGGACTGCACTGTAGACACTGGGTAGCTTGCTAGATTTAGTTTAATCATATTTTATTGGTGATTAGTTTTTTTACATATATACATGTGAATACAAACATGACAAATTATAGAAAAGCAAACGGGTCGGGCCACAAGTTGCTAGAGGGCTGTACTGTAGACACTGGTTAGCTTGCTAGATGACTGCACTGTAGACACGGGGTAGCTTGCTAGAGGACTGCACTGTAGACACGGGGTAGCTTGCTAGAGGACTGCACTGTAGACACTGGTTAGCTTGCTAGAGGACTGCACTGTAGACACGGGGTAGCTAGCTAGAGGGCTGCACTGTAGACACGGCGTAGTTTGCTAGAGGACTGCACTGTAGTCACGGGGTAGCTTGCTAGAGGAATGCACTGTAGACACCGGGTAGCTTGCTAGAGGACTGCACTGTAGACACTGGCTAGCTTGCTAGAGGACTGTACTGTAGACACTGGGTAGCTTGCTAGAGGACTGTACTGTAGACACTGGGTAGCTTGCTAGAGGACTGCACTGTAGACACTGGCTAGCTTGCTAGAGGACTGTACTGTAAACACTGGGTAGCTTGCTAGAGGACTGCACTGTAGACACTGACTAGCTTGCTAGAGGACTGTACTATAGACACTGGTTAGCTTGCTAGGTCTGCACTGTAGACACTGGGTAGCTTGCTAGATGACTGTACTGTAGACACGGGGTAGCTTGCTAGAGGACTGTACTGTAGACACTGGTTAGCTTGCTAGAGGACTGCACTGTAGACAGGGGCTAGCTTGCTAGATGGCTGCACTGTAGACACTGGTTAGCTTGCTAGGGTACTGCACTGTAGAAACTGGTTAGCTTGCTAGATGACTTCACACTAGACACTGGTTAGCTTGCTAGGGGACTGCACTGTAGACACTGGGTAACTTGCTAGAGGACTGCACTGTAGACACGGGGTAGCTTGCTAGGGGGCTGTACTGTAGACACAGGGTAGCTTGCTAGAGGACTGTACTGTAGACACGGGCTAGCTTGCTAGAGGACTGCACTGTAGACACTGTGTAGCTTGCTATGGGAGTGTACTGTAGACACGGGCTTGCATGCTAGGGGCTGTACTTTAGACACTGGGTAGCTTGCTAGAGGACTGTACTGTAGACACGGGCTAGCTTGCTAGAGGACTGCACTGTAGACACGGGGTAGCTTGCTAGAGGACTGCACTGTAGACACGGGGTAGCTTGCTAGAGGACTGCACTGTAGACACTGGGTAGCTTGCTAGAGGACTGTACTGTAGACACGGGGTAGCTTGCTAGAGGACTGCACTGTAGACACTGGCTAGCTTGCTAGAGGACTGCACTGTAGACACGGGGTAGCTTGCTAGAGGACTGACTTAGACACTGGTAGCTTGCTAGGCTGCACTGTAGACACTGGGTAGCTTGCTAGAGGACTGCACTGTAGACACGGGGTAGCTTGCTAGAGGACTGCACTGTAGACACTGGTTAGCTTGCTAGAGGACTGCACTGTAGACACGGGTAGCTTGCTAGAGGGCTGCACTGTAGACACGGTTAGCTTGCTAGCCAACACCAAAAAAGGGACTGCACTGTAGACACTGGGTAGCTTGCTAGAGGACTGCACTGTAGACACGGGGTAGCTTGCTAGAGGGCTGTACTGTAGACACTGGGTAGCTTGCTAGAGGACTGTACTGTAGACACGGGGTAGCTTGCTAGAGGACTGCACTGTAGACACGGTAGCTTGCTAGAGGACTGACTGTAGACACTGGCTAGCTTGCTAGAGGACTGCACTGTAGACACGGGGTAGCTTGCTAGAGGGCTGCACTGTAGACACGGGGTAGCTTGCTAGAGGACTGCACTGTAGACACGGGGTAGCTTGCTAGAGGACTGCACTGTAGACACCGGGTAGCTTGCTAGAGGACTGCACTGTAGACACTGGTTAGCTTGCTAGAGGGCTGCACTGTAGACACGGGGTAGCTTGCTAGAGGACTGCACTGTAGACACGGGCTAGCTTGCTAGAGGACTGCACTGTAGACACGGGGTAGCTTGCTAGAGGGCTGCACTGTAGACACTGGGTAGCTTGCTAGAGGACTGTACTGTAGACACGGGTAGTTGTAGAGACTGCACTGTAGACACTGGTTAGCTTGCTAGAGGACTGCACTGTAGACACGGGGTAGCTTGCTAGAGGACTGCACTGTAGACACGGGGTAGCTTGCTAGAGGACTGCACTGTAGACACTGGGTAGATTGCTAGAGGGCTGTACTGTAGACACTGGTTAGCTTGCTAGAGGACAGCACTGTAGACACGGGTTAGCTTGCTAGAGGGCTGCACTGTAGACACGGGGTAGCTTGCTAGAGGGCTGCACTGTAGACACGGGGTAGCTTGCTAGAGGACTGTACTGTAGACACGGGTTAGCTTGCTAGATGGCTGCACTGTAGACACGGGGTAGCTTGCTAGAGGACTGTACTGTAGACACGGGTTAGCTTGCTAGGGGGCTGCACTGTAGACACCGGGTAGCTTCCTAGAGGACTGTACTGTAGACACCGGTTAGCTTGCTAGAGGACTGCACTGTAGACACTGGGTAGCTTGCTAGAGGGCTGCCTTGTAGACACTGGTTAGCTTGCTAGAGGACTGCACTGTAGACACGGGGTAGCTTGCTAGAGGACTGTACTGTAGACTCCGGTTAGCTTGCTAGAGGACTGCACTGTAGACACTGGTTAGCTTGCTAGAGGACTGCACTGTAGACACGGGGTAGCTTGCTAGAGGGCTGCACTGTAGACACTGGTTAGCTTGCTAGATGGCTGCACTGTAGACACGGGGTAGCTTGTTAGAGGACTGCACTGTAGACACTGGGTAGCTTGCTAGAGGGCTGTACTGTAGACACTGGTTAGCTTGCTAGAGGACTGCACTGTAGACACGCGGTAGCTTGCTAGAGGACTGCACTGTAGACACGGGGTAGCTTGCTAGAGGACTGCACTGTAGACACTGGGTAGCTTGCTAGAGGGCTGTACTGTAGACACTGGTTAGCTTGCTAGAGGACTGCACTGTAGACACGGGGTAGCTTGCTAGAGGGCTGCACTGTAGACACTGGTTAGCTTGCTAGAGGACTGCACTGTAGACACGGGGTAGCTTGCTAGAGGACTGCACTGTAGACACTGGGTAGCTTGCTAGAGGGCTGTACTGTAGACACGGGGTAGCTTGCTAGAGGACTGCACTGTAGACACTGGGTAGCTTGCTAGAGGACTGCACTGTAGACACTGGTTAGCTTGCTAGAGGACTGCACTGTAGACACTGGTTAGCTTGCTAGAGGACTGCACTGTAGACACGGGGTAGCTTGCTAGAGGGCTGCACTGTAGACACGGGGTAGCTTGCTAGAGGACTGCACTGTAGACACGGGGTAGC
>CM026388.1:51984489-52013838 GCA_014843695.1 Archivesica marissinica | reverse complement strand
ATCATTGATTACATATCTGACACTCTACTACTGGACACATCATTGATTACATATCTGACACTCTACTACTGGACACATCATTGATTACATATCTGACACTCTACTGGACACATCATTGATTACATATCTGACACTCTACTGGACCCATCATTGATTACATATCTGACACTCTACTACTGGACCCATCATTGATTACATATCTGACACTCTACTACTGGACACATCATTGATTACATATCTGACACTCTACTACTGGACACATCATTGATTACATATCTGACACTCTACTGGACACATCATTGATTACATATCTGACACTCTACTGGACACATCATTGATTACATATCTGACACTCTACTGGACACATCATTGATTACATATCTGACACTCTACTGGACACATCATTGATTACATATCTGACACTCTACTGGACCCATCATTGATTACATATCTGACACTCTACTGGACCCATCATTGATTACATATCTGACACTCTACTGGACCCATCATTGATTACATATCTGACACTCTACTGGACACATCATTGATTACATATCTGACACTCTACTGGACACATCATTGATTACATATCTGACACTCTACTGGACCCATCATTGATTACATATCTGACACTCTACTACTGGACCCATCATTGATTACATATCTGACACTCTACTGGACACATCATTGATTACATATCTGACACTCTACTGGACACATCATTGATTACATATCTGACACTCTACTACTGGACACATCATTGATTACATATCTGACACTCTACTGGACACATCATTGATTACATATCTGACACTCTACTGGACACATCATTGATTACATATCTGACACTCTACTGGACCCATCATTGATTACATATCTGACACTCTACTGGACACATCATTGATTACATATCTGACACTCTACTGGACCCATCATTGATTACATATCTGACACTCTACTGGACACATCATTGATTACATATCTGACACTCTACTGGACCCATCATTGATTACATATCTGACACTCTACTGGACCCATCATTGATTACATATCTGACACTCTACTACTGGACCCATCATTGATTACATATCTGACACTCTACTGGACACATCATTGATTACATATCTGACACTCTACTACTGGACACATCATTGATTACATATCTGACACTCTACTGGACACATCATTGATTACATATCTGACACTCTACTGGACACATCATTGATTACATATCTGACACTCTACTGGACCCATCATTGATTACATATCTGACACTCTACTGGACACATCATTGATTACATATCTGACACTCTACTGGACCCATCATTGATTACATATCTGACACTCTACTGGACCCATCATTGATTACATATCTGACACTCTACTGGACCATCATTGATTACATATCTGACACTCTACTACTGGACACATCATTGATTACATATCTGACACTCTACTGGACCCATCATTGATTACATATCTGACACTCTACTGGACACATCATTGATTACATATCTGACACTCTACTGGACCCATCATTGATTACATATCTGACACTCTACTACTGGACACATCATTGATTACATATCTGACACTCTACTGGACACATCATTGATTACATATCTGACACTCTACTGGACACATCATTGATTACATATCTGACACTCTACTGGACCCATCATTGATTACATATCTGACACTCTACTGGACACATCATTGATTACATATCTGACACTCTACTACTGGACACATCATTGATTACATATCTGACACTCTACTGGACACATCATTGATTACATATCTGACACTCTACCACTGGACCATGGATGCCACACCACAATAATAAATTGAGCAACGGGGGCAGCTAGCACAATAAGAAATTGTAACCACAACGGGCGGTCATGCCAATACTCGCTGATATTTAATCTATCTTACTTTGATGCCGAACCCCTCGCGGGGACGTAGACATGTTGCACGTCAAATACCGCAAAGAAGTTAAAAGTATGAGTAGTTAAAAGTATAATTTAAGAAAGTAATGAAAATAAGTTGTGGTAAAAGTTTAAAAGCAGCTGCGCAGAACAACTAGGGACTGGCATGATCAATATGGCAAACTGTCATATTGAATTGCTCTATGGTAGGGAGATGGACAATGTCAGGAGGGAGATGGTTCCAATGGTAGATTGTTCTTGGAAAAAAGGAAAACTTATAGTAGTCTGTAATTAACCTATAGCTTAGCCTTAAGGAATGGCAATGGGAACTAGGTAATTTTCAATGGGAATAGCAACAAGATCATTATGAATGTTATACATAAGGGATAACATATTGTCAATACGCCGTTGATCTTTAATTTGAGGTCTCATACGGACGCATAGAACCACAATACTATTCATCTATTGGTGATCCGATACAGGTCTCATACGGACGCATAGAACCACAATACTATTCATCTATTGGTGATCCGATACAGGTCTCATACGGACGCATAGAACCACAATACTATTCATCTATTGGTGATCCGATACAGGTCTCATACGGACGCATAGAACCACAATACTATTCATCTATTGGTGATCCGATACAGGTCTCATACGGACGCATAGAACCACAATACTATTCATCTATTGGTGATCCGATACAGGTCTCATACGGACGCATAGAACCACAATACTATTCATCTATTGGTGATCCGATACAGGTCTCATACGGACGCATAGAACCACAATACTATTCATCTATTGGTGATCCGATACAGGTCTCATACGGACGCATAGAACCACAATACTATTCATCTATTGGTGATCCGATACAGGTCTCATACGGACGCATAGAACCACAATACTATTCGTCTATTGGTCCGATACCTTTCTTATTGTGGTACGAAGTGGTTGTGGTACAAAAACGGCAGCTAAAATGTATGTATTCATTGATTACTGGTGACAATGATTTGTTTGAATTTATTGTTTTAGTTATCATTACATATTATGAAACACAACCTGTTGTTGCTTTGGCGGTTGTGAAGTCATATTTACACCAAACTACGTTCAACATGCGATTTTTGCACCGGTCCGGAAGTTTACAACCTGGGCGTGATAATAATTTATCGTGAAAGTTACTATTTTTCCAATCGGAAATGTTTTGCTTTTGTCCTATTTTGTTTCCCGGCTCCATTTGTCAAAGCACACGGAAAAGCGGGTACAAGCAATCACATTTGCATGTTTCGACGAACGTCTGGAAACTTCTCACGCCGTTGTAATAAAACCTTTAAAAAATAGGAAACTAGGAAGTAAATCTACAGGTTTGACGGTTAGCCCAGTAACCAAAGGTAACAAGACAACTTATACAGAGAAAGGAAAGCGTTTAAGGCCATTCTCAATCCATGGGAAAATTGTGTACTTTTCCGGTTATGTTGGTTATCCGACAATGTCTCGATGTCATATTTCAAGAAATTGGTTTATACAAATATATTTAGGTCGATTGCGAAACAAGTTCTTACATCATTAGTTGAATATCTCTTTGAGGCTTCAGTCGTGGTGGAATCCATCGCCATGAGGGTGACAGAAGAGACGGTCACGATGTGGAATGTTAAGTGCCTTTGCCTAAGGGCACACTCTTAGTCTTAAAGTTAAACAAAAGGTAGTTAATGATTGAAGGTAATGGCTACAGCTACTAAGCTAGCCAAGATATTAACTGGTCTTAGTTCACACATTATAATAAATAAGACAAACAACGGAAATAAAACGATCGTGCTGATAATATCAACTAGAAAAAAAACGACCATTTTGTTCTACTGCCCATTTTCTGATTATTGTTGGGAGATCACTCTGTCGGAGGCGGAGAGTAGACCTCCCGCATATCCTGGGTAAGACTAAGAACAAGTACTCGACTTTCCAACCTCCGTAAGTAATTGACAACTTTATCACCTGCAGCCCCGATATAGATTAACATATATACAATGTCATCAACATTGTTTCATCTTAAAATAACCATCAATACAGTTTTTGGCTTGCACTGCAAGTTTGTGCATGTTTTCTATTTGTTTACTATCATGTAATACAGTGAACTCAGGTAGGTCTCAATAGCAGCTTTAACTTCCGCTGATTTCACCACAGGCAGTTCTCTCGCGAACTGCGTTGCTGCATCCAGATACACCAGAGCAATGTTAACATCGCAGTCTACTCTGCATCACCATTGCTCTTCACTTTAGATAAGTTGCTGCATCCAGATACACCAGAGCAATCTTAACATCGTCGTTTACTCTGCATCACCATTGCTCTTCACTTTAGATAAGTTGCTGCATCCAGATACACCAGATCAATCTTAACATCGTCGTTTACTCTGCATCACCATTGCTCTTCACTTTGATAAGTTGCTGCATCCAGATACACCAGATCAATCTTAACAACGTCGTTTACTCTGCATCACCATTGCTCTTCACTTTAGATAAGTTGCTGCATCCAGATACACCAGAGCAATGTTAACATCGTAGTCTACACTGCATCACCATTGCTCTTCACTTTAGATCAACGTTGGCCGGTCGATTCGGTCAATACTCCCAAAGTGGTCAATACTGGTCGATTGGTGGTCAATATTAAATAAAACATTATTTAATGGTTTTATATACTCTGCATTGTGCTATAATGTGTGTTACTAACTTTGGGTTGTATTGAGAATATATTTATGTGATTATTGTACTCTATGCTCACAAAGTGGTAAATACTGGTCAATTGGTGGTCAATACTGGTCAATTGGTGGTCAATACTGGTCAATTGGTGGTCAATACTGGTCAATTGGTGGTCAATACTAAATTCAACAAAGAATTTATGATTTTAGTCAATCATTATACTCTGCATTGTGCAATAATGTGTGTTGCTACCTTTGGGCTGTTCATGTGATACCCTATTGGGTATGGTCAATACTCACAAAGTGGCATATATTTGCTGGTCGATTCAGGTGGTCGATTGCTGATCATTACTAAAATCATTAAATGTGTCATGCAGAAGCAACTCAAGCAAGTGAAGCAAGCGTTGAGACTTGAGCTTGATTAATCTTAGAACTTCTTTCACAATCGAGCTTAAATAAATTAGTATAAACCAAGTGAAACAACTTTTCTAGCCTTGTTTCCTTGAGCAACCAAGCGTATTCATATTCTAGTATAGATGGTATTATTAAGTAAGAATTTCACATTTCAACATTTAATTTTTATTTAAACAGACCTGCACAATACTATAAATAAGCATACATATATTAATGTTTATTTATGCAAATACCTCTTAACTGTCTTTACAGTAGTCACCTGTCTTTTACAAAGTCACACAAACACACTCTAGTCACTCAGTCTAGTGAGTAGTCACTCTAGTCTAGTCACTCTACCAGTCATCAAGATCCTCATTTCCAAGTATTGACCACTGAACAAATAAGTATATGGTAATTGGTATATGCTATAATATTGCTATTCACTAAAAAGTATTTAATTATATTTAACAATATGCACTAAAAACATTCAATGATCAATATTTTATGATTTACTATATAAGAAAATAAACTACATAACACTTTAAGAATAATTAAGTGGACACTGTAAGTGCATATTTGAGCCAAATTTTCAATCGACCAGTATTGACCGGTATTGACTACCGGCCCGGTCAATACTCTTATTGACCGGTCGATTGCCAACGTTGCTTTAGATAAGTTGCTGCATCCAGATACACCAGAGCAATCTTAACATCGTAGTCTACTCTGCATCACCATTGCTCTTCACTTTAGATAAGTTGCTGCATCCAGATACACCAGAGCAATGGTAACATCGTAGTCTACACTGCATCACCATTGCTCTTCACTTTAGATAAGTTGCTGCATCCAGATACACCAGAGCAATGTTAACATCGCAGTCTACTCTGCATCACCATTGCTCTTCACTTTAATAGATAAGTTGCTGCATTCAGATACACCAGGGCAATCGTAACATCGTAGTCTACTCTGCATCACCATTGCTCTTCACTTTGGATAAGTTGCTGCATCCAGATACACCAGGGCAATCGTAACATCGCAGTCTACTCTGCATCACCATTGCTCTTCACTTTGGATAAGTTGCTGCATTCAGATACACCAGGACAATCGTAACATCGTAGTCTACACTGCATCACCATTGCTCTTCACTTTAATAGATAAGTTGCTGCATTCAGATACACCAGGGCAATCGTAACATCGCAGTCTACACTGCATCACCATTGCTCTTCACTTTAATAGATAAGTTGCTGCATTCAGATACACCAGGGCAATCGTAACATCGCAGTCTACACTGCATCACCATTGCTCTTCACTTTGGATAAGTTGCTGCATTTAGATACACTAGGGCAATCGTAACATCGCAGTCTACTCTGCATCACCATTGCTCTTCACTTTGGATAAGTTGCTGCATTCAGATACACCAGGGCAATCGTAACATCGCAGTCTACACTGCATCACCATTGCTCTTCACTTTGGATAAGTTGCTGCATTCAGATACACTAGGGCAATCGTAACATCGCAGTCTACTCTGCATCACCATTGCTCTTCACTTTGGATAAGTTGCTGCATTCAGATACACCAGGGCAATCGTAACATCGCAGTCTACTCTGCATCACCAGTGCTCTTCACTTTGGATAAGTTGCTGCATTCAGATACACCAGGGCAATCGTAACATCGCAGTCTACTCTGCATCACCATTGCTCTTCACTTTGGATACGTTGCTGCATTCAGATACACCAGGGCAATCGTAACATCGCAGTCTACACTGCATCACCATTGCTCTTCACTTTGGATAAGTTGCTGCATTCAGATACACCAGGGCAATCGTAACATCGCAGTCTACACTGCATCACCATTGCTCTTCACTTTGGATAAGTTGCGCGGCAACTACATAGTGTTCTTTCGTTGGCTGACACGTTCATGCAGATTTGACCAATGAAGAAGCAATGACTGACACGTTCATGCAGATTTGACCAATGAAGAAGCAACTTCAACAGTAAATGACTATGATTGGCAGGTGCAGTCTAGAACAGTTAATCTAAAATGTTATGTGCAAGTTAAGAAGATAAAAAGGTTATACAAACCTATTGCTAAAACAGAAGGTTTAAAGTTTAGATGGAGTACGAGTCCATACGGCCAACAAAAGTCAACAGACTTGGACTCGACTGTCCAGGACTCATTCTAGAGGGCAGGACTCGACTGTACAGGGCTCATTCTAGAGGGCAGGACTCAACTGTACAGGACTCATTCTAGAGGGCAGGACTCGCCTGAACAGGACTCATTCTAGAGGGCAGGACTCGACTGTACAGGACTCATTCTAGATGGCAGGACTCGACTGAACAGGACTCATTCTAGAGGGCAGGACTCATTCTAGAGGGCAGGACTCGACTGTACAGGACTCATTCTAGAGGGCAGGACTCGACTGTACAGGACTCATTCTAGATGGCAGGACTCGACTGAACAGGACTCATTCTAGAGGGCAGGACTCATTCTAGAGGGCAGGACTCGACTGTACAGGACTCATTCTAGAGGGCAGGACTCATTCTAGAGGGTAGGACTCGACTGA
Organism: Archivesica marissinica; assembly: GCA_014843695.1. Classification (NCBI taxonomy): domain Eukaryota; kingdom Metazoa; phylum Mollusca; class Bivalvia; order Venerida; family Vesicomyidae; genus Archivesica; species Archivesica marissinica. The sequence continues at coordinate 52,006,265 of CM026388.1, read as the reverse complement.
ACACGACTCATTATAGAGGGCAATTTGGGTGAAATAGTTGCGCTAGGGACTCTGTGGGCCCCACTTTTCCCTATGAAAATAACATATATATTTTTTACAATTTTCAAACAAAATTTTGGCATGTAAGATACACTGGTCCATTATAAAGCACTCTTTCTATTCAAATGTTGTATTTAATGTGTATTTTAACCATATTTTGTTGAAATGTATTAAATGACAGCATTTAGGGACGACATCATATAACAGCATTTAGGGACGGCATCATATAACAGCATTTAGGGACGGCATCATATAACAGCATTTAGGGACGGCATCATATAACAGCATTTAGGGACGGCATCATATAACAGCATTTAGGGACGGCATCATATAACAGCATTTAGGGACGGCATCATATAACAGCATTTAGGGACGGCATCATATAGCACCATTTAGGGACGGCATCATATAACAGCATTTAGGGACGGCATCATATAACAGCATTTAGGGACGGCATCATATAACAGCATTTAGGGACGGCATCATATAACAGCATTTAGGGAGGGCATCATATAGCACCATTTAGGGACGGCATCATATAACAGCATTTAGGGAGGGCATCATATAGCACCATTTAGGGATGGCATCATATAACAGCATTTAGGGACGGCATCATATAACAGCATTTAGGGACGGCATCATATAGCAGCATTTAGGGACGGCATCATATAGCACCATTTAGGGACGGCATCATATAACAGCATTTAGGGACGGCATCATATAGCAGCATTTAGGGACGGCATCATATAACACCATTTAGGGACGGCATCATATAGCACCATTTAGGGACGGCATCATATAACAGCATTTAGGGACAGCATCATATAGCAGCATTTAGGGACGGCATCATATAACACCATTTAGGGACGGCATCAGACCGTATCACGTCTTGAATCACCATTTAGGGACTGCATCAGACCGTATCACGTCTTGAATCACCATTTAGGGACGGCATCAGACCGTATCACGTCCTGAATCTGCTCGTCTACATCCAGGCCTAGGTCAGAATGTTTCGGGAAAGTGAGAAATCATAGAATTGCGCCCTAAATAGTATTATTTAATAAGTCATTAAATGTCGACAAAATATGTTTAAAATACACATTATGACCATTAAACACAACAATAGAAGGACTGCTGTCATTGCTCAGCGTAGCTTAATGGACACTATTTTGTATGAACATTGTAAAAAAATACATTTTTTATTTAGGGAGAAGTCACGGTTCCCAGGGCGAGGGTTTCATACATGGTTCCCAGGGCGAGGGTTTCATACATGGTTCATGCTAGGTCAGAATTTTTGGGAGAAGAGAGAAAACGCACAATATCATCCTTAGATGATGTTATTTAATGTCGACAAAATATGGCTAAAATGCACAGGTTGGCCATTATATTTGAATATATAATATTATAATAATAATAATAATTTTGTATGAAAATTGTAAAAAAATAATTTTTAGGGAGAAGTGGGATCCTTAGGGCGACTATTTTGCACACATCGCCCTCTAATATGATCATTGATACATTACACCATCTAGATGAACCCTGACGTCACCTTATTTTGCGGGTTAAATGATGCCACGTGTGAGCCATCTATCATTCCCTTTCAGAGTAGAAGATGGTTAAGGAGACGGCGTACTACGACATGCTGGGCGTGAAGCCCAATGCTAACCCAGACGAGATCAAGAAAGCTTATCGAAAGATGGCGTTAAAATACCACCCGGACAAAAACCCAGACGATCCTGAAAAGGTCAGTTTGTTTATAATGTGTACATGTACGTATAATTGAGTTTCTTCCACATCTACGAAGATCTAACGAACAAAACTGATTACTGCGGGGAATGTTAGTAAACCAGAAATGTAGATTGAATCATTTCCCTTAGAATAGATTACTACATTAACACACGTAATTAGTTTAACCCATTCAACCCCAAGTAACTGACATGGACTGGTCCATGATATTTTCAGACCAATAAATTAATAAGAAAATTACCTTTGGACCAGTTCATTTATCAAAATGTGTAATTTTATCTAAAAATAGTAATAATTATTACTGGCAAAAAAGTGCAGATCCTGATGAGATGGCTCGTCACGAGCCGGATCTACACTTTTCATAAGCCTATTTAGAGGCCTGTGGGGTTGAAAGGGTTAAACTTTATTTATTTTTTGGCGAATCAAGTTTTGTAACAACTTATATTAATCACTCTCATTGGCGCGGATGAAAGTGTAAATGTGGGAGTACCCGGAGAAAACCCACCTGTCTGATCTGACGACCATCTCACATACTTCCCGGCCCGAGGATCGAACCCGGTTTGCATTGGTGAGAAGCGAGCACGTTAGCCACTGCGTTAATTACATGCACTTGCTGTATTACGACCCCTGTTTGCACTAAACTTCACCCAAATGTTTGTCTACAAGAACAGTTTGTAGTTTGTTAGATCAAGTACAAAGTCACGTTTTAATGTACAATGTAATATAAATACAAGGGATTGAGAATAATCCAAGATTTGTAAGCAACTTATAGGATTTCAGGAAAGTCAGTTTAGTTTATTCACACAAGTTTCTACATGTCCTCCAAAACATGTGGACAAAATAATCCTTTGCCCATGGTGCACATGTATCCATGGCAACAGATCGTGATGCACATATATCCATGTATCCATGGCGACTGAAAAGGAGAACACTAACAAAAAATAGTTTGTGTATTTTATTGCATATTAAAACAAATAACAATCTGGAAATTCTGGTTAAACATTTTTAGCAATCAATTATTTATGATAAAATAAAGGGGAGATAATTTACAGATTTAGCCTTTCAGCAATAAATAAGATATAAAATAATGTTATTTCTGTAATATCTCGAGTCATGTACAGTCGTTATTTATTAATGTCAACATAATAGGCTTAAAATACACAAAATATGACCATTAAATACAATATTTGAGTACGAGTGCCAATGGCCAGTGTGTATCTTGCTGGACAATATTTGAGTAGGAGCGCCAATGGCCAGTGTGTATCTTGCTGGACAATATTTAGTAGGAGTGCCAATGGCCAGTGTGTATCTTGCTGGACAATATTTGAGTACGAGTGCCAATGGCCAGTGTGTATCTTGCTGGACAATATTTGAGTACGAGTGCCAATGGCCAGTGTGTATCTTGCTGGACAATATTTGAGTACGAGTGCCAATGGCCAGTGTGTATCTTGCTGGACAATATTTGAGTACGAGTGCCAATGGCCAGTGTGTATCTTGCTGGACAATATTTGAGTACGAGTGCCAATGGCCAGTGTGTATCTTGCTGGACAATATTTGAGTACGAGTGCCAATGGCCAGTGTGTATCTTGCTGGACAATATTTGAGTAGGAGTGCCAATGGCCAGTGTGTATCTTGCTGGATGATATTTGAGTAGGAGTGCCAATGGCCAGTGTGTATCTTGCTGGATGATATTTGAGTAGGAGTGCCAATGGCCAGTATGTATCTTGCTGGACAATATTTGAGTAGGAGTGCCAATGGCCAGTATGTATCTTGCTGGACAATATTTGAGTAGGCGTGCCAATGGCCAGTGTGTATCTTGCTGGACAATATTTGAGTAGGAGTGCCAATGGCCAGTGTGTATCTTGCTGGACAATATTTGAGTAGGAGTGCCAATGGCCAGTGTGTATCTTGCTGGACAATATTTGAGTAGGAGTGCCAATGACCAGTGTGTATCTTGCTGGACAATATTTGAGTAGGAGTGCCAATGACCAGTGTGTATCTTGCTGGACAATATTTGAGTAGGAGTGCAATGACAGTGTGTATCTTGCTGACAATATTGAGTAGGAGTGCCAATGACCTTGTATCTTGTGGCCATGACCAGTATGTATCTTGCTGGACAATATTTGAGTAGGAGTGCCAATGACCAGTGTGTATCTTGCTGGACAATATTTGAGTAGGAGTGCCAATGACCAGTATGTATCTTGCTGGACAATATTTGAGTAGGAGTGCCAATGACCAGTATGTATCTTGCTGGACAATATTTGAGTAGGAGCGCCAATGACCAGTATGTATCTTGCTGGACAATATTTGAGTAGGAGTGCCAATGACCAGTGTGTATCTTGCTGGACAATATTTGAGTAGGAGTGCCAATGGCCAGTGTGTATCTTGCTGGACAATATTTGAGTAGGAGTGCCAATGACCAGTGTGTATCTTGCTGGACAATATTTATTTTTTAAACCCAGTATTTAATTAAAAACCTTTTTAGGGAGAAGTTGTGCGCCCATGTGGCCCTCTCTGGCCCTCTCTTGAATGAGCTCTGTCATTTATTCATGATAAAGATCAATTTTACAGCATTTACAAGTGGGACTCGAACTTCGGTTCTTTCGCACCTGAAGCGTCCGCGCATCCACTGCGCTATCACGACTTCCACTAAATGAAATAATTGAACTATTAATAGCCTTTATTTTACCCAACATGCAAATAAAGTTTGTTAGATATATGTACTGTTATCTCATAGTACATGTCTATACAGACGGATCTGTAGTCCAGTTATCATCACTGATGGTCACGGGTTCGAGCCCCGCTCAGGCCGTGTCTCATTATATGAAAAAGTTGGCAGTTTCTTACGGAGGTTGGTGCACCCAAGTACTGGTTAACCGCTGGAGCCTGCCCAGAGAAGGTGTTGTTAGGTAAACTGCCCGCCGGCGATATAGCCCGAAATGGTGCTGATGCAGGCGTTAAACCCGAAATATAACATAACTGTAGTCCAGTGGTAACACGCTTGACTGCTAATCCAGGGATCGCAGGTTCGATCCCCCGTCTGACCCTAATAAAATTGACAGTCTTTCAGATGGGACGTTAAACCGTGGTCTCGTGTCGTGGTGCTTTACACCGTGCACGTAAAAAACCAGAACAGTCTCTGTCTGTATCATTGCACTATCCTCCAAAATCTAACATGACTAATCTCTTCAGGAGGCATCGCTCATATGGGCAACCGGTAGCGACGATATATAAACGTAAAACACATATCTATACATAATGATGTTGTGTGACACCTGTCACCCACCCACCCACTGCTGGTGCTTTCCCAGTTGTGCAGATATTGACAGATATTGGAAACATATGGTGCTGTGTATATAACCATTGCAGTCTATTACCTGCTCTAATATTATTTATGACATCAAATTAAGACGTTATTAAATTATTCATTTAGTTTGTCAGTATGCACATATTTTTATTGGGTTATGGTCACGACATCAGATATATGATTCTATACATTGTATTCAACCATAAGTCAATGTTATATGCTTCTAGAAAGTGATGGAATCGATCTGTTTCCAAATTTGAAAGTTGAATGCATCTGGGCAATATCCTACATGTACCTCTGCCAGGAAATACAAAAACAGCCCTTTATTACATGTATAGTATAACAGTCCTTTATTACATGTAGAGTATAACAACCCTTTATTACATGTATAACAGGCCTTTATTACATGTAGAGTATAACAGCCCTTTATTACATGTATAACAGGCCTTTATTACATGTAGATTGTAGAGTATAACAGCCCTTTATTACATGTACAATGTAACAGCCCTTTATTACATGTACAATGTAACAGTCCTTTATTACATGTATAACAGCCCTTTATTACATGTACAATGTAACAGCCCTTTATTACATGTATAACAGCCCTTTATTACATGTATAGTATAACAGCCCTTTATTACATGTACAATGTAACAGTCCTTTATTACATGTATAACAGCCCTTTATTACATGTAGAGTATAACAGCTCTTTATTACATGTATAACAGCCCTTTATTACATGTATAGTATAACAGCCCTTTATTACATGTATAGTATAACAGCCCTTTATTACATGTATAACAGCCCTTTATTACATGTACAATGTAACAGTCCTTTATTACATGTATAACAGGCCTTTATTACATGTAGAGTATAACAGCCCTTTATTACATGTATAGTATAACAGCCCTTTATTACATGTACAATGTAACAGTCCTTTATTACATGTATAACAGCCCTTTATTACATGTATAGTATAACAGCCCTTTATTACATGTACAATGTAACAGTCCTTTATTACATGTATAACAGCCCTTTATTACATGTATAGTATAACAGCCCTTTATTACATGTACAATGTAACAGTCCTTTATTACATGTATAACAGCCCTTTATTACATGTATAGTATAACAGCCCTTTATTACATGTACAATGTAACAGTCCTTTATTACATGTATAACAGGCCTTTATTACATGTAGAGTATAACAGCCCTTTATTACATGTAGAGTATAACAGCCCTTTATTACATGTATAGTATAACAGCCCTTTATTACATGTACAGTATAACAGCCATTTATTACATGTATAGTATAACAGCCCTTTATTACATGTACAATGTAACAGCCCTTTATTACATGTATAACAGCCCTTTATTACATGTATAGTATAACAGCCCTTTATTACATGTAGAGTATAACAGCCCTTTATTACATGTAGAGTATAACATCCCTTTATTACATGTAGAGTATAACAGCCCTTTATTACATGTACAATGTAACAGTCCTTTATTACATGTAGAGTATAACAGCCCTTTATTACATGTATAGTATAACAGCCCTTTATTACATGTATAGTATAACAGCCCTTTATTACATGTACAATGTAACAGCCCTTTATTACATGTATAACAGCCCTTTATTACATGTATAGTATAACAGCCCTTTATTACATGTACAATGTAACAGCCCTTTATTACATGTAGAGTATAACAGCCCTTTATTACATGTATAGTATAACAGCCCTTTATTACATGTACAATGTAACAGCCCTTTATTACATGTATAACATCCCTTTATTACATGTAGAGTATAACAGCCCTTTATTACATGTAGAGTATAACAGCTCTTTATTACGTGTAGAGTATAACATCCCTTTATTTACATATAGAGTATAACAGACCTTTATTTACATGTAGAGTATAACAGCCCTTTATTACATGTAGAGTATAACAGTCCTTTATTACATGTAGAGTATAACAGCCCTTTATTACATGTAGAGTATAACAGCCCTTTATTACATGTAGCGTATAACAGCCCTTTATTACATGTAGAGTATAACAGCCCTATATTTTGTTTATCCTCAGTTCAAGCATATAAGCCAGGCGTATGAAGTTCTATCGGACGTGAAGAAACGGGAAATATATGATAAGGGCGGGGAAGAGGCCATCAAAGGTATGTGCTGTATACACATTACTCTTATTTACCCTCAATTCTCAGATTTAAGAATAAAATATCTTAAAGCAGCATTACATCATAATAAAGGATGTTTTGGGTAAAATATTAATACTAATGTGTGTGTGTTTACAAAAATCGAAATAGTCGCTCACAAACGATAAAATTCCAATAAATTTAAACTGTCGTATACGCGAATTTGTTTATCAACACACGAAATGTAAACACGCACAGCGCGCATGCGTGAAACAACAGAGGTTGTAGAAAACAACATATATATTTTGAACATGAAAGACTATCTATCTATCTTCCTCTAATGTCGAACCCCTCGCGGGGATGTAGAAATGTCCCAAAAAGACTTAGCTAACAGAGGTATGAATCAACATATCAAGTAATTTAATTAAAAAAGACAACGTGGGATAAATGGGGACGATGCATTCCGAATGTAAACAATTGCGGACGATGCGTTCCGGTTGTAAACAAGTGCGTGACTGATCGACTCGGAAAGTCCTACTTTCGGTTTCGAGTTTGTTTTATCGCAAAAAAACACTGTTTACCAAATGAACATAAGCATACAAAGTATACTGTTAGAATGTGTAGCAGCATTGCTACCAATATGTAAAAATTGAATTTTTCAAATATCTTTAATTTCCTACGATGTAATGCTGCTTTAAATGCTATTGAATGTTTTACTCTTTGTTTTCTAAATAAAGTTTAAACGGTTACGAAGCAAGTTCTAACAACTTGTATTAATAACTCTCGTTGGCGCGGATGAACGCGTGTGTGTGGTCATTCGTGTGTGAGGAAACCGGAGCACCCGGAGAAACCCACCTGTCCGATCTGGCGACCACCGTACCATCTCACATACTTCCCGGTCCAAGGATCAAACCCGGGTTGAGTCTGGCGTCCGTGGTCGAGTGGTTACGGTCGCTGACTTGTATACCACTGTAACCTATCATCACTGATGGTCACGAGTCCGCCTCCGTGGTCGAGTGGTTACGGTCGCTGACTTGTATACCACTGTAACCTATCATCACTGATGGTCACGGGTTCAAGCCCCGCTCAGACCGTGTCTCATTTATATGAAAAAGTTGGCAGTTTCTTACGGAGGTTGGTGCACCCAAGTACTGGTTAACCGCTGGAGCCTGCCCAGGAAAGGTGTAGTTAAGTAAACTGCCCGCCGGCGATATAGCCCAAAATGGTGCTGATGCAGGCGTAAAATCCCGAAATATATATACGAACCCGGGTTGCATTGGTGTGATGATTATATATGTTGGATTTGAAGGAGAGGTTCAGGGAGGGGTATCCATTGCCAGTATATTCTGTATTGTAGGTGGAGGTGCAGGCGGGGGAGGTGATTTCCATTCTCCTATGGATATATTTGACATGTTCTTTGGTGGCGGCGGTCGCAGACAGCGGGGCCCACAGAAGGGCAAGGATGTTATACATCAGTTACGCGTGTCCCTCGAAGACCTCTACAACGGCTCAACTAGGAAACTGTCGTTGAAGAAAAAAGTCATCTGCGTCAAATGCGATGGTAGGTACATGTATCAGGGACAAACGGTTTCTCGTGCGGTGCATTGTTTCTCGTGCGGAGCATTGTTTCTCGTGCAGAGCATTGTTTCTCGTGCGAAGCATTGTTTCTTGTGCGGATCATTGTTTCTCGTGCAATGCATTGTTTCTCGTGCGGAGCATTGTTTCTCGTGCAGAGCATTGTTTCTCGTGCAGATCATTGTTTCTCGTGCGGAGCATTGTTTCTCGTGCAGAGCATTGTTTCTCGTGCTGTGCATTGTTTCTCGTGCGGAGCATTGTTTCTCGTGCGGAGCATTGTTTCTCGTGCGGAGCATTGTTTCTTGTGCGGAGCATTGTTTCTTGTGCGGAGCATTGTTTCTCGTGCGAAGCATTGTTTCTGTTTCTCGTGCGGATTGATCATTGTTTCTCGTGCGGATTGATCATTGTTTCTCGTGCGCAGCATTGTTTCTCGTGCGCAGCATTGTTTCTCGTGCGAAGCATTGTTTCTCGTGCGGTGCATTGTTTCTCGTGCGAAGCATTGTTTCTGTTTCTCGTGCGGATTGATCATTGTTTCTCGTGCGGATTGATCATTGTTTCTCGTGCGCAGCATTGTTTCTCGTGCGCAGCATTGTTTCTCGTGCGAAGCATTGTTTCTCGTGCGGTGCATTGTTTCTCGTGCATTGCACATTAATTGAAAGTATATATGCCCATGGCTCATTCTAGAGGGCGACTCTAGCGAAATAGTGGCCCTATGTACCCTGACTTTGATCCCTGTGAACCTCACTTCTCCATACAAGGCTCATTCTAGAGGGCGACTCTAGCGAAATAGTGGCCCTATGTACCCTGACTTTGATCCCTGTGAACCTCACTTCTCCATACAAGGCTCATTCTAGAGGGCGACTCTAGCGAAATAGTGGCCCTATGTACCCTGACTTTGATCCCTGTGAACCTCACTTCTCCATACAAGGCTCATTCTAGAGGGCGACTCTAGCGAAATAGTGGCCCTATGTACCCTGACTTTGATCCCTGTGAACCTCACTTCTCCATACAAGGCTCATTCTAGAGGGCGACTCTAGCGAAATAGTGGCCCTATGTACCCTGACTTTGATCCCTGTGAACTTCACTTCTCCATACAAGTTTTTAAAATTGTTTTTACAATTTTCACACCACATTTAGTCCAGTAAGATACACTGACCCATTATAAAGCACTCATTCTATTCAAATATTGTATTTAATGTACTTTGCTTTTTAACCCAATTCTGTTGATATTCATTAAATAACACCATTTAGGGACGCATTCACGTGCTTCATCACTTCTACCAAATATTCGGACCTAGGACGGTCCTGGTGACACGAGTTTAGCCGCCCCTGAGGGGTTGCGCTATATAAACATTTAATTGGAACAAAGATGTAACGTTAACAAATGTAAGATGTGTGTTGGTACAGCGTGACTCCTATACTGACTTGTTGACTATGTATTTTGGTGCTTGTAGCCTAATCTATGGCCGGGCTGAGCATTCAAATCGTATTACTAATGCACACAACTTATTCACCTTAGTTTATAATATACGAGTGTTAACCAAACGTCTTAGTACGCTCGCCCGGCGGCGGCGAGGGTAAATAATCTTGAACATCATCAAAGATATAACCTTCTTTGCATTGTAGGTAAAGGCGGGAAGGAAGGAGCTGTTGAGAAATGCCCCAACTGCAAGGGAACCGGTATGCAGGTGCACATACGCCAGCTTGCGCCCGGGATGGTGCAGCAGATCCAGTCTGTCTGTAACGAATGTAGCGGCAAAGGGGAGAGAATTAACCCCAAACTACGTTGTAAGATTTGTGTGGGAAAGAAAGTTGTGGACGATCATAAGATTCTGGAAGTTCATGTGGATAAAGGTTAGTGTTTGTGTGGCTAAAGGTTAGTGGGGATAAAGGTTAGTGGGGATAAAGGTTAGTGTTTGAGTAGGGATAAAGGTTAGTGGGGATAAAGGTTAGTGTTTGAGTGGCTAATGGTTAGTGTGGCTAAAGGTTAGTGGGGATAACGGTTAGTGTTTGAGTGGCTAATGGTTAGTGTGGCTAAAGGTTAGTGTTTGTGTGGATAAAGGTTAGTGTTTGAGTGGCTAGAGGTTAGTGTTTGAGTGGCTAAAGGTTAGTGGGGATAAAGGTTAGTGTTTGAGTGGCTAAAGGTTAGTGGGGATAACGGTTAGTGTTTGAGTGGCTAAAGGTTAGTGGGGATAAAGGTTAGTGTTTGAGTGGCTAACGGTTAGTGGGGATAACGGTTAGTGTTGAGTGGCTAGAGGTTAGTGGGTATAAAGGTTAGTGTTTGAGTGGCTAAAGGTTAGTGGGGATAACGGTTAGTGTTTGAGTGGCTAAAGGTTAGTGGGGATAACGGTTAGTGTTTGAGTGGCTAACGGTTAGTGGGGATAAAGGATAAAGGTTAGTGTTTGAGTGGCTAGAGGTTAGTGGGGATAACGGTTAGTGTTTGAGTGGCTAAAGGATAAAGGTTAGCGTTTGAGTGGCTAGAGGTTAGTGGGGATAAAGGTTAGTGTTTGAGTGGCTAAAGATTAGTGGGGATAAAGGATAAAGGTTAGTGTTTGAGTGGCTAAAGGTTAGTGGGGATAACGGTTAGTGTTTGAGTGGCTAAAGGTTAGTGGGGATAAAGGATAAAGGTTAGTGTTTGAGTGGCTAGAGGTTAGTGGGGATAAAGGTTAGTGTTTGAGTGGCTAAAGGTTAGTGGGGATAACGGTTAGTGTTTGAGTGGCTAATGGTTAGTGAGGATAAAGGTTAGTGTTTGAGTGGCTAATGGTTAGTGAGGATAAAGGTTTGTATTCCTGTGAATACACGTTGGTAGTAGTGTACGCTTGTTTTTCTAACGTGACCCAGATATGCAACTTATATGCGTAATTTACGCAATTAAAACAGACAAATACACAGTGAACTTCGTTTCCATGGATATCAGTAGCTGGTATGTGGTTCTTCATGTTGTCAGAAACCAGAGTCCACAGAAACCAGAGTCCACAGAAACCAGAGTCCACAGAAACCAGAGTCCACAGAAACCAGAGTCCACAGAAACCAGAGTCCACAGAAACCAGAGTCCACAGAAACCAGAGTCCACAGAAACCATAGTCCACAGAAACCCACCCACCTCTTGTCTATTTGGCCACCACATTCCATCTTGCATATTTCCGGTCTGAGGAACGAACCCTGGTTGCATTGGTGAGAAGCGAGCATGCGTGCCATCCTGTAGTCTCATCCCTACGGCTACTCTATAATCTAGATTAAAACCCGGCATAAACTAACGAACATTTGTTTTAATAAATTACATTTAAGGTATGAAAGACGGCGAGAACATCCGGTTTACCGGTGAAGGGGACCAGGAACCAGGTCTTGAACCCGGAGACATCATCATAGTCCTGGATGAGAAAGAGCACAAGACATTCCGGCGCAGCGGGAGCGACCTGATCATGGAGATCGATCTACAACTTGTTGAGGCTCTCTGTGGATTCCATAAAACCATCGACACGCTCGATAAACGATCCCTCGTTATAATGAACTTACCCGGTAAGTACCGTGTAGCTCACGTACGTATCTAATGATCTCGACCATATAGATCGTCATGTTATAAATCAATGATGTAGACTGGATATTACATATCTGAGCTTGAACCGTTCTCCTGTTAAAGAACCAAAATGTTTCTGTATTTGCTGGAGAAGTTTTTATCAAACAAGCCTTTAGAAATTCTGTTGGTTTAAAACATATTTTATTACACATAAAACAGACGAAACTTTTGTTTATGCGTGTCGAATTTTTTATGTGCATGCGTGCAGTATTTTTGGGTATGTGTGCAGTATTTTTGTTTATGCGTGTAGTAATTTTGTTTATGCATGCAGTATTTTTGATTATGCGTGCAGTATTTTTGGGTATGCGTGCAGTATTTTTGGGTATGCGTGCAGTATTTTTGGGTGTGCGTGCAGTATTTTTGATTATGCGTGCAGTATTTTTTGGGTATGCGTGCAGTATTTTTGATTATGCGTGCAGTATTTTTGGGTATGCGTGCAGTATCTTTGGGTATGCGTGCATTATTTTTGGGTATGCGTGCAGTATTTTTGTTTATGCGTGCGTGCAGTATTTTTGGGTATGCGTGCAGTATTTTTGTTTATACGTGCAGTATTTTTGGGTATGCGTGCAGTATTTTTGGGTATGCGTGCTGTATTTTTGTCGTTTCTTAATGTGCCTGTACTTTTAACTTCAGGGGAGGTAATAAAGCCGAATGACATCAAATGCGTTCTCAGTGAAGGAATGCCCATTTACCGAGACCCTTTCACTAGAGGTCGATTGATCATCAAATTTAACGTGATTTTCCCGCCAGCTGGTACAATACCGCCCAATAAAATATCTGAACTTGAGACATATTTACCTAAACGTGAAGAAATTATCATACCGGACGGCGCCGAAGAGCATACCCTAGAGGACTATGACCCGCGGGCACAAAATCACCGTCGAGGAGAAGCGTACGACGACGATGAAGAAGGGATGGGTGGACAGCGTGTACAGTGTGCATCACATTAATCACCGCTTTTATTTTAGTCTATTGTTGTTTGTCTGTCACAGCTCTGTTCTTTGTGATAAATGGGCTCCACACTTCAACCCACACAACTTCAATGGTTTGGTTTCAGGATCAAGGGTTTACAGGGGCCTATCCTTTGGGAATCTAGCTAGATTTTCAACACACACAAAAAACCCCGACGGATTTGTTCAACTTTTCAGTCAATTATTATTTTATTTCTGAAAAAGTTTTACAGGTAAATTTTACCCATTCCTGACACATTACTGGTACCACATACCGTGACACATTACTGGTACCACCATGACACATTACTAGTACCACTGTGACACATTACTGGTACCACATACCTTGACATATTACTGGTACCACATACCCTGACACATTACTGGTACCACATACCTGACACATTACTGGTACCACCATGACACATTACTAGTACCACCGTGACACATTACTGGTACCACATACCTGACACATTACTGGTACCACATACCTGACACATTACTGGTACCACCGTGACACATTACTAGTACCACCGTGACACATTACTGGTACCACATCCCTTGACATATTACTGGTACCACATACCGTGACACATTACTGGTACCACATCCCTTGACACATTACATTACTGGTACCACACACCTTGACACATTACATTACTGGTACCACACACCTTGACACATTACTGGTACCACACACCTTGACACATTACTGGTACCACATTACTGGTACCACACACCTTGACACATTACATTACTGGTACCACACATCTTGACACATTACTGGTACCACATACCTTGACACATTACTGGTACCACATACCCTGACACATTACTGGTACCACACAGCTTGACACATTACTGGTACCACACACCTTGACACATTACATTACTGGTACCACACACCTTGACACATTACTGGTACCACATACCGTGACACATTACTGGTACCACACACCTTGACACATTACTGGTACCACACACCTTGACACATTACTGGTACCACATACCGTGACACATTACTGGTACCACATACCTTGACACATTACTGGTGCCACACACCCTGACACATTACTGGTACCACATACCTTGACACATTACTGGTACCACATACCCTGACACATTACTGGTACCACATACCCTGACACATTACTGGTACCACATACCCTGACACATTACTGGTACCACATACCCTGACACATTACTGGTACCACATACCCTGACACATTACTGGTACCACATACCTTGGCACATTACTGGTACCACATACCCTGACACATTACTGGTACCACACACCTTGACACATTACATTACTGGTACCACATACCGTGACACATTTGTCGTGAAGCGTTTACTTCAGCATTTATTTCTAGGTTTACGTCCCCTTGTTTGTGGAGTAGGAAACAAACAATATATTTAGTGTTGGCCGTAATCAGGGTTCATTCTAGGTCAGAATTGTTGGGAGAAAGCAAGTGATCATGTATCTTACTGGACAAAATCTTGTATAAAAATTGTAAAATATATTTTTTAGGACAGACGGTTATGGTCCCTAGGGCGACTATTCACCCTCTAGGAATGAGCCCTGTTTGGAATGAGCCCTGTTTGTTTTATTCAACAGAGAAATGTTAGTTTAATCAATATTTTATTCAAGAAAAAGTTGGGATTGGGAAAACTGTTGCATAGCAACTGAATCCTTTACAATTATATACACAATTATTGTCATAAAGGCAAGGTAAAATAGGAACTAGAGATGTTTCCCAGATATTCACTCAAAATAAAAATGACCAAGATGCAGATTATTTTTTAAGTATATTTATTTTACAATGATTATGAAGCAAGTTTTAACAACTTATATTACTCACTCTCGTTGGTGTGCAGATTGATAATTGATTGATTACTCACTCTCGTTGGTGCGGATGAAAGCATATATGTGGTAATTCATGTGACGCAGATTGATAGTTGGATGTATGGTGGATCGGATATTTCAACTACTGTATAAACCTCCAATTAAAGATATCAGATTGTTGTGAATAGATCATTCAGGCTTTTATGTTGAAATAACACAACGGGTGTAGCAACATCATAGACTTGTTGATTTTATTGTTGTGCATTTTATTTTATTTTGATCTTCCGAGTTGTTTTCATTTCCTCAACCACGTCTTGTATACGGCTCTGTGCAAAATACCAAAGTTGGGGGATGGTATGGTATAGAGTCGAGTGTGTATGGTATGGTATAGTAGAGCACAGGGATTCGCCACGTTTGGGGGTACTAGTATATATATTTAAGTACAGGGATTCTACTCTGTGGGATGTCAGATTTCGCATCGATCAGTAAAATGGCCCTATCTGAAACAATTTTGTACAAATCTGTCCAAATATAACGCCTATCCCGAGTCTTTATATTGTTCTTCAAATAAAACACAACTTTAAGCTGCATGCATGTATACTTTGCAAACAATTGCCTCAGACATTGGCCATAGCAGGTCACATTTCCATACTAGGACACGGGTTCTGTCAGCAACAAAAAAAATCTTCGACGGGAGAGTTAACTGTGAATAACATTATCAATAAAATGTGTTTCCACTAACGTGTAGGCTTATTCGGCAAAAATGTACGTCAAAAAGAGATTTCGTAGAATTTTCAATTTGTTTTGAAAATTTCTAAAGCGGCGCAATTCGCGTTGAAACGAGCCTTCTGATTGGATTATTAGAATGTAACAAGATGTTTTTTTCTATATGAAGAATAATCATAATCCAATCAGAACGCTCGTTTCAACGCGAATTGCGCCGCTTTAGAAATTGTGTGCAGGGTGGAGAGTTTCAATGGCGACTTGGGTGTTGGTGACAATGATGGAATATTACTGGGGTGTTGGTGACAATGATGGAATATTATTTGGGTGTTGGTGACAATGATGGAATATTACTGGGGTGTCGGTGACAATGATGGAATATTACTTGGGTGTTGGTGACAATGATGGAATATTACTTGTGTGTTGGTGACAATGATGGAATATTACTTGAGTGTCGGTGACAATGATGGAATATTATTTGGGTGTTGGTGACAATGATGGAATATTACTTGTGTGTTGGTGACAATGATGGAATATTACTTGAGTGTCGGTGACAATGATGGAATATTACTTGAGTGTCGGTGACAATGATGGAATATTATTTGGGTGTTGGTGACAATGATGGAATATTACTTGAGTGTCGGTGACAATGATGGAATATTACTGGGGTGTTGGTGACAATGATGGAATATTACTTGGGTGTTACAAATTCTTCCATGTTGTATTTCTCGTGCTGGTGATAATAAAAACATGTTGCACACAAAAATACCGTTTTGTTTCACTCCATAAACACCGAGGCAGAGATATCTACAATTGCTGGAGGGAGATATATCTACAATTGCTGGAGGGAGAGATATCTACAATTGCTGGAGGGAGAGATATCTACAATTGCTGGAGGGAGAGATATCTACAATTGCTGGAAGGAGAGATATCTACAATTGCTGGAGGGAGAAATATCTGCAACAGTCTTTCAGATGGGACTTTAAACCGTGGCCTCATGTCGGTGCTTTACACCGTGCACGTAAAAGAACCAGAGGAGACTGGAATTGGTATCTGTCTGAATCATTGCACTATCCTCCAACAATCTAAAATGATTAATCTCTTCAGGAGGCGTCGCTCATATTGGCAACAGGTAGCGACTATAAATAAACGTAAAACACAACACAATTGACAGAATCTGCAATATTTTAATTTCATGTATATGCATAGTATAATACATTATTGCATACGTTACTATAAATAGTAACAAATTTAATGGTAGAAAAGCAAAATATCTGGTCGACACGGGCAATATATTTCGATTTTCGGCTCAGACGGGCCAATATTCGCCGAGAACGAATCACGAGCACGTGTCACAGGTAGCAACAACATAGTAACTACATTGTGTAAACATGGCCGCCGAAGCAACACTAAAGTCGTCCGACAGATTGTTGTCTCTTGACGGTAAAATGGTTGAGCGAAATAAGCAAATAACAGCAGAAGAAACATACGGCTATGTAGAGAAAATGAAACACGGACACACAAAGGCTACAACTCTGGACTGAATAGGGCGTATGACTGGTTCAAATCTGTTGGTGAACATCGCGATTTATCTGAGATACCACATGAAGATTTATCTGAGATACCACATGAAGATTTATCTGAGATACCACATGAAGATTTATCTGAGATACCACATGAAGATTTATCTGAGATACCACATGAAGATTTATCTGAGATACCACATGAAGATTTATCTGAGATACCACATGAAGATTTATCTGAGATACCACATGAAGATTTATCTGAGATACCACATGAAGATTTATCTGAGATACCACATGAAGATTTATCTGAGATACCACATGAAGATTTATCTGAGATACCACATGAAGATTTATCTGAGATACCACATGAAGATTTATCTGAGACACCACATGAAGATTTATCTGAGACACCACATGAAGATTTATCTGAGATACCACATGAAGATTTATCTGAGACACCACATGAAGATTTATCTGAGACACCACATGAAGATTTATCTGAGACACCACATGAAGATTTATCTGAGACACCACATGAAGATTTATCTGAGACACCACATGAAGATTTATCTGAGATACCACATGAAGATTTATCTGAGATACCACATGAAGATTTATCTGAGATACCACATGAAGATTTATCTGAGATACCACATGAAGATTTATCTGAGATACCACATGAAGATTTATCTGAGATACCACACGAAGATTTATCTGAGATACCACACGAAGATTTATCTGAGATACCACATGAAGATTTATCTGAGATACCACATGAAGATATATCTGAGATACCACATGAAGATTTATCTGAGATACCACATGAAGATTTATCTGAGATACCACATGAAGATTTATCTGAGATACCACATGAAGATTTATCTGAGATACCACATGAAGATTTATCTGAGATACCACATGAAGATTTATCTGAGATACCACATGAAGATTTATCTGAGATACCACATGAAGATTATCTGAGATCCCATGAAATTTTCTGAGATACGAATGATTTATCTGAGATCCCAATATACTGTCCACGAGATCCCAATCCATATACTGTCCACGAGATCCCAATCCATATACTGTCCACGAGATCCCAATCCATATACTGTCCACGAGATCCCAATCCATATACTGTCCACGAGATCCCAATCCATATACTGTCCACGAGATCCCAATCCATATACTGTCCACGAGATCCCAATCCATATACTGTCCACGAGATCCGAATCCATATACTGTCCACGAGATCCCAATCCATATACTGTCCACGAGATCCGAATCCATATACTGTCCACGAGATCCCAATCCATATACTGTCCACGAGATCCCAATCCATATACTGTCCACGAGATCCGAATCCATATACTGTCCACGAGATCCATATACTGTCCACGAGATCCGAATCCATATACTGTCCACGAGATCCCAATCCATATACTGTCCACGAGATCCCAATCCATATACTGTCCACGAGATCCCAATCCATATACTGTCCACGAGATCCGAATCCATATACTGTCCACGAGATCCGAATCCATATACTGTCCACGAGATCCGAATCCATATACTGTCCACGAGATCCGAATCCATATACTGTCCACGAGATCCCAATCCATATACTGTCCACGAGATCCCAATCCATATACTGTCCACGAGATCCATATACTGTCCACGAGATCCGAATCCATATACTGTCCACGAGATCCATATACTGTCCACGAGATCCCAATCCATATACTGTCCACGAGATCCATATACTGTCCACGAGATCCCAATCCATATACTGTCCACGAGATCCATATACTGTCCACGAGATCCCAATCCATATACTGTCCACGAGATCCCAATCCATATACTGTCCACGAGATCCCAATCCATATACTGTCCACGAGATCCCAATCCATATACTGTCCACGAGATCCCAATCCATATACTGTCCACGAGATCCCAATCCATATACTGTCCACGAGATCCCAATCCATATACTGTCCACGAGATCCCAATCCATATACTGTCCACGAGATCCCAATCCATATACTGTCCACGAGATCCCAATCCATATACTGTCCACGAGATCCCAATCCATATACTGTCCACGAGATCCCAATCCATATACTGTCCACGAGATCCCAATCCATATACTGTCCACGAGATCCCAATCCATATACTGTCCACGAGATCCCAATCCATATACTGTCCACGAGATCCCAATCCATATACTGTCCACGAGATCCCAATCCATATACTGTCCACGAGATCCCAATCCATATACTGTCCACGAGATCCCAATCCATATACTGTCCACGAGATCCCAATCCATATACTGTCCACGAGATCCCAATCCATATACTGTCCACGAGATCCCAATCCATATACTGTCCACGAGATCCCAATCCATATACTGTCCACGAGATCCCAATCCATATACTGTCCACGAGATCCCAATCCATATACTGTCCACGAGATCCCAATCCATATACTGTCCACGAGATCCCAATCCATATACTGTCCACGAGATCCCAATCCATATACTGTCCACGAGATCCCAATCCATATACTGTCCACGAGATCCCAATCCATATACTGTCCACGAGATCCCAATCCATATACTGTCCACGAGATCCGAATCCATATACTGTCCACGAGATCCCAATCCATATACTGTCCACGAGATCCGAATCCATATACTGTCCACGAGATCCGAATCCATATACTGTCCACGAGATCCGAATCCATATACTGTCCACGAGATCCGAATCCATATACTGTCCACGAGATCCCAATCCATATACTGTCCACGAGATCCCAATCCATATACTGTCCACGAGATCCCAATCCATATACTGTCCACGAGATCCCAATCCATATACTGTCCACGAGATCCGAATCCATATACTGTCCACGAGATCCCAATCCATATACTGTCCACGAGATCCGAATCCATATACTGTCCACGAGATCCGAATCCATATACTGTCCACGAGATCCCAATCCATATACTGTCCACGAGATCCCAATCCATATACTGTCCACGAGATCCCAATCCATATACTGTCCACGAGATCCCAATCCATATACTGTCCACGAGATCCATATACTGTCCACGAGATCCCAATCCATATACTGTCCACGAGATCCCAATCCATATACTGTCCACGAGATCCCAATCCATATACTGTCCACGAGATCCCAATCCATATACTGTCCACGAGATCCCAATCCATATACTGTCCACGAGATCCCAATCCATATACTGTCCACGAGATCCCAATCCATATACTGTCCACGAGATCCCAATCCATATACTGTCCACGAGATCCCAATCCATATACTGTCCACGAGATCCCAATCCATATACTGTCCACGAGATCCGAATCCATATACTGTCCACGAGATCCCAATCCATATACTGTCCACGAGATCCATATACTGTCCACGAGATCCCAATCCATATACTGTCCACGAGATCCGAATCCATATACTGTCCACGAGATCCCAATCCATATACTGTCCACGAGATCCCAATCCATATACTGTCCACGAGATCCATATACTGTCCACGAGATCCCAATCCATATACTGTCCACGAGATCCGAATCCATATACTGTCCACGAGATCCGAATCCATATACTGTCCACGAGATCCCAATCCATATACTGTCCACGAGATCCATATACTGTCCACGAGATCCCAATCCATATACTGTCCACGAGATCCCAATCCATATACTGTCCACGAGATCCCAATCCATATACTGTCCACGAGATCCCAATCCATATACTGTCCACGAGATCCCAATCCATATACTGTCCACGAGATCCCAATCCATATACTGTCCACGAGATCCCAATCCATATACTGTCCACGAGATCCATATACTGTCCACGAGATCCGAATCCATATACTGTCCACGAGATCCAATCCATATACTGTCCACGAGATCCATATACTGTCCACGAGATCCGAATCCATATACTGTCCACGAGATCCCAATCCATATACTGTCCACGAGATCCAAATCCATATACTGTCCACGAGATCCGAATCCATATACTGTCCACGAGATCCGAATCCATATACTGTCCACGAGATCCCAATCCATATACTGTCCACGAGATCCCAATCCATATACTGTCCACGAGATCCGAATCCATATACTGTCCACGAGATCCCAATCCATATACTGTCCACGAGATCCCAATCCATATACTGTCCACGAGATCCCAATCCATATACTGTCCACGAGATCCATATACTGTCCACGAGATCCCAATCCATATACTGTCCACGAGATCCCAATCCATATACTGTCCACGAGATCCCAATCCATA